>JARYHS010008074.1:313804055-314069571 GCA_031002005.1 Vandiemenella viatica | reverse complement strand
TTAAAGGATTATTGCACAAACAGGTATGCTACACTGAGATGCCGAGGCTATAGAGAAGAAGAAGATAACTAAAGGGTGTCCTCAGGGGTAAAATTGTGGCCCTGTCTTCTGGGACACCAAATTTGATAGGGCAATTAACCAGATGGAAAATATTGATGATCTCCTTGGGCCTGTCGGCTATGCAGATGATCTACTAGTTTTAATAGAGGGTAGAACTAGTGCTGGATTTCCCATTAGGCTGTACAGGCTCCAGCCTAGGGGTGGCAGCGTTTAAGGGGCGACAAATTTCCTAGGGTGCCCGCTTTAGTAAGCCGTCAAATTTGTGTGTGATTATAAACATAATAGAAAAACATCTACTATAAATTTTCATTTAAGTGGTGACATCTAGTAATGAAGTGACAAACTCGGAACAATTAATAGAAAAGAAAAATACATTTACTATCAATCTTCATTTAGGTAAGTGGTGACAGAACAATTAGCTAAATTATTAATTTAATTCTTCATTAGTTTCCTGACTTTCTATGTTGTACAACGCGGTCTGTAGCCCGTCGTATATTTCCGAATGAAGACTCTATAGACAGAGGTAAGTTTCTGCTGACAGACTTACATTTCATGATTTCTATAATAAAAATACATAAGTATGATCTAAGATTTCATTAATTGAGTATGTGGATGTTGAAAGTCCCCGAGCGCTAGAAAGTCCAATTTGTATTGAAAAATCATTGAAATTAGTCAATAAATTTTGAAACTTAACTCGTCATTTCTCAGCTAATTATGAATTAAATTCTTTGAAATTTTTAAGGAACATGCATTGAACTATGCCTAAACCGGTGTTCTGATTGAAATTAATATAAATTATAATCGTTTAATAATAATTGATTACAAATTAGAGCGTACGTCTTAACGTGTTTTCTGTTCTTTGCCGATAAAAAGTTTGTCGTATGGAAAACTGTCAGTGAGAAAGTTGTTCCTCTATGTTTGCCAATCAAAAATCCTCTAGAAAACTATAATTATGTATTACATTTTTTATTTTGTTTTTCATAATAAACTTTTATTTTTCTTGTTTCTATTTTATGACTAAATCTGAATACTTTCAAGTAACGAAGTCACTCTTAATCTATATCCATTCACATATACATATAATCGTTTGCTACCTAATAAAGGTAATACAAATTAGTGATTAGTGTAAGTATGAAGGAGAAAAGGGGGGCACAAAATGAACAGCCTACACTAAAAAAAAGTTTAAATCCAGCCCTGGGTAGAACAAGACAGATAATTGAAGACAGAGGAAAAGCTTCCATGGAAGAACTACAGAAGTGGTGTGAAGAAATTAAATTACAGATTGCACCTAATAAAACACATATGATGGTGCTTCGAGGGAAATTGGAAACGAATGCGATTATTAAGGTGATGAATAAGTCAATTAAAAGATCGAAGGTCAACAGGTACCTCGGCGTCATGCTGGATGAGTGCTTAAATTTTGCTGCACATATAGAAGAAATATGCGACAGGGCAAAAGTGGTAATGAATAAACAATAAGTATTGGTAAGAGGAGGTTTTACCTCCCAAATAATATAGTAAGAGCCTACCATGACACAATATTAATGTCATTGGTGGGATATGCTGCAAGTACGTGGGCACATGAGCTTCGTTGGGTAAAACCACGAGAGGCCCTAAGAAGATTGCAACGCGGTATATTAATCCGCTTGACTGATGCATACAGAACTGTATCGACGAATGCGCTCCCAGTGGTCGTAGGGGTATGGCCTTTAGACCTTGAAATTCACAGAAGAGGCGCGTTGTATTGGCTTCGGTCTGGCAACCGAGCTAGAATTGTTGAGATACTGGAGACAGGAGCTGAAAGCGTGGCAAGAATCAAGCAGATATGGCAAACTCAATGGGACGCTGGAACCACCCGAAGAAGGACATATGAAATTTTCCCCCTTATTCAAGAAAGACTTCAGATGACATACCTTCAACCTTTAACGGGATTGGTGCACTTTATAACTGGTCATGGACCATATAATTGTACACTGCATAGACTTGGTTTGTAGGATACTGCGGAATGCGAGTGTGGAATTGAAGGTACAACTGAACATGTACTATGGGAGTGTCCAATAACAGCGCAAGTGAGATCGGTGGAAACAACTGTGATTCAGGGTATGATGACTAGGGACATTATCAAGGATGAAAGTAAATGGAAAATATTAGATACATTAGCCAATAAAGTATCACAATTGCAAAATTTATATTGAAAGATCAAGGGTCATGCGAGGGCGGTAGGGCCGGAAAAAAAAATCCCTGATGAGGATTAGACAAATTGTAAATTGTAAATGGTAAATTGAAAACTGTAAATTTTAATTGTAAATTGCAAACTGGAAACTGCAAACTGTAAAACCAGTGAAGGAGTACAAAATTTATAATATGTTAAAGGTTAAGTTATAATAATAAGATTGTAGTTTAGGAGTAGAAGTAGAAATAATTTAAATTATATTAACTGAAATGTGTTTGTATTCGATAAATTATAAATCGTAAATTGTAAAACGCAATGAAGAAGTACCAAACACATAGTATGTTAATTGTCAAAGCTATAATTATAATAGGGTAGTTCTTAAGGGGAGAAGTAGAAATAATTAGAAATATTTTGAAATGTTGCGTGATGGTTTTTTTGATTTCTTGTTGTTGCGTTCCATAAATTATAAGCTGTAATGTCTGAGTCTTGGGAAAGTGGTAAGGCCAATGTATATGGAATTCTGTAAATGTTATTGCGATAATCATTGTTAACGCTTATAATACATGTTAGTACCTGGGTGACCGATCTTCGCTCGGTATCTTTCGATTTCTGTTCAGTATCCAAGATTTCGAGTAAAGTTTGATTAAAGTATAAGGCTTGAAGGCTTCCTAGGCGTTTTGAGGTGCACAGTTAACCAAAGAGAAGTTTAACTAACATCAGTAGGCTTACTGGTACCTGAACCTTCTACGTAATGAGGTTAGAGCCGTTTTCGAGAAACCAAATACAAAAGTTGCTCCTTTTAAAAAAAAAAAAAAAAAAAAAAAAAAAATCGTGTTAAAAACTTGAAAATCAAAACGTTATCTACATGTGAAATTTCATCCAAATCGCTAGATCCATTTGCGAGACGGCCTCACAAATTGCTTTAAAAAAAAAAAAAAAAAAAAAAAATTCTATTAATATGTTAAACAGAAATTTTAATGCCAGTTTGGTATTAATTAATGGTGCGAGATTTGTGGTAATTCAAAGGATTCTACGATAACCCTTGATGATGGATTCTTATGTAACTCGACGAGAAAAATTGAAGGTAAAAAATATATTTTTTTAAAATATTTCGCTTAGTTCTCGAGATATCGTATCTCAAAATTGACGTGGTTGGTTGAAATGCGACCTGAACCAGAAGACAAATTTCGCCATAGCCAAGTTTGATGAATTCGTATGAAACTCGTCGAGACAAATCGAAAATAAGGAATTTATTTTTCTGATATCTCACTTAGTTCTGGGGATATTATATCTCAAAAGTGAAGAGGTTAGGATTAGATCCGTCCTGGACCAGAAAAAAATCCAACAAAAGCACTATGTCTATATGGTGGAAATGTACTTTCAATGTTTTATTTTGTACCTAGTGGTTTTTGTTAGGTTGAAATACGGCCTGGACCAAAAGAAACGTCGCCAAAAGCACAAGGAACTATACCTATAACTGATTTTTGACATGCTATATCTCGAAAACCAAGAAAATTTATTATTTATTTTCGATATGTTTCATCGAGTACTATGAGAATTCATCAGGTTGTGACGTCAATAGAACATCATCTGTGCTATATTTATTCACTCCGATAAAACTATGCTCATACCTCGCAGTAATCTCACATCTTCTGATCAGCATTTCAAAATGATAATAAAACAATTCCCATAAGAAGTAACCTTCGTTATAAACAATAAAGCACAAGGTCAGACGATTCAAAAGGCAAGATTCTATTTATCAGAACCCGTTTTTTCGTATGTGCACTCGCACGCGGCTTTTCAGGAATTTGTAGATGTATTAATATTTAATTATGCACTTTATTATCAAACTCTACTCGAAATCTTGTATATTGAACAGAAATCGAAAGATGTTTATAATTAAGGTGGTAGTATTTAATGGCTAACTAACAACCACTATTTATAGTCAAAAAGTAAACGATGATTACTTTATAACTGGTACCGGTAATATTAATTTCAAAGAAGTTTCTGTAAAGTTATCACCTCTGATAAAACCATTGATAAATTTTTAATTATCTTTCTTTTTAAATGTTTTACAATTGAACTTGCAGTGCTAATATTTCCACGGGTCAGCCAGTATACAAGAACTGTTCGTTTACTTATTCTTTGGAATCAAAGAAAATCTATTTGTAGGCTTTCTGGTACCTGAATTGTCTACGAGATGGCGCTAGTGCCGTTTTCGATATACGGAGTGACAAAATTGTTCATATTTTGTAAACTCGCTTTTTAGTAGGGAAGACAACTATTCAGGTAATCTTAAAAGTCAAAACATTATCTAAATACCAAATTTCATCCAAATCGTCACAGCCGTTTCCGAAATCCGATATATATATATATATATATATATATATATATATATATACAAGAATTGCTCGTTTAAAGATATAAGATTATAAAACAGTGGACTCGCTAGATAGTGGGCCTGACCCGCCTCCCCGTTGGCAGGGACGGGAACCTGTGACGTTGTCACAGAGCTAAGTGGTCAAGTTTAATTGTTAACTAAGGATAGCTGACGTAAGTTGGAATTGTGTAAGGAAGAACATTGAATGTGTCTTATCTTTGTGTTTTGTTAAAACAAGTGACTTTTGTAATAAGATATACAGGGGCGGCCCTAGGGCGGTGCGAGCGGTGCGACCGTACCGGGCGCCGTCATACGGGGGCCGCCGAAAATGCAGTGATCGATCGTCTGCGCCAAAAATTAAGTAAATTCTATAATAATCCAACTTGTTGTACATATATTATTTTAACACATATCACCTAGAAGAGTTTATAAAAGTAAGAGCTTCAACTTAATGCATAGTGGTATGTCATCATAGAATAGAGTCGAGTTTCTCGAATCATGAAAATCACAACTGGTCCCAAAGTTAGCACTCTCCCGTGCCGCGCCGCACCTGTTTCCTGCTTTTTTGGCTAGTCTTGAAGTTCAGTCGCTTGCGGGTGCTTGTGCATTGGGTGAGATTTAACCTGCTTATCTGTTTCTACCATATTACATAGACCATAGGTGATTAAAATTAAGTTGGTGTCGTAAATATTTACAAAGCTTAAAAATTAACGTGCGAGAAGATTTAGCTATGGCTGGAACGTCGTCTGCTGTTCAAAATACGAGGCTTGTCTCAAAAGTAAGTTACACTATTTTTTTATATCCGCGCAGTTGGCAGGAGACGTCTGGGATTCGCAGGGAACTTTCGTCCGGGTGTGGTGGCAGCACTGTAAAATTCAGTTGCGATCAAGCCACTATGGAGCTACCACTTACTCCTACCGCCGATTGCGAAGTACGCAGTGTGATTCGTTTTTTAAGGGCAAAAAATAAAAATGCAACTGAAATTCACCGTGAGTTGTGCAGCGTGTACGGTGAAAACGTTATGTCGAGGCCAATGGTTTCTCGTTGGCGCCAATCATTTATTGAAGGCAGGACAACAACACACGACGAACAACGAATCGGCCGCCCATCCACTTCACGGGCCCCTAACATTGTCGAAGAAGTCCGAAGAGTCGTCGACGCCAAACGTCGCCTTACGCTCGACGACATTCATTCACAACTCCCGCCTAATGTTGAAATTAGCCGTGCATCGCTTCACAGAATCATTTCTGATGATCTGCATCTGTCCAAAGTGTGTGCAAGGTGGGTTCCACGGCTCCTTTCAGACCACCACAAAGAGCAGAGAGTTGACGCTGCTCTTCAATTTCTGCAGTTTTTTGAGGATGAAGGAGATGGCCTATTCGACCGAATTGTGACCGGGGATGAAACTTGGATCCATCACTGGACGCCGCCTGAAACCAAAAGACAAAGCATGGGTGGAAAGGGAAGGACGAGCAAATTCCAAAAAAGGCGAAAGTTGTGGAATCAGCTAGGAAGGTTATGGCGACGGTCTTCTGGGATTCGAAGGGGTATTGCTGATCGACTACCTGCCACGTGGGACAACGATAACAGCTGAACGCTATTGTGAGGTGTTAAAGAAACTCAGGGGGGCGATCCAGAACCGAAGGAGGGGAAAGTTGATGAAAACAGTGTTTTTGTTCCACGACAACGCTCGTCCACACTCTGCTCGTCAAACTCAAGACCTGCTTGAAGAGTTTCGATGGGATGTTTTCGGACACCCACCATACTCCCCTGATCTCGCTCCAAGCGACTTTCATCTTTTCCACAGCTGAAACAACACCTTGGGGAAGACGCTTCGCAAACGAAGAAACTCTCAAGAAGAAGTTCACACATGGCTAACCAGTTTGGCGGCAGAATGGTATGACGCTGGATTAAAAAAACTTTTATCACGATACCAAAAATCTATTGAAATTCAAGGATATTATGTAGAAAATAACTAATATATGTAGTTTCACAAATATAACCTTTTAAACAAATCCTGGGCGTTATTTTTTTTTTTTTTAAGTGTAACTTACTTTTGAGACGACCCTCGTATTACAGAATGGTGTATAGCAGACCTATCACCATCGTCGCCTTTTCAAAGTACAAATTATGACGATCTTTAAAAACTATTGCCCATTGACTCTACAGCTAGGCATGACATAATTATTCGAGCAACGAAAAAATAAAAAAAAAAAAAAAAAAAATCAAATACGCATTTTCGAAAGTGTGTCACCAAATGGAGAAAGTTAGAAAAGAAGATGGCTTGTTTATTCTAAATCTGAAGATAAAGTATATTGTTTTTATGTTGTTTATTCAACAGAAGGTTTCATTCTTATTTAGAAAAAAAGGATTCGATGACTGGAGTTAATTATCAGAGCGTCTCAAAACTCACGAAACTTCCTCGGATCACCATCACACTGTGCTCCATTGGATAGAAGCTTTGATTCCATTAATAACTCCAGTGTAATAGACAAGCATTTGTAAATACAGACTGAAGACGAAAATCACAGTGGGTTATATCTAATGTATGATGTCCAAAGTATTCTTTTTAACATGTAATAATTTCTTGTTCAGAGGAAGTTTTGGATCTGAAACACTAAATAATCTAATAATTATAACTTCCTGGGCATGTTGTAATTGCTAGGAAATATGACAATGATGATGGAGCATCTCCACCGTATTACTAATAACGAGACTAATGTCTATTATTTTGGCAAATTCATTCAATACGAATAAGTTCGTAATAAAATGTTGACTAAATGTCATCTAAATACTTTTCCATCACACTGAATTGAACTCCTGATGTCAGTCACGTCGAATAATTATCTTTGTTGACACTAATAAAGATGAAGTCCAGTGCGAGAGTGTTTCGTTGCATACAAGGCGGTAAGTGCCTCTTCGGGATCTGGGAGCTGGATTCACTGGCCTATTTATCGATGATACTTTGCGAAAGTTCTATTTGGATACGAACGGTTGTCGAGATCAAAGATATGACAATGGATCCAATATGATAGGAGGAAACAAATGCGTCCAAAGCAAAATTCTGAACTTATATCTTCGAGATTTTTTAATACATGTAAGGGTGGGTACACACTAGGCGAACGCATGCGACCGCACACTCAGTGTGATGTGAAAACGAAGGCGAATGAACGCTTCCGACAGCATTCGTTTGCCTGCGATCGGTTTCGCTCGGGAGGCGGTACATCAAAGCAAAATGTCTCTGGTGCTTCAGTCTGTTCGCTGATTACTGGTGGTCCGCGAACATAGTTCAAGAGTTCCACAGGCATAATATCATAAATTCTGGTACCATATTCGTATTGTATAAGGCTTTATGCCCAACATTTAAAAGCCTTGAATATTTCAATGACCCGTCAACTATCCCGTTTACTATCTGAAATTAGATTGTTTGCAGATGACATAATGCTGTATAAAAGAATCAAAACGATACAGGATTGTAAAAAGTTGCAGGGTGATCTGGACAGGATATCTAACTGGGTTGGTAAACATGGAATGAAGATAAATGCAAAGAAGAGTCAGCTTATTAGATACACAAAAAAAACAAAAGATTAATTATGAATATAAGGTGGGGAAAGAATTGCTTGCTGAAGACTTGAAATGTAAATATATGGAATTACTTTTGATAACAAAATTAACTGGGCAGGACACATAGGACAGGTGTAGGAAAAGGTTTCAAAGTTCTGCACTTGTTGGAGAGAGTGATGAGGGGATGTACGAGAGAAGTCAAGGAATTGGGTTAAAACTTTGGTCAGACCATTGTTCGAATATGGTAGTGTAGTATGGGACCCTCATTTTACATATCAAATACAGGAGTTGGAGAGGGTGCAAAGAAGGGCTGCTAGATTTGTTTCTGGAAATTATTGCAGAATGCAATCAGTGACGGATATGATAAAGGAGCTGGAATGGGATTCATTGCAAGACAGGAGGAGGATGAGGAGGGTCATGGGAGTGTACAGGGCATATACTGGCGATGAGGCATGGAAAGATATTGCAATAGGTATGAAAAGTAGTGCATGGAAGGGAAAAGATGACCATGACCACAAGCTGGCACTCGATTTCAGGCACAAGTGTGTGGGAAGATCTCTTTTTTAGGTAAGGGTGTCAGGGATTGGAATGAGTTACCAAGAGAAATGATGAATAATTTACCGAAAACTTTGAAAGAATTTAAAGATAAAATTTGTAGAGGACAAATGTAGGTAGGTGCAGGATAGGGGGAAGATGGGTGTGTAGGGAAATTGCCACCGGAGTCTGTGCTCCATTGAATATTTAAATGACCCGGCAAAAAATGTGGCATTTCTAGGATGAGATAGAACAGCATTGTTTCTACAACAGTCTATTCACTTCCATGTGGCGTCTAGAGATTAAGTAAATGACGGTTTACTAAGGGTTTTAAATGGGTATGAGGAACCGCGGTGGTTGATAAGATTGGTTAACGCGAGTGGTGAAGTAAATAAAAATAAAAGGCATACGGTCTAGCGTCTTTTATTTGGTTTATGTATGTAGGCAGGTGGTATAGTGTAGCGCCCATCCTGTAGTAACATTATTATTATCTGGTTTGGTCTGATTAACATGTAATTAACTTTTAATAGTTCACATCCAGTTTTATATCTGCGTTTTCATAGGATTCAAAACGTGGTTTTAGATTCATTATTTATAATGGTACATTTTAATAACAACAAAAATAAAATTAGGCCCAGGATGGAAGACATTAAAAAGACAGAGGAAAAATTGCGGAGGTGACTGGCGAGCGGAGGAAGGAAACTCAGAAGAGGAAAATTAAGTTGCGCAATCGTCGTCCATAGTCGGCTGAAACGAAAAAGGAGGGGAAAAAAAAAGAAAAGAAATAGGCCTGTGTGAGTTAGTGGCCTACAACATTTTTTTTGAAAATTTACTGGTCCTCGGGTTGAAAAAGGTTTGGATACGCTTTGTCAATGCGAGCAGGCAATATTGTTTGTTTTTTTTTTTTTCCCCTAGATTCTCTGAAGGAGAATTACATAAGTTTATGAATGCACGTAACAGGAAACGATTCTCAAGAGAAATGTGTTTCCACTGCTGTCGTGGTCATCGAAGACAGTGCCGGATAAGAAAGTATGGGGTCCTAAGCACTCTCAAAAATTTTGAACCCCCTCTGTTTTTTAAATTAATATATGTATTTTATAAGTTCAAAGAAAAGGTTTTGTAGGATCACTAATAGAATTTATCATATTTTTATTCAATTAACAAACGAATTTTACAATAAATCATATTTTGAAAATTATTTTATTTATCGTACACTACTATGAAACAAAAAAATTAATTTCCATGCTTTTCATATTATTTTGATTGTTTTATTCTGGATGATTTATTTTTTATTATTTTTATTTAGTAAAAAAAGTGAACTTTCAGGGAGCCTTCAAAATCAGGGAATCAGGCTACTGCCTAGTCGTGCATAGGTCCTACCTTTTGGGTAATCCAACACTTCTTGTAGATTAACTTGTCGGTTTTTGGTTAATCAGTAAATGTTTACCATTTGGTCAATTTTAAAACATTTATCATTGATTAATTTCAAAATCATTTAATTAATCCGGCAGTAAATGCCGGTAATGAGACTTTCACACGTTACAAATCTTTATATAGCGAGATTCTTACTCTGAGCTGTTTTTCACCTTTCACTTCAATGATGATCAGTAAGCCGCGGAAACATTCAGTGGCGGATCCAGGGAAGGAGAGGGCTAGGGGATTTAGGCGCCCCCCACCTTCAAAAGCACCAAGGTCACCCCCGACGACATGGAATTTGGGAACCTTTTTTTTTAGCTGTTCTTATAAGGGCGGCATTCTGGAGTAATGAGCCCCCCAAAACAAATCCTAGTCCCCCCCCCCCCCCCAATCAAAACAAAATCCTGGATCCGCTACTAGAACCATTTTGTTGTTGTCACTACCTGAGGAAATCACTTCGGCCGCCACTGCTACCACATTCAAGCAATGGTCAGACAAAAGTTTGTAACTTAATTCACTTATTTCTCTAGTACGTCTCCTATCATTCTCTCAAGCAAGTGACGGATTTTGAAAGCTTTACCTCCCACCTTACAAACGTGTCCTGCCCAGTTGAATCTGTTAAACCAAGGAATTTACAGTTCAAGTGTCCAACAAGCAATTCCTTCTCCACCTTATAACTATAGCAAATCTTCAGGTTTTTCTTTGTGTACCTAATACGCTGACTCTTCTTTGCATTTATCTTCATCCCATATTGACCCTACCTAGATATCCTGTCCAAATCACCCTGCAGCTGTTTCTACCATTTTGATGCTGTCATCTGTAAACAACCTAACTTCTAATAGAAGATTGAAAGATCTAGTGCTACACTATCAATTTAGCCTCCCTTGTCCAATTCATCCGAAATATCTTGCCTATAGCCTACTGAGATTCGCATGAATATCCTTGCCTAAAGTCACCTTGTCGACTTAAAAACCATTTTACGTTCGCCACAGACATACCTAATGTTGTTGAATTTCAATCTTTCCATTAATTTCTCTTCTACTGATGTCAAACTGATTGGCCTGTAATTTTCTACACTACTAGCTGGTACCTCCGACTTCGTTCGTGTTTGTAAAGAATTTGGATTGACAGCTACCGACATCTAACAACCATAGCGCATGATGGGAGACTCGATGCTATTACCACACACAAATGTCAGTCACCTGCGCTATGTAGTTCAGGCAGCAAAGTAAAATTTACGGACATACATGTCTTTGGACGAAATACGAAGACATCCTTGATCGACAACTTTCAACCACCAAATCTCCCACACTCCAAAAGTTACCGAAATTCGGCCAACGTTGTGATCGATGGGGGACTCTGTGTTACTACCACACACAAAGACCAGTGATCTGTGCTGCACAGTTTTGGCTGAAAAATGATACACAAGGGCAGATAGGTTTTTGGTAGAAATTTGAAAGTGCCGCAGGTCGATCAGTTTCAACCCCCATTTCTTCCACACCCCCATAGCTACCGACATCTAACAACCATAGTGCACGACAGGAGACACGATTCTACTACTACACACAAACACCAATGGTCTATGTTATGCAGTTGTGGCAAAAAAGTGACATATGCGGAGACACATGTCTTTTATCAAAATACGAAAATATGCTTGATCGGCACTTTCAACCACCATATCTCCCACACTCTCACAGTTACTGAAATTTGGCCGACGTTGTGATCGAAAGGTGACTCTGTATAACTACCATACACAAACGCCAGTGTGTAAGCACCGTAGAATTTTGGCAAATTCTAGTTTTGCTTAGGCGGGACTTAGAAATTTCGAGAAGTGTAGTTTTCAACTTTAAGTAATTTCCCTGTAATCTTGCTCACAGTAACAATTTGCTATAAAAATCATTTTAAAGTGTATTTATCATATAGAAAAACGTTTAGTTTAAGAGATATTCCGCTTTGTTCAAGTTTTGAAACACGCGATCGGAAAAGTAGAAATTCTAAGATCTGTAATATCTTTAAATCGGGTAAAGCTACAACCGAACTTTTATCACCAGCTGTAGTCAACACTATCCCGATATTTTGGTAATAAAATTACTTTGAGTCAACATCAAGAGTAAGTTGAGGCACTAAGGCTATACTTCAGCCCCAGTATCAGCCTTTGTCCTTACAAGTGATCTGCGATAGATAGTTTTCGCTGAAAAGTGATACACTAAGACACATGCGTCTTTGGCAGTAATATGGAATTGACGGAGGTCGACCACTTTCAACCCCCATATCTCCCACACCCCCGAGGCTACCGACACCTAACAACCATAGTGACGACAGGAGACACGATTCTACAACCACACACAAACACCAATGGTCTATGCTATGTAGTTGTGGCAGGAAAGAGAAGTATAAGGAGACACAAATTTTTGGTCGAAATATAAAAATGCCCTGCATTGACCAACTTTAATCATCATATCTCCCACATCCCCACAGCTATCGGCATTCGGCCAACGTCGTGCACGACAGGAAACTCCATGCTACTGCCACACATTAACACCAGTGATCTGTGCTAGGAAGTGGTGGCTGAAAAGTGAAATATAGGAAAACATACGTCTATTTATTTATATATATATATATATATATAAGATTTGTCAGCCCTCCTTTATGGACCGGTACTACTATCGCACTTTTCCATTCTCTGGTAAGCAGCAATTGTCTCATCCTGCTAACTTTAAAGACATCTGTAGCAATAGTACTATTATCTTCACTAGCCCCTTTATGATTTTTTATCTTTCTTAAGTCAATTCCACTTATTTATAAATATATCCAAAAAAAATTCTAACCGTTGAATATAGAACTCGTAATAGGATGTTTCCGTCATGGGGCACAGAAAAGAGTGGAGACATCGCAAGGGACCTTCACCACACACTGAAGTGAAGGTAGGTACGGAGAAGTTGGGAGGGGAGGTCGCAGTATTGAATTTCCCAAGAAACAGGGGATATCACACAAACCTCAAGGGAATTCTACGATAACGGTGGAACCGCAATTTGACGATGGATTGTTACGTAACTCTACGAAAAAAATAAAAAATGAAGAATAAAACTTTTTGATGTTCTGCTTAGTTCTCGAGATATACTGTCTCAAAAGTGATATGTTTTGGGTTGAAATGCAGAAGAAAAATTTCCCCAAAGTCAAATTTAATGATGGATTCTTGTGTAATACGACGAAACAAATCGTAAGTAAAGAATAAAAAATTTCGATATCTCGCTTAGTTCTCTATATATACTTTCTCTAAATTGAGTTTGATAGGTTGGGATGCGGCGTGGATCGCCAAAGCCACAATGTACATGTAAAGTGGGTGTTTTATTTTTTTACTACCGCTTGTGGTTAGGTTGGAACACGGCCTGGACCAGAATGAAAACATCACCAAAGACGTAAGTTACCCATAACTAATTTTTGATAATTGATATCTCAAGAACTAAGAGAAATATATATATAAAAAAATTACTCTAGATTTTTATATTTGTCTCAACCATCAAATTTCATCGCCTTGGTTATCATAGTGCTGCCCACCTCAATACATAAAATTTACTAGGAACTACATTTCAAGTAACAACATTGTCGACATCAGGATTCCTAGTACACATAGCATAAATTATCACAGTTAATTTCATCATATACCTTTCAGTACGAACTGAGGTTAGACTAATGCACGGGCAATAATAAATTCACTGTATCCCGATTTAAACTTAGCCTGAACCTTATTTAATGTGCTTCATATTAATAGTAACAGTCAATTTATGTAGGCTTATTCAGAAGATACCGTACTTGTAGTAGATAAGTCAACATATATTCGCCAACAGCAAGAGTGAATTTATCTTGTTACCAAACATCAATAGTCGGAAGCTTATATAATACTATCAACACTCGTTTAGAATAAGGCTTGTCTATTATTTGCAAAATGTAAAGATATGCTGTTATCTACACATCAACTTTTAGAGAATAACGTCATCCTACTGCGAACTATAAATTAAATTTTTTATACAGGCATTCTAAATCTATAATGATAGGACCTTCTCTTGCAGATATCGTATTAAGCACTTCAAGAACCGTAATTACAACGGAACTAACTTATGAAATCATATTCGAGGTTGTTTCCTATCTGATCTGTTTATGCAACCGTATGCAACACAAGCTGGCACTACAGAAAGTTTGTAATAATAGTGAGTGAAATATTGATAGCAGCAAACACAATGCTAAAAGCCCGATGTTTAGGGAAAAGCAATATGTCCGTCGTGCATACGCAGTGGGCTCCAGAGTTTACAGGAGGCTTGACAGTTTTGGCGGTACGGTGTCTCCTCTCTATTCTTACCTCCCTCGTTCCAGTCATCTTTTAGAAAGAAAAGATTTCAATGGTTAAACTGTTTTTGATAGCTATGTATCTTAAGTTAACAATCTGCAAAAGTCCTTTGGTAAGAAAGGTTTAATAAATTTCTTCAAAGAATTCCGCTACAATTCACAAGATGCTAAAGTTTTTAACAATCTAATCCAAAACTTAAAAGCGTTATAAAAATCTATAATTACGAAATAAGGCGAAGACACTGGTAATGAATATATCTATCTACATAAAATGCTATTCTTGGTCACGATGTACCTATGTCTGTCACACTCTGATGTCACGTTTCCCGCCTCCGCTGCCCAACTAACAACGAGCGGAGATATGCACGTTACTTAATAACAGTTCAATTTTGCTGAGCATCCACGAGTAACTTAGCTGCCAGCACACTAAAAGAAAATTATGTATTTCGTAAAAATCGACACATTAATTATTAGCTGCTTTTCTTAATTAAAATTCGTTCGATGTAGGTTTGTCTTATACTCTCTGTACAGTGATGCTGTTGTTACAGTAAGCGAATAAATATCTACAATACATCATTTTCAAGAGTATGAGAGTCATTTGATGAAAATTATACTAAGTTAGCGAAGAAACGAATTGCTAAAATACTTCGTTCAACACGTAATGTTTTGACGGACTTCAAAATATTATAATTATTATCTGCAATTGGTCCTTGACGGATCACGAAGTCTTAACGGTTTAATTTTCTGAGTTTCCATACAGCACTAATTTTTTTCCGTGGATTCTCTTTCTTCCTTCAGTCCACTTCGTCCTTGGTCTCTTAGTGATGTCATTCTCCGGTGGTAATTCCCATTTGTTAATGTTTTGTCTGTACGTGTGTCTGTCCACAATTTCTGACGATTTTATGTGTTTTTTTCTAGGTCTTTTTTGATCTGATGGACCCTGAGCATAGTTTTTAGCTGTCCTATGTACTTCATAATTTTGTGAATGAGTCTTGTTGCTGGGAGTCTGTGAATATGTCCATAAAATCTTAATCTTCTTTACCTGATGTCTGCCGCGAGGTTTGACAAGATTTAAGTCTTGTATCCATCATCTGTTTCTTCTCGGGCAGAGAATCTTTCCTGTAATTTTCCGTTCTTCTTTCATTATGTTTTCTAGGTCGTCACATTTCCTGTGCAGCGTTAAAGTTTCGCAGGCGTACAGGGCTTCAGGTTTGATAACTGTTTTGTAATGTCTTACTTTTGTGTATATGGACAAACATTTTTTATTATAGATGTTTTTGTATGCAAACTTTCTGTGCTATTTTCTCTCCTCCTGTGGATCCGAGAATTTCTCCCAAATACTTGAAGTAGGGGGCTCTAAACTTTGTCCATATTTTGTGATAAGATTTTTTGAGTATGGAGTTTTGAGCAGATGAACTTGGTTTCAAAAAAATATATATACTCCGGGCGAATGCCGGGATGCTTTCTTCAAAAGGCCATGGCTGAATTGCTTCCCGGTCCTTGTCATCAGTCCCGTCCCGCCTCTAATGACCTCGACGTCGACGAGGCGTAAAGTGATAAGTAAAAATAAAAAGTGTTGGAAAGATATGTGTATGCTCGCTCTTTCAGGGCATTCTTTGAAAGTTTTAATCAGATTGATTGCTGTGGTCCCGTCATCTGTTAGTATGGCTAAATCATCTGCGAAGGTTGGGCAGGAAATTTTAATATCATTCTTGGGTCGTTTGAGTTATATGGGTTTCCAATAGTTCTGGTCTTTAAGTTTTTTCTCCCATTGTATGACTTTGTCCAAAACTAGGTTGAAGAGTATCGGGGACAAACCATCGCCCAATCGAACGCAGGTATTGATCTGAAACGGTTCTGATATCTCACCCATGAATTTTACTTTGGAAGTTGTGTCGGTGAGTGTTTGTTTGATGAGGTTTAGGGATTTTGGATCAAGCCCTTGGCTCTTCGAGGATATTGAAGAGGGATTGCCGATCGATTGAATCATATGCCTTTTTGATATCAAGGTGCAAATGACTGGGCTATTCCTGAGTGTTTTATATTTTAGTGTGGTTTTTAAATTGAATATTAGTTCTAAGCAGCTCCGACAGGTGTGGAAACCAGCTTGGTATTCGCCAATTTTGTGGTTGAGTTGCTCCTGCTCTCTTTTAAGAAGACAGCCTGAAAGAGTTTTGTATGCAACTTGAAGAAGAGAGATTCCTCAATAGTTTGTGGTGATATTTTCTTGGTTACTTATGTGTGTAGTTACCACTTTTCACCTTTATCTTATATAGCTAGCATCTACATATGAACCGATGCGTAAGACATTTATTGTTCTGATAAAACTTTTATTCAGTTATTGGTTTAACAACTTCCACCAACACCAGTTGTAATTACGACCGTTAATCTTTAAATCGGACTTCTCATATTAATATTTCTCAATCAACATATCCAACTTGCGAACTTAATACGTCGCCTCTGCCATATAGGCTTTCAACATGTCGCTCCTGGCAACCAACAACTCAAAACAAAAGGAACACAAATGTAACCCAATCTCAAAGAGTAAGAATATTAATCTACTTGCATACTACATAATAGTCGATAATATAACTATATGATCATCACAACCCCCTCCAGTTTACCGCTATTTTTTGGAAGTTGTATGACTTCAACAATATAGCGTTAAACTCTAACAATATGTTTGATCATATTATAAACTCATACATAATTCATACATACTGACTTACATCAAATAAGTATGTTTCATACTACATTACTGCCTTACATCATAAAAATATGATTCTCATATATCATGACTGACTTAAATCAAAAAAAATATGATTTTCACACATCGTGACTGACTTAAATAAAAAAATATGATTTTCACACATCGTGACTGGTGTTGGGGTATTTTTACAAGTGGTGGTACATTATTATATCATTTTTTTTAAATACATATAACGTGTACACTTAATTATTATTATTAAAAAAACACACATATAAAATGTCAATCTTTTGGAGACATGTGTTTGATGTCTATCATAAAAGACAGTTCTTTCCTGATGAACCAAAGTATAGATTTTTTTCCCTAACTTTGTCACCAGCATACTTTTCACTTCACTATTAATTCATTACTTTCCCCCACCAAAAATCGCGTGGGGGAGGAGGCAACTCTCAGTCGCTCCTCCAAGCCACAAGCTATTTTTTTTTATATTTCCAATTTTTGAATGACATATCATTTGACAGGTAAAACAACTTGTACTGTTCTAGACTCTTTATAAAAGAGACTATCTGTTTAGCACCCTGACCCAAAAACTTCTTTCTGTCAAAATGCTTGGTTACTTTGTTTATAAAACAGGCTGGGTGTTTAGCACCCTGACCCGAAAAGTCGTCAATTTCAGTAACCTCGCTTACACCTATGAGTAAGTGTTGAACACCTATTGACTGCACCTTTTGGTGTATGTCTCCCAGCTGTTGAGGTACTGTATTGGAACTGTGTTTCAATTGGACTAATTCAGCATTGAATCTATTATAGTTATCTTGAATTTCTCCTAAGTTCTTGTTTATGTCGCTGTTGGATGATTCAATTATTGACATTATTTTCTCTGTTGTATTATGTCTCTCCATTAGCTTACCATTAAATGTATGTAAGTGTCCCTCCATTGCCTGAAATTGTTCTGTAATTTGTTTTTGAACTTCGACATGGAAAGATGATGAAGTTTCTTTTACTTCGTCTGAGATTGTGCTGTTTAAAATTTGACTGGTAGCTGAACATGTTGACTCACATTCAGAGGCGGCCCGAGCAAGTTTTTCAAGTGGTGCGAGATTTCATTATGGCGCCTCAAATTTGCAATCGCTTATTCGTGATTAAGGTGTCCCTGTAGATAGACTGAAGATAACATACATTTTATACATACTACTGAAATTATAAATGTAAAAGTTTGTTTTCTTGGATATTTGTTACTGTTTCACGTCAAAACGGTTGAGCGATTTAGGATAAAATTTGGAATAATGATTTGGATACCTACTTTTATCCCGATCGAAAAAGTAGTTTCCGTGGGATTAGAATACAAAGGCGTATATGAATGCGTTATGAATTCCAGTCGAGCAAAGCTGAGGGCAGAAAACAGTCTTTATATATTAATGATAACTCAAACTTCAGAAAGATTAGTTTAGGATAGCAATGGTATGAAGGAGAAACTACAACAATAAAAAAGAACACTATATGTTAGAAAAGATTTGTTTGCGCTACTATAGCGTATATAATGCTTACATCACGTGTACGTCAAATTTACATAGGTTTTAATAATAATAAAAAAAGTAAAACAAATAAATGAAGAAATAAAATCATGACTAAGACGTCTGGATTGCCAACTTCCTCGGTTTTGCCCTTTGACAACATTATTTTCAATAGATAAAATTGCAAGATCTAAAAGTCTATCTCGATTCCGAGTTTACCGTAAATAAGTTCTGATAAGTTTTAATTTACTGAAACCTCGTTCTCTTTTAGTTACAAGTATGGCTAGCTAAATTCGAAGTGGTGTCAACACATTCGGAGATATATCCTGCCAATAATTTTGTTTCATATGTTGAACTTTTATTGGTTCTGCTGATTCAAACCCCATCAACAATAGTTTCAGTTAGAAAGTTTCTCAGCCAATTCACTACCCGATATGTCACATTTTTTGCCATTAGTTAAACTCATTTACAAATCTGCACAGGATTATTTCAATTATTAATATTCACGAATTATTCTGATAATGTGTAAGAACGACACTGTTGAGTTAAATTTAGATAGTTGTGAATATTGAGTGACCAACGTGTTCTCAATTATACCGATCATATGCTAAAACACATTCATTGTAAAAAATTCTTCGTGATCTGTTGCTATCTCATCTACCACCTCGTACTCAAAAAATCTCTTCTTTCTTTGGGATTTGACTAGCTTAATAAAAGGCTATGTCCAAGTCTGAGAAGTAATTTCTCTATCTGTTCAGAGCTGACGAATAACCCCGGTACTCTCTCAAATTTCACAGCAATTGTGAAGCGTTTCTTAAATCCACTTTCACGCTGGGTAGCCTTGTTTACAATATTTACTAGAAACAATGTGATATACCAAGTCACCATTGTAACTATGAACTCAAATTGCTCCATGATCTGGCTCAGGAACAAGGCCTCTGTTGTTGCAAGTGAATAATTCGTTTACAGAAGGGCGTCACGAACTGAATAATAGTGATAAGGAAATACAGCATGGCTAAAAAACTCTATTCTAGGAACCGAGGTTCGCAAATTTTTTGGCGATAGTTCTTAATTCTTGGATGCCACTTCCCATCACTTTGTTGATCGAGATAATTGAACAAATATTCTTTAAAGAAATCCGGATAAGGAAACCGATGTAATTGATGTTTTGGCGGCACCGCTATTACCAATTTAACGACAGCAGAATGGATTAAAAAATGCTTGTCAAGATATTGCTTCAGAATTCTGCTTTGGACATCTTTGTTTCCTATCATATTAGATCCAAGGTTGGTTGGGCGGTTTATAAATATTGAGAACTTCAATGTTTGAGATGTTATCTCTAGTGATGTAGATATTACCATCTGTGTTTTTGCCAATTATTTTAGCCTGCTGAATGTTATTCTTGACAAATGTCGCAGTACCATAGCTTTTATGATATGTTGCTGACAGGAGTGTATATCCTGGTAAATAGCACTTAGATTGTATATAGTTTTTGTCTTCGCAGTGGGTTTCTTGAAGGAGAAGAACATCTATCTTGTTGTTTTCAAGTAACTTTATTTACAAGTAATCACTTTTCGACCTGCATATTCCTTCAGTATTTAGTTGTAGAATTTGGAGTGCGTGTCGGAGTTCTTTCGTTGTGATAGTAGTTACTGGGCTCTGAGAAGAGCCGTTTGAAGTTGATAACATTGTTCCGTATCTTCTAATTGTTGGGATATCTTCAAGCTAAAGCTCTAGGTCCAGCAGCCTATTGAGATGTAGACTATTCAGGACTACATACACAAAGCTCCAAATAGACTAAAATCTAGATATTCAACATGGAAGTTCGGTCAAGAGTTGGTCCAAAATAATTTCAACATAGGCGAAGCATGGTGCGCTAAATTCCGACCCCGACAAACAGGCGCTAATCCAAGACCCCACACGACAACCTCCTGGATTCAACCTTCCTAGGAAAACCTGGACGGCACTGAACCGAGTGATAACAGGCCACGGTAGATGCAACTACTGGTTGTACAAGTAGGGAATGATAGAGAATCCTTCTTGTGACTGCGGTAACTATGAGCAAACCATTCACCACATCGCCATGGAATGCCCTCTCAGGAGATTCAGTGGTACAATGAATCAGATTCACGAAGCAACAACAGAAGCAATTGAATGGCTGCAATCGTTAGACATCAGCCTGTAGTAATAGTTATATTTATTGTAAGTTAATGTAGTTACTGTTTTTGTATTTCTTCTACCATACGAAATAAATAAATATTGGATCCATTGTCATTACTTTGGCCTCGACAATCGTTCATATCCAAATCGAACTTTTGTAAAGTATCATTAATATACAGGTTAGTGAGTCCAGCTCCCAGGTCCCGAAGAGTCAATTACCGGCTAGGAAGCAATGAAACATTCACGCACTTTGGCTTCATCTTCGATAGTGTCAACAAAAGCAATGTTAAGGATAATTGTTAGACGTGACCGACAACAGGAGTTCAATTCAGTATGGTGGAAAAGTATTTAGATGACATAGTCAAAATTTTATTAAGAACTTCAATCATTTCGAATACATTTTCCAAAATAATAGACATTAGTCTCCTTATTAGGAATCCAATTAGTTACCATTATTGTAAGTATTTAGTGTTTCAGATACAAAGCTTCCCCTGAACAAGAAATTATTGCATGTTGAAAAGAATACCCTGTACGTCATTCATTCGAGGATAGCAACCCACCGTGTTTTTTTAGTTTTCGATGTTTATTTACAAATGCTTGTCTATTACATACCATAGAAGTTCTTTAGTCGAATCAACGCTTCTATCCAATTCAGCAGTGTGCTGGCGATTTGAGAAAGTTTCGCGAGTTTTGAGATGCTCCAGTCATAAAATTCTTCTTTTCCCAAATAAGAGAGAGACCTTCTATTGAATGAAAACAATATAAAACAATATAATTAATTTGCAAATTTTGAGTAAACAAGCCATGTTTTTTATATGTTTCTCCATTTGACATTACTCTTTGAAAAATTTACGTGCACTATATTTCTCTTGGATTTTTTCGTTGCTCGAATAATTATTTCCTCTCTGACTGCAGAGTCAGTGAACTGACTATTTTGAAATATCATCATAAATTGTATTTCGGAAAGGTGACGGTGGTGGTATCTCTGGTATACCCCATTTTGAAGTGAAGACGACGTTGCAGCGATAGCAAAAACTTCTTGTGCATGCTGCTCTTTA
The DNA here is from genome assembly GCA_031002005.1 of Vandiemenella viatica. Taxonomy (NCBI): domain Eukaryota; kingdom Metazoa; phylum Arthropoda; class Insecta; order Orthoptera; family Morabidae; genus Vandiemenella; species Vandiemenella viatica. Next base: position 314,047,661 of record JARYHS010008074.1, on the reverse strand, counting down.
TCATCATGGGCCTCGTCTGAAGAACTTCTATAAAATTAGTTTTCTTCCATCGCGTGTTGAACTAGTTCTGATGACAACGATTCAGATGACATCTCAACTCTAAAAAACTTTAGCAAGCAATTTTTTTAACATAAATAATAAATAAAAAGGTGGCGATATGGCTTGTCTGTAAAATACAAATTACATTTTGTGAATATTTACGGTTACCATCGTTAACTGCAATCACCTAAGGTCTAATATTGTAGAAATAGATAACCAGATTGAATCTCGCCTCATTGCACATGCACCCACATGCAAATACTGTGCTGGATCTAGGGTAGGATAACAGGGGCGCTCATTCCGAGCGGCAAAATCTTGTTTAAAGGGGCGGTAAGTGACAATCGTGGGTGCTGAACTTCTTGGGTCTACTGCCCTGAGCGGCAACTTTGAGGGGCGGCAAAATCTTTGAACAGCTTTAAACTGCTGCGGGTGGCAAATTCTTTAATTCATATTTGAAGGGGCGGCAGTCGCAGGTTTTTGCTCCGGCGCGGAAAATTCGTAGATCCACCACTGGCGAATGAATTGCAAGAGTACAGCCGAAACAGGTGCGGGAGGCACGGCGTGACATTGGAGAGTGCTAATAATGCGACAAGTTGTGGTTTTCTTGAATAGAGTAACTCGAGCTGACTCGTACTATACATTAAACGAAAGCTCTTACCTTTTTTAATTCTTCTGGAAAATTAGTGCAAGCTGGATTATTATAGAATTTATTTTCCATTTTTTTTTTTTTTCCGCAGACGAACTCTCGCTGCGTATTCGGCGCCCCCTATACGATGGCGCCCGGTGCGGTCGCACCGCCCTAGGGCCGCCCCTGCTCACATTCTTCAACTTTGTTGTCGTGTGTGTGTCCTACCAACGAACGGAAAACTACCGAACGCTTTTCCATTGCGACAGTGTGTTCTTCATATTTATTCGCTTGTACTTCTATTTGATCTTTAAGTGATTGGACTTCACATGACTGTTGATCAAATAGTGTTTTCATTCTAGTAGCTTGTAATTCAAGTTTGGATTCAAGGTCACTGAGTTGTGATTCAAGTTTTAATTCAAGGTTACTGAATTGAGATTTCACTTCAGTTGCTTGTGATTCTAGTTTTGATTCAAGGTCACTGAATTGTGATTTCACTTCAGTTGCTTGTGATTCAAATTTTGACTCAAGGTTACTGAATTGTGATTCAAGGTTACTGAATTTTGAGTACAACCCTAATATAAGCGATTTCAGCTCAAGTTCACTACTTAGTGGGTCACCTAGAGACTGTAAATTATTTTGATTTAGAGGTGAGAATCCTAAAAATGGAGGTGAGTATTGCTGCATGTGTGGTGGAGTACTACTTTCATCTAAAACATGTCCAGTCACTTCTGGTGACATTACATTCGTATCTGCCGCTTGAACTAAATTTTTAGAAGCAGTGCCTCCCACACCGTTATTAATATTATCCGCCATGATCTTATATCAAGAAATAATATTTTTTGTTTACTAATATTCTTTACGTAAAGGATTGTAAATATTAATATATTTCCACATACGGCACTGTACCAACTTGATACATTTTTTTATCCTTGATTCAATATATTTTAAATAGTGGCGAACATGAAATTTCGTACTATGTGGAAATATACATACAAAAAACTAAATTAATATGAAAATCAAAGAACGTATACTTTGGTTCACCTTTGTTACAAATTTATTTTTTTAAGACAAAACTTAAATTAACTGGCGGCGAATTTCCCCAAAGTATGCGTCTTGAAAAGGTTGACTTAGCTTGTTCTCTCGTCAACGTTGGCAGCCGTGGAATTCTGCGATGTTATTTCGCTTGCCGAGTCTGTTAACCTCCAAAGTTCAGTCGGCGTCAATCAGTACTTTCAGGTTCTTTTTCGTCGCTATTTTGCTTCCTTACTTCCATGCATATGCATGTTGTCGAGCAAAACTGTCACGGTCGCCATGTGGTGATATTATTCTTGGTTACTTATGTGTGTAGTTACCACTTTTCACCTTTATCTTATATGTTTTATATAGCTAGCATCTACATATGAACCGATGCGTAAGACATTAATTGTTCTGATAAAACTTTTATTTGTTCAGTTATTGGTTTAACACCTTCCACCAACACCAGTTGATAATACGACCGTTAATCTTTAAATCGGACTTCTCATATTAATATTTCTCAATCAACATATCCAACTTGCGAACTTAATACGTCGCCTCTGCCAATAGGCTTTCAACATGTCGCTCCTGGCAACCAACATCATCTCAAAACAAAAGGAACACAAATGTAACCCAATCTCAAAGAGTAAGCATATTAATCTACTTGCATACTACATAATAGTCGATAATATAACCATATGATCATCACAAGTTGTCGACGTCCGTTTTTATCTCCCTTCTTGTTTAGTGGGTGAATGAGGGCGCATTTCCGGAATAAAAGTATGTACTGCGTTTAAATTAATATATTATATAATTATTAGTTGCTTTTATTACTGATGTTACTGTATCAGACACATTGAAATATTTCCATAATGTCAAATTTAGATCGCAATACTGTACAGTGAACATATTCGTACACGGGTAATAGAAGCTATGAATTTCGAACAGCAATAATAATAGAAGTTGTGGTTATGTCTAAATGCAGACAGGTCGAAAGTGACAAATGACAATTTTTTGCAGAATAATTCATAAATAATTTAAGCTGCTTTCATAAGCGCCGAGTTACTGAAGTTATTATTTCCTACGGATGGATGCCGTTCCCTATTTATCGTGCTGAATGAGACTTGGAATAAAACCAATATCACGTACTATAGCATAAAGTTTTGGGATTCCTAGATTACTTTTAATTTAATTGGTTCCCTAATTCTAACACCATTAATTCAGTAGAAGTTCCATCCTTATCACTGTGCAAACCGAAATATGCACGAATTACACAATAAGGTTATGAGCATTATATAACAAGAATTTTATCTATTTAGTCAATCGCAATCAATTACCAGAACATTCTTTTCACCAGTAAAACGCCAATCTTTGTCGGTGCACAGACATGTCTGTCACGGAACAATCCTTCAGGACCTCTAGGCCAACAATGCCATACGATGATTTTGACTTTAGAGGTATTGAAAAGTTGCGCTTGGTGGCCCCCTCAGCTTGGGGGCCCCGGTGCACGGCACCGCCTAGCCCTCCTATAGTTACAAAACTTTGGTCAGAACATTGCTGGAATATGATGGTGTATTATGGGATATAGGACCCACATTTTGGGTATCAAGTACAGGAGTTGGAAGGGCTGCTAGATTTGTCTCTGGAAATTACCGTAGAACACAATCAGAAACCGATATGATAAAAGAGCTGGAATAGAATTCATTGGAGACAGGAGGAGGATGGGACTGTACAAGTCGTATATTGGTGATGAGGCGTAGAAGGATGTAGGTGTAAGAATTAAAAGTAACGCATGGAAGGGAAGAGATGACCATGACCACAAACTGGATCTCTATTTCAGGCACAAGGATGTGAGATTTTCTTTCGAAGGTAAGAGGGCCAGGGATTGGAATAAGTTACCAAGAGAATTTATGAATAATTTATCAAAAACGGTAAAATAATGTAAAGATGAAATTTGTAGAGGGTAAAAGTAGGTGAGTACAGGAAAGGGGGCAAAATTGGTGTGTAGGGAAATTGCCACCGGAGCATACTGTCCATTGAAATTAAATTAAACTAGCTGATACCCGCGACTTCGTACGCGTGGATTAAGAATTTCTTTGCCAAAATTGAATATAGAAAGTTGTTGGTAGCAAAGGATTGGTCCCAAACAACACCGTGTCGGCATAATATAACCCGAAAGCCAACACTATACCATTCTACCATCGAACCTGTGTCTTGTAGAGAATCAATTTCCATCATATTTACAAACGAATGTGGGGGGAGGGGGGGGTGTTCAGTAAGGGCAGCTTTATTTCAGCTTGGACTTTTCTTCTTTCTTCAGCATGAGCATCCGATTCTTGGGTTCTCTTAACTTTAGCTGCTCGTTCTCTGCTAGAGCTACAACTTAGGCCAGTTTACGCCAACAAAGCATGTCAAAAATGAAGGCAAAGAATGCCAGAAACATTTAAGCAGACACAAAGTAAAAGGACAGAGAAAATCGACATCTATACTAAATATACGTTTTTTCTCTAAACGAAATTTATTAACAAATTATACACTAACATAATGCGCGAGAAGCATAGCTTCAGCAAGCGACGTAACATTACAGACTAACACACACATCCGTCTCTCTGTCACCATTCGATAAGTTCCCCAAATTTCGTGACTGCAACTGTTAATCATACCGAAAAATAATTTCCTGTGTCCTCCCTACAGATTTTCTTGTCAAATTCCGTCAAAATCGGTATAAGCATTTAGTCGTCAAAAGGTAACAAAAGACAGACTTACTTCCGCATTTATAGTATTATTACTGCAGATCACACACACAATGACTGCGAATCACCCCTGAGGGATCAATATAACGTAAAACAGTGTACACCTACAGCATTGCAAGACTACCTAAGATTTGCCTCGTATTGCACCCCTAACTTTGTGATATCTACAATTTAACATTCAATCCGAATAACCGACGGCCCAGGCGTGACTCACGATCAAAAACAATTTTTAAAAATCTTGGCCTCCACGGAGATTTGAACCGGAGACCACGACCCAAACATTAGTATGCAAGCGCTTTAAACACTGAGCTACCTGACCGCTACACCGAAAAATAGTACAGAGACCATATCCAATGTGTCTGTCTATCGCCGTTCAGTAATTTTTCGAAATTATAAAACAACATGTATTATGTATACAGATAATTTTTCAACCATATGTAGACAGTATTTTTCTCCTTGTTTCAAAGGATAAGTGTGCAAAGTTTCATCGAGATTGGATGAAAACTGTTGATTTGTATGAAGAACAAACAAACCAACCAACAAACATACATACATTTATCTTTATATATATAGATTAAACTCTATAGGGTGTCAATTGATACAAGATGATAAGTTAAAAACGTGAATGTCACTTTGGAGAAAATAAATACCTTGAAATGGTAATGGAGCAGTAACATTGAGCAAAATATGACAAACAGAAATGGCGTTAGAAAGAAGTTTAAGCGATCGATAGACACTGTGAAGGATACGTTCAAAATTGCGAATTTATAAAAATATACGCGTGTAAAAATCTCGGGACGAAAGCCCGCCAGACGAGTGGAGCAGCTTACTGGACTTAACAGTATCTATATCTGCCTATCCTGCATACGAGGTAGGCCTCTCTCGAATAACAAAGGGTAGAAGTGGTGGGGAGGGGTCCGCTTGTCTCAGCGACATAGTATTTTCTCGAGAAACATAAGTCAGAGGTTGAGAGCTATACAGATAAAAAAAGGAAAATGTATAATTCAGAGGATTTGTTTCAAAACACATTTGTAATGCTACAAGATCGAATAACAATAAAAATGCAAAAAAATAAAAAATATTTTGCGTGTCGTAGAATCGAAATGAGGATTCTCGATCAGGAACACACCACCGTAACACGCACGGAGAAACCAGTGATATTAACAAATGATCTTTCTTACAGGTATAAGTCATTCAAACACAACTTTTACATTTTTTAATCCCTGATTTCTTTTAAACGGGAGGTCCTCCAGGCAGAACACACTTCTTTTATGAATATTCTGCAGTAACTTAAAAATAGGTGAATTGATTTTGACAGGATTTGAAAGTGAGGATTTCCATAAAGAACATTGGAAATTTAAAGGGGCGGGTGTAAAGAAGAAGAGGGATTGGGCTTTTCTATACCAACTGTAGACTGTCGTTTCTGTTTGTACAAGAGTAAACTTCCATTGATATAAGATAAAAACAATTGGTATGTATAAAATAGAATTAAGGGGTACAGATGCGAAGACTAGTTTGGTTTTTGTAAAACTAATGTGGACAGAGTTTTTTTTTTCTTTGTTTTAAAGTACACGTGTGAAAAGTTCCATCCAAACCAGATTAAAGCTATAACTTTATGTAAAGAACATTTGCAAGAATTAAATGGGGTAAGGGAAAAAGCAGATGGGTGTTGTAAACAGAATGTAGACACTATGCTTCTCTTTGTTTTTAAGTAAACATGTGCAGTTTTCCGTCTAAATCTGATAAAAACTGTGGGTATCTATAGAGAAAATTGGAAATTAACAAGGTTGAGGGTAGAAGGGTTCGGCTTCTGCAACCACATTTAAACAGAATTGATCTGTATGTTTTATAGTATACATGTGAAAATTTCCTTCAGAATTAGATAGAAACTGTAGATTTGTATAAAGAACATTAACAAAAATTAAGGAGATGGGAAAGGGGATTGGGGTTTGCTTTTTTAAACCAAATGTAGACAGTATTTTTCTGTTTGTATTGAAATATATTTATGCATACTTCCTTCAAAATCGGATTGATACTGTAACTTTGTATAACGAATATTGACGGTAATGAATGGGGTAGACATTGGGAAAGAGTTTGTTGGTTTTTTTTTTTTTTTTTTTAAAACAAATGTTGACAGTATATTCCTCTTTATTTTAAATTATATATGTGCAGGGTTTAATCCTAATCGGACAAAAACTATGGATTTGTATAAAAATTAAGAGATATAAAGGGGGAGCTAGGTAGTTTTTTGGATTTTTTGGTCAGAAATCTCCTCCATGAAAAACAGGGGGTATGTGACAAAGTTTATAAAGATCGGTCAAATTGTGTCGACCGTGGTATTTAAAAAGAAAATTGACAAAAATCAAGGGGTTGGAAATGGGGAGAGGGGTTCAGTTTCTGCAAACCATGATTTGACATTATTTTTCTCTTTGTATTATGGTAAAAATGTGCTAAGTTCTATCGAAACCATATAAAAAATGTTGGTTCGTATAACAACTAAGGGCTGTAATGGGGAAGAGGGAGTGATTTTTTTTTTTTTTTTGTCAGAAACTTTCTTCGTGAAAAAATACACATAAGCGTCAACTTTCATTGTGATCGGTCAAACGGTGTCGACTATATCTTTCTATAAAGAACATTGACAAAAATTAAGAGGGTTGGAGAGGAGTCTGGGCTTTCGCAGACCAAATGTTGACAGGATTTTTCTATTTATTTTAAAGTATAAATGTGTAAAGTTCTATCGAAATCGGATAATAAATGTGTGTTTGTATAAAATTAATGGATGTAAAGGGGGAGAGAGTGTTTTTTTTTTTAATTTTTTGGCCAGAAACTTCTCCATGAAAAAAATTATGTACATGCCAACTTAAATGGAGATCAGTTAACTTTGTATAAAGAACACTGACAAAAATTAAGGCGGTAGAAAGGGGGAGAGGGGTTGGGTTTCCTCAAACGAAATGTTGACAGCATTTTTCTTTTATTTTAAATTATACCTGTGCAAAGTTTAATCGAAATTGGATAAAAAAATGTTGGTTTGTGTAAATATTAAGGGGTGTAAAGGGGTAGTGAGGGTTGTTTCTTAATAAAATTTACATGGGACCATTTTGAAGGTATATTCCTACCCACTAAAAAAAAATCATTTAAATCGGTTCCCAATTGGAGAAGATGTTGCTGAACATACATCCAAAAAAAAATACAGACGAATTTATAACCTCCTCTTTTTTGAAGTCGGTTTAAAAACGAAAATCGACTCTACATATCCGGCGAAAATCAAAAAGTCACCTTACTTATTGAACAAACCTCGTACAGCTCTATACAATTGCCTGGTGATGGAGAATATCTCTAGGCGAACCAATGAACGACAGTAAAAATGTCATACGACTTAAAATTCAGTGAATTTTGTCACCGTGAGGGGCAGAAGGTTAAATAAAGGAGGGGAAAGACCTAAAAGAGGGGCCTTAAGTTGCGAGCTTCCGAAGAGGGCAGCCGCCTTCTGCTCAGCACTAGTACAAACTGGTGTACTTGCAATCCAACGTAAGCGGATAGTATGGTATTATTTATTTATTTATGGTACTGTCTGACTTTGTTAATTTATGTTAGAAATCTTTGAATACAGAAGAACGAATTTGGCGATCTGAAAAATTGCCAAGCTGCCACGTAAATATGATACAGCTTGTATTTGTTTACTATTTTTAGTTTCTTTTACTGTCTGAATTTGTTTCTATGCAAGCATTTTCAAGTGACTTCTACCTCGCATTGGTGAAAACTCCTACTGCATCATAAAAGCCTTCGTCGGCACAAGTTATCTCATCATGAAATGGTGACGCATTCCTAGGACCAAAGACAGTGTGTGCACCTTATGTTCATAGAGTTCTTATCCTTTAGCGGCCTTGGTAAGGTGACTTATACGATCAGGAGCCTCTCTTCCGAATATTAACTGAGCTAAACCGAGAGTATTAATGGTGTTGAAAGACGGACCATGTCTGATATGACTTTCAATTACTTTACTTTGTGAACGAAAAAACGTTGAAACATTCTGGTGCCCTTTATTTCACGCTTGTTTAGTCAGTGTAGCTTAACGTCGTTTCTCTGTTTATAATAGGTCAATTTGATCGACCACTTCAAGGAATAGTTGAAATCATATGTAGTATTTTCAGTGCATTATTTCTTGTCAATGTGTCGTATTCGTTTACATTTTTCTTTTTATTAACCGGCATAGTATAAGACGGGATATTGCTTCGTTAGATCTTTGGTAATTTTTGTATTAATGTTTGCTCTAAATGCGTCTCAGACCGTAAAACTTATGATTAATCAATCAATGCCAATTTTTCGGTACTAAAACGCAATTATCGCTTTTCACCCTTTTTCCTCGCTTATAATGATTTCACAATTCACAGTTGATGTAAACTATGAATTATGCAGGTTTTAATATCTTTATCTTTAAAATAGCAACTCTTGTATATATATTTGTGTATATGTCGAAAACAGATCTAACGATTCTGATGAAATTTCATATTTAGATAACAGTTTTTTTTTTTAAGCTTACCTTGGGGAAATAGGTTGTCTTCCCTGCAAAAACGCAATTTTACAAAATACGAACAATTTTTGCAATTGGTATCTCTAACGCAACAGAAGGTTTAACATTCATTTAAAAACTAGCAAATTGCCATTCATTCATTTGGAATCTATTTCTATCATGATGGCCACGCAGTCCAAGATTTACCATTGACTGTTGATTTCATAAGACTCTCGCTTTTTTCTAAATTTTCACGTTATTTCAAACTGTAGCTCTGTCTCTCTCTCTTCGACCTTTCACTGTCTTATGTGTATGTTCCCAGCTTCGGAGATATATTGGCGGGACGGTAATGTAACTTAGCTCTCGAGTTCCCTTTTAAGAATAGAAATCCTTACAAACGCTGGAATTCATCTCGCATCTCCAGCGGTGAAGCAGATCTATTCGATTCGGATTCTGGAGTTGAATTACTGATCGGTGCAAGTTCTAGAGGAAAACAATTGACTTCTATTCGGTTTGGGATCTCGTGGAGAGCAGTTACACCCTTTATTCCTATGTAACCCATAGAATAAAATTTTACAAAATTCTAATTACGATATTCGTTTTCGTCTCAACGAAACACACAGTATGTGCAGCTTTGAAGCAAACGGACAGGCAGACAGTGGGGAGACTGCATTAGGGCTCTTTTCCTCTTTGAGACCGAAACCTTAAACATGTAGTTAAAGTTATGCTGAGATATTTCTTTAGATGCGTACAAAATTGTTAGTGCCTTCTTCCTCTAATTTTCCGACGAAATGACTAAAAAAAAAATTCAAGATGGCGGTATTTAATAAGGATCTTCAACGTTTTGCCGTGGCATCGCAAGGGCTCGACGCCTTCGCCAAAGCAAATTGCCTAAGTGTGTGATTTGAATACAGCATACAACTGGCTGTGTTGCTAAAGAATAAAGGCCCGGTCAAACAGAACGCGGGCAGCCCGCGCGGGCAGTCCGCGCGGACTCTGTGGTACATAGTATTGCATCAGCCTAGTCAAACAGAGCGCGGCCTACCGCGCGGCGGAAGCCCAGTCCGCGGCGGGCGGCGGGCAGGTTGTGAATTCCACAGAGTCCGCGGCGGGCAATGGTGGACGAGTCAGAAAGGCTCATTCAGTGCGTTCGAGAATGTTCATTTTTATAAAAATCTCAGCATTCCCGAGTACAAAAACATGCCAAGAAAGCAAAAACGTGGAATGAAATATCTGAAAAGCTCAACCAGACAAGAAAGTATACATTTATTTCATACGGCATCTTTTATTTTCCATAACCCATAGATGCAATAATATATTAGTATAATTATCATAAAATTAACATGAATTTTCGTTGTTGAAGTAATTAAGAAAATGGTTCCGTACCGCATAGGCAGCATCAGTTGATCTTTCTCTCAATCGACTTGCAGTTGAGAAAGAATTGGCATGTTGATTTGTTATAATTGTGTCACGTTGTAGTTCAATTTCAGTGAACTGTTTTGTGTAACTTCTTACGAAATTGTGAAGGCAACATGTAGCTTAGACAGCTTCGACTGCGCTATCTACATCCAACTCTTTAGGCCAAAAAAAAAAAAATATACGCCACGTTTGAGTTAAACTTCCAAAGGTATTTTCTACTACACGTCGTACCCAACAAAGATGTTGAATATTTTCCCCCTTCATCATTTACAACTTGTAGTTTTTGCAAAAGGGCGCATTAAATAAGTATGTAGTTTGAATCTTCCATCGCCTGAAAATACTTGAGGAATGGGCGTGTCTGTATCAGGTAATGGTTTAGGCGGTAGGATAGTTTCGTGAAGTATAAACTGACTTTATCGCCGTGAACTATTTAAAGCCAGCAGAAGAAGCAATTCTTCTTCATCGGATGAACTGCTTGATACGTTAATAAGGAGAGGGCAGACTCAAATAAAAAAACGAGCTACCCCTTTCTTCGTCCACGATTGCTTCAACACTGGTCCGCCCCTCAGCTGCCCGCGCTCTGTTCGTCCACTACAACTTCGGCGGACTGCCGTCAGACCGCCGCGTTCTGACCGCGCGGGCAGTCCGCGCTCTGTTTGACTGGGCCTTTAGTGGTTAGCATTTTTGCTTGCCCTCTATGCCGCACTGCGCACGCTACGCCAGGACACCTATCAAATCGTGTGTCTCCTCCCGAAATTGGGTCTGAGTCCATTCGCATGGACAAATCGCGGTCGGCCTCTGTACAACGCTAAACGTTGATTGCGGAGCCATTCTGCGAGGGTTTTCGTGATTTCTCCGACATTTTTATACGTGAGTGTCCTGCACCGCGCGTCGTTTGTGCTAAGCATTTTATAGACTTAGACAATAAAGACCCATTCACACTAGCATTCAGCTCAGCTCATTTCATAATCCAAGATTTCGACAGTAGCATTCACACTAGCGGTCAGGTTAGGTCAGGTCAGATCAAATCGTTGGCGATGCCATTTAATTTCAATTGCTCATAACGAACAATTCCGTTTTTTACGCTAACGTTTTTTATTTATTTAATTTCTTTCCGAAAACACCCCTGTGGTAATTTCACCACACACCTATTTTTCCCCTTTGCTGTACCTCCCGACATTAGTTAAAAATCACACTGATTTTGGATGAAGAGCCTAACAATCGGTCACGATAAAAAAGATGACGGTTCTGGGTGCATCCAGAGTATTAAACGCAAACAGATAAAGAGAAATAACTACCGGCTATGCCGTGCAAGACGTGTGGTGGAAAAATGCTTTTAATATTTTAGCTTTAGATTTCAAATTTATTTTAGCGAAATTAACTCTTTTCTAGGATTCATTGATAACAATTTTCGCAGCATGTCTTTTGCACAATTACTTAAGGAAGGATAAAGTTTCACGCCATGTTATAATAGAGAGTCCCTTGCGGGAAGGATATTTTTAAGGTTTAATAATTGAAAAAAATAAATAGAATTTGAACCATAAAGAGATTATGCAAATTTGAAATTGCAAGAACTGTGACATTGTCGGTATACACAGGAAAATTGTCACAATATGACATGTATTTAATTCATCTGGCAATTACATCTCTAGGCTAATTTATTTTTACTTTGAATACATGGTTGTACAAGAATGCGACGTTTAGATGCATAATTAATTAGCCCTTGAGAAAGACAAACAAAATAAAATTTTCTTTTAAATTTAAACTCAAATGATTGACAAATGTGATGGAACAATGTGCAAAATTAAAGTACATAATACATTGTAACATCAAACATGGTTATCAACAATGTGTGACTTTACAATGAAAATAACCTTCATTGGCATATGGCGAATGAAACACATATGCCATTTGAAATTGTACGAGAATGTATCAAAATAGTCTTGAGAAGCAAAGCGCCTTTCTAACAACTCGTACCGTTCTGCCGTTATGCCGTTAGCTAAGTAGGATTTTATTAATACAGTTGGAGCAGAAACTTCTTATTTCAGGGACGTTTAAGGGTCGCTATCAGTTTCATGAAATACATAAACACTGGTCTTGGTGATGTAACACTTTAGCATAGTAGCTCTGGTCTGTTGCCGGAGATGGTCGAAGGTGGACGCACAGAATGTGAGACCTGAGCCTCACAAGGCAGCTGCGATCAAGCACGACTGTGTAATGCTTACATCAGCTTTACGGACCCTCTCTGTGGGAATGTCGGACCAGCATTCGCACTCAGAATGCAACGTCTCGTACCATAATCGACTTGCAGGATCAGGGTCGGTCACCAGAGTCTAACCGTCGGGAACACTGTCCCATGCCAGAGTGAGTTTTTAGCGTCTTCCAACCACCCTGTGGTCACGCAGATACATTTTGAACAGAAAATTCCCAGAATTTCAGTTATATGCAATTTTGATAGGCGCCCTTAACCGTCAGTAATACTTAGATCCCTTTGGCACTATGAGTACAAGTTAAATAATGTTGGTATTTGTCTCTGATGCCTGGACTAGTGATATGATCCCCGTATTTATCCCGAGTAAAAATTTTAGTTTAGTGTATTTCGTGATCATTAGTCCTACGGTCTGCAATATAATCAGTAATTATTTCATTGTTTTTCTTTTACGGACTTGAAACATCAGAATGCCTTTTTTAAATGTCAAATTCAAAATTGTCGATTTCATACCTTTTTTGTTAGCCGGTCTATCAAAAATACGGTAGGCCTATTATTTAGAGCGGCGGATCTAGGAATTTTCGGAGCTGGGGCAAAAATTGTGAGTTGCCGCACCTTGAAACGTTATTTATATTATTGTTGCACCGCCCGAGTGTCACCACCCTCATTGTCGCCGCCCCATTGTGCCGCACTTCAAACATGATTTTGCCGCCCCCTAAAGTTGCCGCCCGGGTCAAGCACCCCGGTTTGCCCCCTCCCTCCCAGATCCGGTTCTGATTACTCGTGAACCTGAAATTTATTCTAATATCGATCGTATCCTGTATTTAAACGACAAATACTAAAAAGACTTACATCTAAAATGGTTTCTAAGTATCGAGCAAAACAAGCAAAAGTTTTTATTTTGAATTTACTTATTCAGATATACAGTAAATTTTTTGGTGGCTGTAAGGGGTATGTAGAGATGAAGAGGTTGGCACAGGATAGGAAGTGATGGAGGATTGCATCAAACCAGTGGAAAGACTGACGACAACAAACAAACAAAACAAAACAAAAATTTTTTTTGGCCCGAACAATTGTATAATGGTACGAGCGACAACGTCACGGATCGTTGGGAGCCATATTGAAAAGTCCGCTGACTAATCTGAAAACGAATCAACCATTGATTTTTGTGTAAAACTACGTTATGACTTACCACGTAAACTGGCGAGCCAAAACGTTATTACAATTACCTACCGCGACATTGAATTACGTCTGGTAATGGTGGAGCGACGGTACATGTAACAAATGGAGAAATCATCTAACATAAGTGACTTTGACAAAGGCAGTTTATTATGGCACGGACCGTTGACCATTGGAAACGTGTCACCTGGTTGGATTAATCACGTTTATTGCTACACCACTTCAATGAGCGTGTCAGGCAGGATACCTCGTCTTCCAAGCCATTACAGCAGTGGACTGCTTGCATATTTTAATGCTTCATGTATTTACCGACAGTATTGCTTCTTCCAGCAGGGAAGGAGAATTTCGGAAACAGTGAGGCTGTTCTCGTACTACTGTAGTGAGCAACTAAGAAAAATTATTGTAGGACACTAGGACAGTGAAACCATAAGTAGGCGACGAGGTGGTGATTATCCACGAATAATAACAGAGCGTGGAGATATGAAGCTTTACCGCTCTTTAAAGCAGGATAGGGTCCGATGTGTGGCAGAGTGCAATATTGGTACAGGCACAAGTACCCTGAAGAGCCAAAGAAACTGGTACAGGCATGCCTATGCAAACACAGACATATGTAAACACTCAGAGTACGGCGCTGCGGTCGGCAACGCCTATTTAAGACGACAGGTGTCTGCCGAAGAGGCACCCAAATGTGCAAATTGTAATGGGTCGCACCCGGCAAGCTACCGCAAATGCCCATCCTATCAAGAAATCCTCAAAAAGGGCCTCGAGCAGAAAAAAGCTAGGGAGGAGAGAAAGAGAAAACAACAAGAGGAAAAAAATCAGCAACAAAACTCCACCACAACAAAACCGCAGCAACATCAACAAGAGGAGAAAACACAATCAGGAAAAACTAATAACCAACCAAACGAGTTTCAACTTAAGGAAGCTCAATTCCCACCTCCCCCAAACCAATCAACAAGCTCTGAGCAGGCACCTTCGCCCGCAACTCCAGCAGAGCCACCTGAACAACCAGCTAACCATTTATGTGACCAACCTGCAGGGGGAGAAAGCTCAAACTCCTCCTCGCAGAACCCGCCACAATCTTCATCACCATTTTCTGATTTAAAGGAAATTATTGATTTTATTAAGTCCTTCAACATCATGAAAATGATAACAACAATCAAAACAACACTAGAAAACTTTTAAAATGCACCAGACGCCGAATCTAAAATATTCGCTGTTATTAATGGTTTTACAAGCTATTTCGATGGCGAGAAATAAATTGCAATCTATAATTGTCATGAACTGGAATGCCGATGGCATTTTACACCAAAAACAAGCTCTAGAACTATTTCTTGAAGAGCAAAACATAGACATCGCTCTAATAAGCGAAACACACCTGTACGCAGGTCAGCGCTTCCAAGTACGCAATTACACACTGTACAGGACTGATAGACCGAATCAACCAGAGGGTGGGACGGCAGTACTCACAAAAAAAAACCGCCTTGCACATAGACCAATTGATTTACCTGCGCTCTAGCGTGTTGAAGCCACGGCTGTTGAGGTCGGAATAAATGGGCAGGCAATTAGATTTATAGCAGTGTACCATCGACCAGGCCGTAAAATACCGGAGCCCGACCTGGTAGCACTGACCACAGCCGACAGAATAATCCTCGAGGGTGACTTCAACGCCAAATCGCTTTCGTGGGGCTGCCGCGCTGCCAACTCAAGCAGCCGTGTCCTTCACGATTGCGTCTCGAAGAAGCCCCAGGTGACTGTAGCGGCGCCTGACGAACCCTCGCACTATCACAGGGACTCCAGACTCAGGCCTGATATCTTGGACATATTCGTGTTTAAAAATATCACCTGGTCTGCTGCATCCACTGTATTTAATGACCTCGATTCTGACCACAACCCAGTGGTATTATATATAGATGCAGCCGTGCGCCGATCAGAGAGTAAAAAATTCTCTCTAACCACTAACTGGCAGAAATACCAAGAATTAGTAAACCACCACATTGTAGGGCAGCCCGAACTGGAAACTAAGAGACAAGTTGAGAGACATATAGACCAGTTCGTAAACATTATCAAAGAAAGCGCAAAAAAGGCCACAGTAAAAATTACATATGAACCTGATAATAAAGACCTCCCACCCCACATTTCGGAACTGATAAAATTAAAAAACCACTATGGAAAACGTTGGCAACAATACAGAGATCCAGCTGACCGTACAACAACTTACAGACTAGTAAACCGGGTCAGATGGCACCTACAAAAACACCGTACAGAAAGCTGGGAGAACACTCTCAGTAGAGCGGAGTGCAATCCAGACTTATTCTGGAAGGTCGTAAAATCTAGAAAAACACCACCCTTGTCGATAAAGCCATTACACGGACCGAATGGTATTGTATACACAGCGCGGGAAAAGGCCGAAGCTTTGGCAGACACCTTGGAACTACAGTTCCAGACACATGTCATCGGTGACGAGGATAGTGATATCCATGAAGAAAGGGTAATTAGAGAAGTGCCTCGCATCTTGCGGGAAAATTTACGTACCTCTTTCAGCCCTGTAGAGCCATCTGAAGTGAGCTCAATCATAACGAAGCTAGGTAACAAAAAATCTCCTGGTCCCGACGGCGTAAAAGCAACGTATCTAAAAAATCTACCCAATCCTGCAATAAGACACCTAACCAAAATCTATAACTCCTGTCTGAAGCTATGCTTCTTCCCTTCCTCCTCGAAACTTGCCAAAATTATCACTCTCCCAAAACCAAACAAAAATCAACTTTTCCCTCAAAACCAATTTCACTTTTAAATTTCCTTGGCAAAATCCTAGAGCGTTTAATCATGACCTCACTCCAAAAATTCCTTGATGACAACAACATAATCATCCCTCAACAATTCGGCTTTCGTGCACAGCACAGTACCATCCACCAAGCTACCCGATTGATTGAGCATATCTGCAAGGCGCGCTCTATAAGGCACAGTACAGGCGCTGTTGTGCTAGATATTGAGAAAGCTTTCGACAGGGTTTGGCACGATGGATTAATCTACAAGCTACATACATTTGGCTGCCCTGGAAACTTGACAAAAATAATAAACAGTTTCCTCAGAAACAGAAAATTTTACGTTGTGGTGGACGGAACAGAAAGCCAGTTGAAATCAATTGAAGCACGCGTACCACAAGGATCGGTCATGGCTCCAACCCTACACAGTGTGTATACTAACGACATACCTCACCAACCAGGCGGAGAAATGGGATTATTTGCGGACGACACAACCGTATATAGGTCGAGCCGAAACTTAGATTACATTGCGCGTAAACTGACTCAGCCCCTCGAAGCAATTATACAATGGTGCAATCTTTGGAAAATAAAAATTAACCCAGATAAAAGTCAGGCAATTCTATTTATACACAAATTGAAGAAACCCAACCTCAAAATTTCGCTCGACGGGGTGGAACTCCCGTGGTGCAGTTCAGTAAAATATTTAGGCCTCAAAATTGACAGCAAATTGACATGGCTCAGCCACATCCAAAACGCATTTATATAAGTTCGGCTCGACTCTACCAATTGTACCCCCTCCTCAAGGGGAGGAAACATAGCATTAAGACTAAACTTAGGATATACACCGTAGTAATAACACCTGCCCTGCTCTATGGATCAGAATTATTTAGTATGGCAGCAAACTCCAATGTAATGAAGCTGCAAACAGCACAAAACAAATTCCTGAAAATTATAGCAGACGCTCCAAGGTACATGTCAAACCAACACATTCACCACGACTTAGGCATCCCAAAAATCACTGACTTCATAAAAGACAAATCGACTAACTTCTACCAGAAATCACAGTTATCGCCCCACCGACTAATTCAAAACATAGGACTACAAAATGACGCCGCTCATTACAATTGCCCCATCACAACTATAAATAGAAACTATAGGGTCTGACAACAACAATAACTTAATAAAACAAAACAATGACTTCCATAAAAAGCCAGCTCACAACCCCCTATTCAGTCAAAAGTCAGGGGGCTACAATGCCCTGGTACTTTAGTTTTTACATGGGTTTCGGCCCAACCAGATGTCTGTCTGTCTGCTGGCGTTACAGCGGATACTGCTGCTACAATGGCAGGTTATCACGATTTAAGTGAGTTTGAACGTGGTGTTATAGTCGGCGCACGAGCGATGGGACACAGCATCTCCGAAGTAGCGATGAGGTGGGGATTTCCCGTACGACCATTTTACGAGTGCACCGCGAATATCGGCAATCCGGTAAAACATCAAATCTCCGACATTGATGCGGACGGAAATAGATCCTGCAAGAACGGGACCAACGACGATTGAAGAAGATCGTTCAACGTGACATAAGTGCAACCCTTCCACAAATTGCTGCGGATTTGAATGCTGAGCCATCGACAAGTGTCAACGAACGAAACATCATCGATATGGGCTTCGGAGCCAAGGCCCACTCGTGTACCCTTGCTGAATGAACGACACAAAGCTTTACGCCTCGCCTAGGCCCGTCAACACCGACATTGGACTGATTGAAACATATTGCCTAGTCTGACGAGTCTAGTTTTCAGTTTATCAAGCGGATGGACGTATACGGGTATGGAGACAACCTCATGAATTCATGGACCATGCATGTCAGCAAGGGTCTGTTCAAGCTGGTGGAGGCTCTGTAATGGTGTGGGGCATGTGCAGTTGGAGTGACATGGAGCCTCTGATACGTCTAGATACGACTCTGACAGGTGACACGTACGTATGCATCCTGGTTGATCACCTGCATCCATTCATGTCCACTGTGCATTCTGACGGATTTGGGAAATTCCAGCAGGACAATGCGACACCCCACAAGTCCAGAATTGCTACAGAGTGGCTCCAGGAACACTCTTCTGAGTTTAAATACCTCCGTTGGCCACCAAACTCCCCAGACATGAAAATTATTGAGCATATCTGGATGCCTTGCAGCGTGCCGTTCAGAAGAGATGGTGTCAATTTCCTCCAACACTGCTTCATCGAGTCCATCCCCGTCGTGTTGCGACACTTCTGCGTGCTCACCGGGGCCCTACACGATATTAGGCATGTCTACCAGTTTCTTTGGCTCTATAGTGTATTATAGAGCACACCGTTCAGCACACATTGAACATGTCACTCCAAAGCAAACGGCCCCTTACGTTTCCATGGTGACCCAACGACATCTTCAATTACTATTGCAATGGGCACGAAATTATCGTGATTGGACCGTGGATCAATGGAAACGTATCGTCTGGTGATACGAATCACGCTATTGCTGCAACACGTCAATGGCTCTCAGGATACGTCGTATTCCAGGCGAACGACTGCTCGATACATGTGCCGCACCGCGGCTAATGGGAGCAGTATTATACCATCGGGGACATTCACTTGGGTTTCCATACGACCTGATCGAAGGCACCATAACAATTATAGGCTACGTGAAAATTATTGCGGACCACTTGCATCCTTTCATGCTTAATGTCTTTCACGACGGCGATAGAATCTTCCAGCAGGATAACTGTCCATGTCACAGAGCCAGAATCATGCCACAGTGGTTTGAGGAACATGATAGTGAACTCACGTTGATGGGTTGGCCATCAAATTCATATAAACTCAAACCGATAAAACACATCTCGGATGCTATCGGGCACCAGCTCCTCGCCCACTAACCACCGGCCCATAATTTAATGGAATTTCGTGACCTGTGCCTAGACATCTGCTGCTATATACCTCCGCAAAGCATTGAGGGACTTGTCGAATCCTTACAACGCAGAATCGTTGTATTGTGTTGCATAGGTGGACCTCCAGGCCATTAATCAGGTGGTCATAATATTCCCAAAGTTTTTCTTACTAACCTCCCCTTCCCGTCAACAAAAAAAAATTCCCACATCCCCTTTCCGTCAAAAAAAAGTTCCCAACAACTCCGCCACCACAATTTTTATTAAAAAGGTAATTCATACTTCTCAGTATCAACTATGACTTCTCATAGTAAATTCACCAAGTATGTGATGTTAGAACAAAGGATTCTCAATTCTAACTGTAAGAGGGGGTGAAGGAGACATAGCACTTCCGGTGACGTAGTGCTAATGTATCGTCCACACAAGCGGCGAAGCTACCTCGCACCTCAACTGACTTGTCTTCGCCCCCCCCCCCCCCCCGTAGGAAACTTACAAGCTACAAGATGTATATTAAGGATGGAACGCTCGCATTTTCATGATAGAATTCGCTAATATTGGTAATGTATTTGATGTAACATATTAATTGAATACTAATAACTATTGATATGAGTATGTATTGTTGTTCGGTCGATGGTATGCCGTGAGCGGTATAGATCAACCGACTTCATGGAATAAAGAGATGCGAGACAGAATTGTAGACAGAAGACTTTTCCTTGTGTGAGAGACCAAATAAAAGTATGAAGAACTCTACAAGATTCAACAGATGACTCCTTTTTTGCTTATGGTTTTAAACCTCTTCAGCGTCGAGATAATTTGAGACGGAAAAGGACTGGGTAAGGAACGGAAAGGAATTCGGCCATGGCCTTTTGAAAGAAGCATCCCGGCATTCGCCTGGAGTGATATGGGGAAACCATGGAAAACCCAATTTTGGATGCCCGACGGGGATTCGAACCCACGTCCTCCCGAATGCGAGGCCAGTGCGTTGCCGTTCACTCACCACGCTCGGTTAACGGATGATGAAGTATTTATATAAAAAAAATACAATTAATATTGTATGATAATAAACTAATAATTCCGTGAGGAATTAATTCCTGAACTCAGGGTTTCTACTGGCTGCGCATTAAGCCCCTGTCGTAGCCGCCTTAACCTAACCCGGCACTCCTACCGGGTACAGGGGACCTACAGTTTGACGTGAAATCCGAACCACAGAAGCGTTCTGGCGTACTTAACGTTACACAGCAAACTGTGCAAGAGTTGAAGGTCGGGTTTCGCGCCTTTGAAAATCCCCGCTGAGACAGGGATTCGAACCGAGACCTTTCGATCTCCAGTCAAACGCGTTAACCACTGATCCACCAGGCCGCTAAATTAATATTGTGAAAACGGCTGTTATATATAATTATATATGTAGCAAAGTGTTTTCTATCGAAATTTGTAAGTTTGGATATCAAACTTTGTATGACGGAACAATAAATACTTTGAGTGCAGATTGTATGAGTATTGAGCGAATAAATGAGGCAATCTACGAAATCTTAAAAGGATAAGTTATGTTTCAGGTTGTACAAAACTAAATTTATGCTAAAACTAGTAACAAGCAGGTTCAAATCTGATACTATTCGGGAAATTGAAGAACAGTAATTAAGATAACTATCTCAACTACTCATATTTTTTTACGAGATCTAAGTTTCCCGTAAGTTCATTGGTGTACGGATCCATAAATGTGCGAGGCTCTACTGGCAATGATTTGTTGCCTCTTAAAGATTACGGGAGAACTATAGTAATATTTCTGGAGTTTATAGTTTTCGCAAAATAACTAAATAAGTAATTCACTGAACCACCACCATACCGCCATACCGCTTACTTCCTAGGTTAATTACTGTCATTGCCTCATGAAAAGTGGCTAACTATACGTGGTCTCAGACATAGGGAAAAAATGGTAGTCTGTAATATCTTCTGCCTGCCAATTTGGAAATAAAAACGAACCTGTAATGCAACAAGAAAATTCCAATCCGAGATGAGGTCAGTTTCAAAATATGGAGGTGAGAATTGGAAACTCTAATTCTCTTGCCTTCATTGATATAATGAGATTTTCCTTCACGAGTGAAAAAACTTGAAATATTTGTTCGTGGTGAATTTCCGATTCTTTTAAGATTGGAAACACTTAACCGCTATTAGTACTTAAGAGGTTTATAACACCAATAAAAGTGTTTCCTATGACCATATTGCAATGATCATTGAGATTATGCAACATTGGATAATAATAACTCTGCGATGAAGAAAGAGGAAGTGAAGGATTATCTGCGGAGGCCGAAACTTTTGTAGATCTACCGATTTCGAGATTTTAAATAGTAGTAACACCAGAAATTTTCACTAGAGTTTTTGAATACGACCAGAACAACCGAGGTTGAAATCCAACTAAACGTCCGGAATTGCCCACCTTCCTTTTTTGTTCCACAGCTCCTATTAAGGTGAGCCAGTTGAAAGACGATGCTGACTTCATCAAATACCTTACTGTGAACCTCAACATGCTGGTCAAGGATAAATTTCACCTGTACAGAGCTCAGCGGCTGTTTTATTATCAAAATCATGGATTCATACATATCTGAGCAGAAACTCTCCGGACAACAAAACAAACATATTTCTTCTCGAGTTGAAACCTCTTCTTATTAGACTTATCAGACTTTTCCTGTATGATACTCTTACAAAGTTCTCCTAGCATGGAACTTGTTTAATTTCGTACTAATAGTGATTACACTTTGAACCTGTTCTTGGAATGCTATAACGCTCGAAGGATTAATTTTGTTGACTAATTTTGCGCCCTCATCACTGCAATTGTACGAAATACTGTGGTAATCTCATTTGGAATTCCATACGCTGCAAGCCTAAAATTTGAATCGTTGTTCCAAAAAGACGAGATGGTCGTGCCTGGAGCATACAGAAAGCGGTCTAGCGTGACTTTCAACATCCGTCCCTTGGAGAGCCTGTTGTCCCACTTGAGAGTTGGACCGGATATACTGCTCGCAAGAGGAAACGATCAAAGGTTTATACTTCAACTGATGAAGAGCTGAGGCGCCGGCCTCGGTAGCGTGGGGCTAGCGAGCTAGCTTCGCGTCGCAGAGGTCGCCGGTTCGAGTCCGGCCAAGGGCATGGGTGGTTTTAATTAAGTGTTGTGTCCGTCCTGTGTTGTCCTGTCACTGGTTATCATCAATAATAACACGAAAATAATCTATATATACACACTTGACGAATAATTAGTTGCTGGCTGAATGGCTACACGGCCGAATGCCATTAAAAAAAATATATAATTTTTAGGCCTCAAAAGGTCGAAAAACCTAAAACTTAAACAAATAAGTAACAAGAAGTAGTGTGTGTGGTGTAAAATTGACATTTTTTTCTGAGCTTCTCCAATTTCAATTGGTTTACGTCCTCAAGTTTTAATGTCGTGGAGGATTAGAAGATTTAAAAAAATTACTTTATTTTGACCCATATGTATTACTAAATAAAACTCACGTCTGATTCATTGCAACCAAATGCGCTTCTTTCGAGGTTTCACGCTATTTTTCTAAACACACACACACACACACACACACACACACACACACACACACACACACACACACACACACACACACACACACACACACACAAAATTACATTGGTTGAGATTTGAGTGTAGCGTTCCTCCTTATTGCTATAATAACGAAACAAACAGAACAGTTAATCAAAATTGCTATTGGCAAGGCCATATCCAAACTGATATTTTATCACTGCACAAGATATAATACGGATGCATTAGCTGAATAAAACAGCGGATCAGCGTTGCACAGCGGAAAATCTGCACAACAAATGCAGATGTGTTACAGTAACCAGAGAACATTAAAAATATTTAAGTCAAACAGACTCAAAGCTGTAACAATTTTAGTCTCGGTCGACAACAATTAATTGCATTTTGAAACATGTACAACTCATATTGTTGAGAAAAATAACTTTTCAATCACATTTAAAAGATGAAAATAAAAATCTGACAAAGCAATAAGGACGATTTTAACAAATTCTATAAGAAATTGTTATTACTGGGTTTACACTGGATACAAATTCTCAACAATCTCCCAGATCGGGAGTGTGTGTGTGTGTGTGTTTCTTTTTTCTTTTTTTAATTAAATGAAGCTGAAATAGAGACATGAATGTAAAAAAAATATTTACAAACTTGACACGCTGTTGCTTTTGAATGCAATTTCTCCTTTAGTAAGGCAAAAGAGATTCCTTTCTAAGATCTGCGTAGTCCCCTACGAAGGCAAAATCTTGAATCCTTTTTGTGGTCTCGACGCTAAATACTGTAATTATGGAAATGATACGGCTTGTGCCAAACCTAGGTCGATTTTGCACTGAAGAAGAGTGTTCTAGCTGATACTCATTGGAGCGTGAGATATTTGGAGCAGTCATGGAGTTTTAACGCGAGAGACCGAACTGAGCCATCGGGCACTGATTTTTTCACGCTGGTTATTCAAATTTGCAGGAGTAAATTTTTATTTAGCAATTAAACTTATCATCCGCGAGTTTCAAGGATTTTTCAGGAGATTCGAAACATCTAAACTCGCCAGATTTTGATATTTAAAGGTCCGTGCTCACTAGGGCGGGCCGCATCGCGTCGCGTCGCGTCGCAGAAATGCGTCTGCAATCGCTTAAGCCGCGTATACACTTGAGCATTTGCCCCGAATGAGCATTCGGGTTGAGAGGAGGGGGTGCGCACGGCCACCCCCCGCATAGCAGTGGGCCACTGTGTTCGGACCCCATGCGGCCCGAACAGGGAACCCAGTCTGCTTTGCGCAAGTGCTGAGTACACTGCAATGGTTAACCGGAATTTGTTACCAGTTATTGTTACATATATTTGTTGCAGTGTTCGAACAAGAAATCGAGAAAGCGGTGGTGGAGAAGAAAACTGTTTCAAGAGAGGTTTAACGCTTTACTATTAAAAACAATAGGACACGAAACAAATGAAAACTTTAAAAATTTTACAAGAATGTCACCTGAGGATTTTCAGTTTATATTGAATAGTGACAGGACTACAATTGAGAGGCAAGACACAACATTTGGAAAATCCATAACTGCCGAAGAACGCCTAGCTGTGACACTGCGATTTCTGGCTTCAGGAGATTAGTACTCGAGTTTCCAGTACCTCTTTAAAATTTCAAAACAAGCAATTGGCAGAATCATACCTGAAACCTGTCAAATTAGGCACGAGACACGTGTGTCTACAGCAGATGATTCACTGAAACTGGAGGGGGCAGTCGGCTCATATTGTTCGGTTCGACCGCATACACAAATCGCGTACCCACTGAGCACGTGCTCACTTTGAAGTACCGACAACCCTCGGATCGGGCTGAGGCATGCGGACCTATTCTGCTCGCCCCGTATACATCTGAGCAAAACGGGCCGAACGCATGCTCATTCGGGGCAAATGCTCAAGTGTATACGCGGCTCAACATTGATTCTAATGGGGTAACGCACCCCAGAGGCGGGTCGAGTCGGGGCGGGGCAGCCGCGTCGCGTCGCACTGCCGGATCGCTTGGCCAGGCGTATTTTTCCGCCTGTGCGCCTCGATGCGCTCAGTCGCGACCAAGTTTGCGATAGGAGCTCCATCAGCAGTGACTGACTTTTGTAACTTGTGTATTCCTAATTCTGTGAATTAACTACATTTCTTCAAGAAAATTAGCTTAAAATTTGCACGCAGGATGGTGGATGATTTCTGAAAAAAAATAAGTAATTACAATCTGAAAATTTAATTACTTTATGAAATTTAATAAATATTAAAAATTATAAAATTTCTAACTCATGCTCGCTTGTTCTTTGCTTGTATGTTTTAACTTAAACTATTCAAACATAATGGATGAAGAGTACTGCATCTCATTAGTAACGACTTTCACAGAGTTTTATGATTTACAAGACGCAAAATATAATAACAAAAAAATATTTGGGAAGAAATAGGAAACTAGTTAAAACAACCAGGTATAATGTCATTTTTCGTATTTTATTTTTGTTTATTTTACGTGTGTATTATATAATTTTCTATCACTTTCTTTAAATGCCGCTTCTAAAGCTTTGTGTTGCCAATTAGCCTGATTGTTTAAAAATATTTTGTGGAATTATTCCAAATCTTAAAGGTACGCGCACACTACAGCAGGCCGCATCGCATCGCATCGGGTCGCATCGCATTGAGCGAAAATGCTGCAACGCACATCTGGACGCAGCGAGTCGCATTTCTTTTATTGTCACCGCCTTCGGTTCTCGACGATTATTCAGCCGCTTCTGCACTGCAAATGGACACAGCTGACTAAGGGCTCTTATTTTATTGAAGAAGAAGAAAATTAAGCAGAAAAGGCAATGGGTTTAATTTAAAAAGGAATTTTTCGCATTTTTTAGGCACGTTAGATGACAAACTTGTTATAACAGTTCTAACGAATCGCGGTTCTCTTTATTTTTAATGCAGAAAAATGAATGTTTTTCATGGTTTTAATAGCTGTGTTATGTCGCTGTTATATAATAATATAAATAAAGTAATACTAGCCACGTGCTGTATTCATAACCTTTTGATTAACGATATTTGAATTGGTTTGCAGAAGGTAAGAACGACAATGACAACAAAGAAATTGCAATATTTGACTTACACAGGTTTATAGGTTACATCAGAAATCATTAAGATTTGGAATAATTTCACAAAATATTTTTAAATAATTAGGTTAATTGGTAACATGAAGCTTTACAAGCGGTATTCAAATAAAGTGATAGAAATTTATAATGCACACGTAAAATAAACAAAAAATAAAATACGAAACATGACATTATACCTGGTTGTTTTAACTAGTTTCTTATTTCCTTCCAAATATTTTTTTTTTTGTTATTATATATTGCGTCTTGTAAATCATAAAACTCTTTGAAAGTCATTACTAATGAGATGCAGTGGTCTTTATCCATTACGTTTGAATAGTTTATGTTAAAACATACAAGTAAAGAACAAGTGAGCATGAGCTAGAAATTTTATAATTTTTTCATCTTTATTAAAGTTCTTAAAGTAATTAAATGTTCAGATTGTAATTATTTATATTCTTTTTTTTTTTCAAAAATCATCCACCATCCTGCGTGCAAATATGCAGCCAATTTTGTTGAAGTAATGCAGTTAATTCACAGAAATAAGAACATACAAGTTACAAAAGTCAGTACTGTTGGAGCTACTATCGCAAACCTGCTCGCGACTGAGCGCATCGAGGCGCACAGGCGGAAAAATACGCCTAGGGAAGCGATCCGCCAATGCGACGCGACGCGGCCCGCCCCGCCCCGACTCGACCCGCCTGTAGTGTGCGTTACCCCATTAGAATCAGTGTTTAGCGATTGCTGACGCATTTCTGCGATGCGATGCGACGCCATGAGGCCCGCTCTAGTGAGCGCGGACCTTAAAGCTCCTTGAAAAATACTGAGTAATACACTGCCCATTTGTAATTGTATAACTATATTCAAGTCAGAGTGACAGTTTCGAAAGTAAAGCAACTACTTTCTTGTTTTAGTTTAGTAATGTTACTGGTGATAATCATATTTTCACCTTCCAAAATAATACTTTTTTTTTTGCTACCGCTTAAGGTACGTTCCCACGGCGCGTGTTAAGGTGGCCATACACGATCGCTCCATTTGGACGTCATCCGTATGGATGACATCCAAAAGCGTAGAACATACACCATCATTCCATCATTCCATCACTCCAGTCAGCCACGACAATGAAAAACTAGGCAAGCAAACAACAATAGGTTGTCAATCTGCAATACAACAATCCAGTTATGCCAAGTACTAAACAAAATGAACCTGAATTAATTTTAAAGGATATTCAAGCTATCGAATACTGAATACAAATGCTGAGAATAGGGTATTTGACTACTTCTTGAAAATGGTTTTAAATTGTTTATTGGTACACCTTATTCACCGAGTGAAGAGATTTTTTGATGGCAGTGCATTACTTTGCGTAAAATTTAAAGAATTTAAAAGCCCGCCAAAACGCTCCTTCCCTGCCTGCCACGTGCAACGACAGTCGTGACGTCACACGTCTGTAAATGCTGCCGCTGCGATTTGCGAATAGAGCGTTTCTTATCGCCCAAGTTTTCAGCCATTTTTATTGTTTGTTGCTGGCTACTTCTTGTTATTAATGAAAGTTCGTTTTGAATATAAAATCGAAAACAATTTGCAAAAGCCAACAGCGGGAAAATATTGAAAGTAGACGCCATATTTGTGGGGCTAGCTATAGAAACAACCACTGAGTTTTATTCTGTGGAGCTTAAAAATGTAACAACTTCAATTTGATATTGCGACAGTCACTTACGTTTTTCTTTGATGCTCATTTACACCGCGATTTCGTAGAGTTAAATGTAATACGTTGTTCAAGGCGAAAATTATTAGGGTTAGCGTCCTAAGTTTCGATCCTCTTAAATACATATATTTTCGGACTTACTGGACTAGCTATTAACCGTTGGTTTTATTTCAGTGATGCAGCTGGAGCCACATACTAGATTTAGTATAACAAAAAAAGAAATTAATTTTTAAATTTATGGACGCTCTGTTTCTCCTTTCCCACCATCTTGCATTTATTTCGTATCATCATCGTTTGGAAATTAACTGAATTGTATAGTAAACCAAAAATAAATTGTTTCCGCATACTTTATGGTTCCGTTCAGAAATAACGGCGATCGGACCCGAGTCGACTGGAGTACAACAATATGAATGGTCCGCCATTATTGCGATAATTACACAGATCAAAGGATGCGAGCGAGCAAAAAATCACTGGCCGAAAGGTACTTTTTCTTGCAAGAGGTTGTGAAACTACCAGACGAACGTTCAGTTACATGTGTTGTATACTTTATTCGAAATAAAGTATTTTCGCATACTTTATTCGTAGTAAAAAGTATAACAGCCTAAAATAAAATATGATACTTTACAATACAGTATGGTTGGCAACCCTAACCTCACGCGCCCTCTATCATTCATAACAAAGACGCAAGAAATGAGGCATTTTAGGTGTCATCTGCTAGAAATTCCGGAAATCTTCATCATCCAACACATCTAAGAGTCTAAAGTGACTGAACATATGCCTTTGTAAATATAATTGCTTGGCTAACGTCTATTTTTTTTCCCCTAGGCTTTTCGCACAATGTCAAAACGTCAGGGTTACACCAAGAGTTTGTGATTTTAATAAATATGGAGCCATACATATTTAATTTAAATATTAGAACTTTAATAAAATTGGTAACTAACAAATTTTATTACTAGTGTTACTATTGAATGGAACGTGCAGAACAAGACGGATATACGCGTGGTGGTAGGCCGCTAGTACGGTAATACCAGATCGGGCTGACCGACGGGTCGTCTAAATGCAACACACTGTCGACGGGAGGAAAATGAAATCAGGAACGGGAACGGAACAGGGTGATCGGGAACGGGTCGTCTAAATGGGCCGGTCGTGCCCCCGGTGACACAGTCGGCGAAGCGTGCGGAAAACTGGTGGCGCAGTTTCCATTCCCGCACAGCCGAGCAGTCTGTTTGTTGTTATCCTCACACTATATGCGAAATGTGTAGTTCAGTATGACCAGTGGAAAAAATAAATCAATGCGGCAGTATTACAAGGAAAAAGACGTTACTTCTGAAAAAAATGTAAAATTTGGCATTGAAAATAGACTTATTTTCATTTTAAGTTTATTTTTGATAAAGTATTAAAATAAAAATAATTATACGTTTATGTTTCCTCTTACACATCCGCTTCCGCAAAAATCCGCTTCCGCGGATGCCGAGCATTGAACATCAGCATCCGCATCCACAAATATGACTTCCGTTACAACCCTACTACCGAGGTAGGCATATTAACCCACGATAGAAATTACATGCTAAAATCCTGATAAGACGATTTCACACAGTATCAGATCATATGCTAACAAACAATAAGTAATAGTAATCACGTGTGGCGTAATAACCTGGTTACAGGATTTCTTACCAGCTGTGCAATCCGCATCTACCGTAGCCAGCTGACCTAACGCAGTAGTTCTATACGCCAGCCTTTCTCAACCTTTACCACACCGAGGATCAAAATAGTTCCGTGTGCCACTAACTCTATGGGCCTAATTTTTTATCGTGTGTATATTACTAAAAAGCTCTAACATTTGTTATCAGCCATCACCGCATCCCTCAAGATCTACATTCACAATAAGGAATTTATAAAACAGCCATTAGCTTAATCTTCAAAGGAATACCGCTCTCTCTGATGCCAACTGAAAACGTTTTTAGTGAACAGACGATTATAGGAGTGGCGTAGCTATGGTAGGGGGGCGGGGCGGTCAACCCCGGGTGTCACCCCCAAAAGGGTATTCGAAATTAACGTGATACAATTTTTTTTTTTTTTTTTTTTTTTTTTTTTGATTGACTTCGTTTATCCTTTGCTATCGAAACGCTTCTACTTTTATTGTTTTGAATATTTGTTTTTAAGTTGATGTACCGCTTTTTCAAAAGTGATCCAGGGGGCTATTTAATTACAATAGAGTATAATTACTGGCAACACCGCGCGCTTAAACAAAGAAAGCATCGTAGCTCTGTAGCTCCAACAATCGCAGGAAATCGTTGTGCTTGCCGTCCGTCACTGTTGTTTTGTTTGTTAGTAGCGGCGGTGTATATAAAGTAAGTTTTCTTGAATAAAGCGAGGAAGTTTTAAAATTAAAGGGTATATATCTAAAATTGCTAAAATCATGGTAATTAGACAGTTAAATTGCAAATCCTCGAAATTATCTAAAGAAAAATGTTATATTTTCCTTAGAAAATGACGAAAGCAACCTAGCGTATTATCTATATATTAATACTCTAAGCGAAAACTTAAGATACATTTTTAAGAATATTTCGCACCCGGGTAGTGTAATATTTGGCATAGTTAAAGTTTATATGGAGAAGATTTGCAGGAAGCTAAAATCTATATATAATATGCGTTACAAATACATTAAATTAAATAAAATAAAACGCTCGCTCGCCTATGTAGTTCGCTCAGATGCCGCCAGTTCTGGGCGTTGCTTCAGCTGTCAGCTGATAGATAGTGCAGCTAGCGGCCAGAATATTGGGCAAACGGAGGAACTTAAAGAAATACAGAGAGCTAAAATTATACATATTATATTTTACAAACGTATATATTAATATGCTAAGCGAAAATTTTGGATCCATTTTTAAGAATAGGTGCCGTGCACAAATGGAGGAACTTAAAGAAATGCATCGCGCACTGAAAAGTGTAAGATTTGGCGTAGTTAATGTTTATATGGAGAAGAAGTGCAGAAAGCTAAAATCTGTGTATAATATGTGTTACAGATATATCAAATTAAATAAAAAATTCGTTGTTTACTTTTTAGCGGTAAGCGAATCTGTCGATGTATGTGATCATAGTCAACAGTAAAGAAAAAAATATAATAAGCATAGTTAATACATGTTACAAATAGATTATTCAAATAAAAAATTAATTTGGGAACGTGTATGTGTGCGTGAAATAGGATCGGAGCCAACGTTCTTACGTGAATTCCCTGCATTGAGACACTATGTGGTCTTTGGTAAAACGAAAGACTCGGATAAAGTAGAGATTAAACTTTGAAGTTATAAAAGGAATGTAGCGATTCTGCCAGATACTATATGGTCATTTCATTATTTAAAATGTTAAACTTTGGTTAAGTGTCTTTTGATTTTTTAATTTCAGTAATTTCATTAGAGAGAGAGAAAGAGACAAGAAATAAGGATAAATCTGCGTGAAATTCAAAATGATAGTAGACCAAATTTAAATAGCGAACACATAAAAAGACGAAATTATTTTGTTAGATACATTTAAATGCGCACTGAATGTCATTCCACGAAATTTTTACAGTTTCGAATTTACAATGCAGGTTTCTCAATGAAAAACATTTCGATTATGAAGTCACTTCTGGTGAAAGGACTGCATTTACTTCATGTTTCATAAAGCTAAAGCAGTTTTCCGGTCTTAAGTCAAAATGAATATTTTAAATTCAAATGAACCATGGATAAATACATTTCATCATTTGGTATGGTTTGATTAGAAGCTAAAATTTAGCATACAGTCACGCGTAGAGTGTATCGTTTTAATTTTATAGGTAATGCAGAGAATTAAGCCAAACAACACATGCTAATAACGTATTGGTACACGCTCGCAGCTAACGACGTCAGGGTGTACAGTATATAATATATCTATGCTCGCACCAAACCCAATAGAACAAATTCTAATAATGATTATTACTCTTTCATGAAAGAAACTAAACAACTTAATGAATTACGGTCGAATTTCGACCGCTGGGCGATCGCTAAAAATGTGTGGCGGACGGTGCATTACACGAATCCTAATGTCGGAATACGTGTAGTCTAGGCTTCAACTTCCATTGTCCGGTCATCAATTAAAGTCAGACATTTTCAGCGTGGCATGAATTTCATTTTTTTAAAAATTGTTTTGCTTGTTTTATTTATTTATTTATTTATCAATCTTGTTCCATGGATCCCTGCTGAGGAAGTACCTCTGGGATGTGAAACATGTCATTGTTGATACATATACACATAATATGAGTCATATCATAGTAAATATATATATATACATATTTTACAAATACAAGAAATAATAATAAACATACATTTTTGCAACTGAGTTTTGCAAACGTCATAATGAGTACAACTAATTATTTTCTTCAAATTCTTGAATGGAGTAGAAGGAGTTGCCAATAAGATAATCTCTAAGTTTTTGTTTGAATACATCTTTATTATCTGAAAGCTGTTTTATACGATTAGGTAGTTTATTAAACAGATGTATCCCAGAATAATTAACTCCTCTTTGTACTAATGACAGAGATGTTTGTGTTTTATGTAAGTTATTTCTGTTTCTTGTATTGAAACTGTGTACCTGTGAATTAGGTGTAAACAGGTTAAAATTTTCTATGACAAAGCTCATGAGAGAATATATATACTGAGAATACATTGTAAGAATATTGAGTTTCTTAAAGAGTTGTCTGCAAGAAGTTCTAGGTTTTACCCTACACAGAAACCTAATAGCTCTTTTCTGTGCTACAAAAACTTTTTTACTTTGTGAAGAGTTTCCCCAAAAAATTATGCCATATGACATTACTCAATGAAAATATGAGGAGTACACCTGTTTCATTAATTCTAGATCTGCTATTAGAGAAAGTGTTCGTATTGCGAAGGTGGCACTATTTAACTTTGTCAGTAGTGTAGTGATATGATCATGCCAACAGAGTTTCTGATCTATTTTAATACCAAGAAATTTTATACTCTCTGTTTCTAAGATTGTGTTGTTTTTATAGTTTATACATATATCTGGCTGTGCATAGTTTTTTGTTTTAAACCTAATATAATGTGTTTTTTCAAAATTTAATTTTAATGAATTTGCCTTAAACCAATTTGCTACTACTCTAAGTACTTCATTTACATTAAATTCTATAGTACTGTTTGGTGTTTTACGCACAGTCAGGTTAGTGTCATCTGCAAATAAAACACTCTTAACTATGTCGGATAAATTTCCAGGAAGGTCAATGATGTATAACAGAAAGGGGAGGGGACCTAAGACAGAGCCTTGTGGAATTCCATGTTTTATTTTCTCCCAGTCTGATGAAGCATCTTTACTTATTTTAGAATCAAAAATTGAAACTTTTTGCATTCGGCTTTCAATGTATGATTTAAACCATTTACCTGCGGTCCCAAAAATACCATAGTATTCCATTTTTTTCAAAAGTAATTCATGATTTAGAAATCCATTAGCTTTCATGCTAAGATTCACATGTCCCTTGAAGTATCTTCTAGTAATTATTGAATTTATCATCTGACAGATTCTTGTTGGATAAATTTAGTACATTTCACGTTATCCGATTTACACTATGCGTACCTACCTATTATCGACAGTGCACCTATAGTCAACATGAAATCATATCATGTTGGAATATATACAAACAAGATGCTTCAGAAAACTGTGCATTAAACTAGCAATACTGTCGTGTTTCAAGTCAATCCGAACGGGTCCAAGTCTTCGTTGAGAGTATCGTCTGTCCTTGGTAATCACTAATCAGTTTTTGTAGATCATGTGTTTAAAACAGTCGGAACAGCGTATCTTTCTAACGAAATCGTAACAATAGGAAGCACTTAAATTCTAGGTTCATGTAAGTTTGTTTTGCTTTCTACTGACCGAGAACATGCAAATATGATCGCGATGAAATAAATAAGCGTATGATTCTCTAATATCTTTTCATAATAAATTTAGAGAAGAAGAAAATTTCTATTATGGGTAACCTCTCTGCCGCATACAGGTACCTAAATTCTTCCGGGTTCCTTAAATCGACAGGATTGTCGAACTTCTGTTCCTCAACAATTTCAGCTTTAATCATAAACTGAACGAACATTGGAACCGTTTACATTTTTATTTATACGCTACAGGACAGCGCTAGAAATCTAAAATTTACACGTGGAGATGGACTTCGATACATACAATGTTTCTTTAGGAGTCTGTAGCTACGTATATCTTAGGCGGGTAGTAAAATACTTCACTTGTTAAGTACTTCATGTCAGTGGCGTAGCTAGATCAACAAGGGCCCCGGTGCAAAAAAATTATTTTGGGCCCTCAGGCCATACGGGCGACCTTTTTTTGCTTCATGTGCTGATAGGGGCCCCCTGAGCTGAGGTGGGGGCCCTTGAGTTGTCATTAGGGGCCCCCTGAACTTTGGTTGGGGGCTCTCCTGAGCAGCGAGGGCCCTTTAGTGGGGGTCTTCCTGTGTCTCAGGGGCCCCCTTAGACGACGGTAGGCCAAAAAAAAAGGTCGCCAGTTTGCCGTGAGGGCTCGTGGGCCCTCTAAACTGCGCTTGGGGGCCCCCAAAGGTGCGCGCTTTGGGGCCCTATGAGGTATGCTTGGTGGCCCCCTGAGCGTAGGGGCCCCGGTGCACTGCACCGCCTAGCCCCATAGTAACTACGTCCCTGCTTCATGTAAAGACGGATGATATAGCAAATGAATGTTCTTATATTACCTGACCCGTTGTTTTTTTAATTACGTTCTGACCTACACTTGGCTGAATTTTTATTTAATTTCAGAAGAAAATTCAACATTTTTCTCTAAATAATTACTAGAAATTACAATTTAACTATCTACTTACCCTTATTTAAATAATTTTAGGTATCTTTCCTTTAATTTCAAAACTACCTGGCTTCGTAATTAATCGTTCAAGAAAAATTAAATTATAGTCACCGCCGCTTTTATCAAACCAAACAACAGTGACGGACGTAAAGTACGATTTCCTGTGAGTTTTGGAGCGATGCTACCTTTCTTTAAGCGCGCAGGGTTGCTAATAATTACACACCACTGCAATGAAAGCGAAGTGCACTGGAATTGCGTGTGTCACCCCCAAACGGGTGACACCCGGGGAGGACCGCCCCCCCCCTCTTACCTACGCCACTGCCTCAACAAAAACAAAGAATTCAGACAGCAAAAATGAAGTTTACAAGTCAGTTTTAAGATATGAAAGGACAGACATAATATGAATTGATGACAAAGATTACTGGATGAATTACATGACTATCAAACTAGATGGGGAAACATATCCAAATAATGAATAATAACAGAATGTCAAAAAATTTCCATCACTATAAAGCAGTCGGAAAATGGGACAAGAAATCCCAGCACTCTATATTTCAGGCGTAAGTGTGTGGGAAAATTTTATTTCGTAGGTAGGGAGTCAGATATTGGAATAAATTGACAAAGAATGAATGAATAATTTACTAAAAGCGCTGAAAGAATTTAAAATCAAAATTCGTAGAGGGTAAAAGTAGGAGAGTAAAAGAAAGGAGAAAAATAGGTGTGATGGGGAAATTGCTGCCGGAACGTGCGCTCCATCACAATTAAACATTGAAGAAGGTACATTCTCATGAAAACCAATCCTTGAAGCTAATGACAAATGGGAGAGAAGATTCCTATTCTAAGCCAAATACAGCAAATTTATGGCTCAATCGTAACGTTGAAAGATATCGTGTAACCAGACTCCCGTCAAAACGAAATTATTCTGGATCATCTAAACATACAGGGGAACCAAAGTTGTTCCAACTTCCAACGGCTGTCTTTGGTTTCTCAACAATAATCTGCAACGGGTCTTGTAGTGGATCTGTTAACTGCCATTGACTCCCAGACAATTCTCGTAATGCGACACTAGTTGGATGTCTTCATGGGACAGAGTCACTATGACTCACGCGTTATCACCCACATACTAATTGCCACAGAGTATTTACAACCATTTAAACAGAAGCCATTCAGCACTCGCGGACCATTAATCTGGCTAGCCAACTTGTCCAGTAGCGTAGCTAGTTTAACAAGGGCCCGGTTCGAAATTCCGTATCGGTGGTGGATACTCATAGGCATGTAATTTTTCTACATTAAACTGCAGGTGCCCTTAGGTAAGATAAGGAGGAAGGAACTAGCCATCCTATCTCCAATATATCTCCTTCGGTAAGGTTTCAACCAGAAACATAAAGTACTTCACTTTTAATTGTGCGCGCTAAGAGTGAGTGGCTGTTTAGAAAATGAAACTCCGCAAACAACGCAGTACCGTTCACGCAGCGTCGTTGATGGTTGTACGTAGAGCTTGAATCGAAAATTTACTGCCGCTGCTGCATTGTAATAAATTATTTAGGTGGAATATACCGATTCCACTAGGATCATCCTGTACTAAGATATGTTCCCAGGACGGATGCAGAGGTGTTTCCTAGTGACCAAGACTTACTAACTGCGATAAGTTCGGCGAAAGACGTTTGTGACGGCGAGTGTTTTGGACAAAGTTTTGTGCATATTCTTACGGCTCAGACCGAGCGTGGTGGGTGAGCGGTTAACTCTCTGGCCTTGCATTCGGGAGGACGCGGGTTCGAATACCCGTCCAGGCATCCAGATTTGGGTTTTTAATGGTTTACCTAAATCATTCCAAGCGAATGCCGGGGTGCTTCCTTCAAAAAGGCGATG
This sequence comes from Vandiemenella viatica, assembly GCA_031002005.1. Taxonomy (NCBI): domain Eukaryota; kingdom Metazoa; phylum Arthropoda; class Insecta; order Orthoptera; family Morabidae; genus Vandiemenella; species Vandiemenella viatica. Next base: position 314,011,180 of record JARYHS010008074.1, on the reverse strand, counting down.
GCCGAATACCTTCCCGTTCCTTGTCTCCAGTCACATCCCGCCTCTAATGACCTCGACTTCGACGAGGCGTAAAGCCATAAGCAAAAAGAAAAAAAAAAATCTTAAGCCCAGTACATTTTCCTTTACTTTAGAATTACCGTTAATATTTTCTATTGCAGAGACTAAATGCTGATGTGCGGCATTCAATTGGATCTTTGTGCTTTCAACGCTTCGCAGAAACCTACGCAGAATATTGATGAGAGACGGTTCGAAATAGTTTCATCTCCTACTAGCAATCATTATACAAGAAATATTCTTTCATAAAGTTTGCTCAATTGCAGGAACTATTCGTGTGCGTCAGAAGCCGCGACTCCTGATGGAGCTGAAATTACTACCGATTTACTACTAGAAGGATGTATGCGTTAAAAATGGTAGCGGTTCAAATACACCTTTCTGAGTTGTTCATCATTACCAATTGTTCGCTATGGTTGCTAGCAGGAGGCAAGATAAAAATGTAATAACACAAATCCAGGGAAATGAGGTGGGTATTACTAGTCATGCAGATATGGTGAAAAGCGTAAGTGCAACAAAGAAATGTTAACATGAGACGTTCTAAATCATTTGATTGTAACTCATAATAGCCTGCGTTTACCATTTACAAAATTATGTTACTATTTTTAGGAAAAGTTGCATCTGGGACATGCGCATACGAACTGTGTATCGAAATGTTAGATGAAAGTTAAACTAACAGGAATGGTTCAAATAATTCATGTACAGCCACATTTACAGTGTTAAAAAACAGATCGTTTCCCAAAATAAGTGCAGAAATGATTATATTCGTCCACGTTTCAGACTATGCAGGTTTAATTTTTGAGACTGGTTGGTGAATTTTTAATGTTCGGCAGTGTCTTACAGGTGATTTCGTGTTCTTTCTTCAATGCATTCCACTCGTCTTCATTTCAGAGTTATTGCTTGTATACCGATCTGAATATCTACCCTGGTGTGTGAGTTTTTAAAGCAAAGTAATGAATCAGAAGTTGTTGGAGATGTAGGTTATATTGAATGCGTAGAGACGACTGGCTTATCACAACATCAGCAAAGTCATTTCTGAACAAGGGAAGTTAGAGTAATATCTCCTCCACAAACCAGTATAAAAACTTTACGAGACAAAGTTTTATATTCGTGCTGTAGTATCTCCCAAGATTACTACGAAAGATTTTACACAATTTCTAACAGTCTGAACGTTAGCTATATAACAGTGACGATGTTATTATTATCATCGAAAACGTGCATCGGATGTCGAAAGTCAAGAGGATCATAGAATACCGAGTGGTGGGTGAGCAGTAACGTTCGGATATGTCGTTCGCGAGGATATGCATCACGGTTTTAGAGTCAGATTTTCTTTCGTTTCCCAAAAATCACTCGAGGCTAGTGTCGGGATCGTCCCCGTGCTGTACTCCTTTCAGAGTAATTTTTTATATGCCGATCTAACTACCGTGCCCGGTAGGTGAGTTTTTTTTGACGATTGGGACTGTCATGTGGATGTGGAGAGTTCAATTCCCGATCCGGCTGTTCATGAGAATCTGTTGTAGTACCACTTAGACGCAAATAGCCGTTTATCGCCTATAGTAACTGCGACAGCGAAAACCACGGCAGTGGTGTTTTTGTCCGTAGGAAGGGATTTTTTTATTATTATTATTCCTAGCCATTTGAGGCAATTTTTTCTTGTATTTTTGACCGAGAGTCCTCGGTAAGGTATTGACATTCAAAAGTAACAGAGTTTCGACTTGCCGCGCACTCTGCCTATGTCGTGGCTAACAAGTCTATGGTATTGCGTTTCGACGTGGGCGACGGCCAAGGCGCCGGTCACTGCGAGTTGCACGCTGATGAGGTTCTTCAAAAACGAATCACCGTTGGTTGTTAGGCTCAGTATTTGGGTAAAAAGATACTATTTTAACCCCAGCAACCTTTCGACAGGCGACTGTGTGTTTGTCGCGTGGAACTACGATCTGGGCGCAGGCGGTGTTGAATAAGTCGGACACTACGTCCAAACTTGGATTAGCACGTTTCATTCTTCATAAGTCAGTGTAACTTTGGTGCTGTGTCCTACTTTTTTGAGCACCACAACCGGTTCAAAATCATGCTTAGACATTAATTCTATCGAAATTTTTATATGCAAGGGCCGGGATGCTTCATTCAAAAGGCCATGGCCGAATTCCTTCCTGTTTATTATGTCCATTCCCACCCCGCCTCTAATGACGACGAAGCCTTAAGAAAAAAAATATGCAACTGATGTCATTGAAACATCAACTCGCATTTATTCCAATATTGTTTATCTAATATCTGAATGCTTAGATTTTAATCTCAAGCTAAATTTTGATTGAAATATATTTTTTCTGGTTTTTGATTCGCGCTAAAACAAAAGATTATGCAGCCTGTCTCATGAATGAACTGTAATTAATGATGGTATCTGAAACAAAATTACCCATAAAAAACATTAATACTTCAGTTCAAACACTGTTCGCTACCGGAAACAGTTTGCATAAGTATTTAATAGCAGTCCATACCATTTAGCATTCTACGCCTCGTCGACATCGGAGCCTTTAGAGGCGGGAAAGGACAGTGGACGAGGAACGGGAAGGAATTCGGCCATGTCAAATGAAGAAATCATCCCCGGCGTTCTCATCGCGTTATTTGGGGGGAAACCATGGAAAACCCAAATCTGGATGCCCGGACGGGGATTCGAACCCACACCCTCCCAAATGCTAGGCCAGATCTTTACCGATCACGAGGCGTGATAGGACTGGTGTGACTGAATTATATCTGTTGTGCATGCGAGATACAGACTGAATGTGACTGTGATTCGGTGTGATATGCTGGCTCCACATATCAACATCGGTTCTGCTGGTTTGAGCAGTTTCATAATGTTTGCTTGCACCTACAGAAATTCGGTCTAGAGATACTTATATAAAATTCTTTAACTCTATGAACCCCACACAGTTTCAAAGAGTATGGTAGGTTTAAAATGCGCTTTAAATAGTTGTATAAAACGGAGTAGAGAAGTATCTCGTTGACCTTTCTACACTGAGGCTGTACTGATTTCATTACAAATTTACAAGAGTTTACAAGATTTACAAGTATAACCCTGGATACTACTTGGATGTGAAAAGTGTGAATAATACACACATAGAAAATTATTCACTTTGTTTTATTTTATCCACCTTCCATTAATAAAATCCTTTTTCGAGTTATTTGTTAATGAGTTCTTGTAGTGGTCTGATGCTTCATTTCTTGGACACTAGCCTTAAGACCGAATCGTAACAGACTCCAACACTAGAAAAGACATAAATTTGTTGAATATAAGTATGTATGCGACACTTTTCTATGATTTTCATTAAAAAAGTATAAAAAATCGTACAAAATCATTAAACGTAATCATATATAACAAAAATCAGTAAAAATGTACATTTCGTCTTTGAATGTAGTCACTGGTCAACATAACAATTACACCTGCGTCTATCACAATACTATTCATATAACTTTCGTGGATTAAGATCATGAAAACAGGTAAAACATCACCACAATTATGTAATTTCACTATACGAAAGATGTCATCGGTTAACATGGTTAGAAGGTGTACATCATATCATACGATGTGAACTGAATGCCTCCACCAAAATAGAAAAACCCACGCATGATGCGGTGTATCATCATAAATGAAACTCATTTTGTTTACGGTCCCTATATAACATCGGACAACTCGAGTAGTACATCAGATATATCTGTCAAAAGTATTTGAAGCTGAACTAAACAGAGAATGCAAACTATTAAATGATTTAGGTCAGGATTTAACATTCAATGTTTCAACGAATAACAACACATTATAAAAGAAAGTAGTAACTTAATAAAAAACGACAGCAAATTTCTACTTTAACATTTAAATTTATTTATTTATGGCTTTAACAAAAGACTAATTCAGCTAATAAAAACAGGTAGCACAGTCTACATATATACTCTGCAATTCACAAAATTGTGGATTGCAGAGGGTGATCAGCACCGAAGCTAATCTCTTTGAAGTGCATTCCAATCCCTGAAAAAAAGAGTTCATATAAGAATCAGTGCGTCATCTTATTTCTCTAATTTAATCTTTGCTGTCATTTCGACTCAAATAGTTTGGTGGACGAAGTATTTCACTACACTCGTAAGTGAAAATGGGAGTATTATGTTTACCAATAAGTTTCGATTGATTTTTAAATTATACATTTAGTACGTATAACATACAGCGATAATAGCATGACCATTTTATTGCTCGGAGCTGCGAAATATCGCATCAGAGAGATTATGTAAGTTATATTGACACAATCTTGCTAACTAATATTGCCAGCAATTCAGCGTGAATCCTTTGGGCTTACAGGACAGTCTTGTCATCATGATAGGATATGAGCTACCTTTATATGCATCACAGAGTTCAGTGTTATTGATCAAAAGAGATGACAGTCTGCTAGAAAGTTATGTTAGAAGATAATTTTATGGTAATTAAACAATTAATGAATTATATCCTTATCGTGACTGAAGTGCTGAGTATCAAACCATCAACTACATACTTTAAATCAGGGTTAATGAAACTATAGAAAAATTGTGTACACCTACTCATCAGGTAATGTTCCCGCTGTTTGCTGTACATTCATTACAATTGTCACTCCTGTTTTACCTACACAGCCCATACCTACATCCATTTGCTTTATACCTGCCCAAATTCTTCCTATAACTTATCCTTTCATGAGTGTGGGTGTGATTTTTATGCACAGATCAATATGTTGAGCTCAGAGACAAGAGACGAACGTAATATTAAGATATTTCATCTGACTGACTGACCGTTTGCCCCCCTTTCCAAGTAATACATTCCCTTCAGGCCAATCCCGTATGTATGCTCGTTTGGGTCAACTAGGATCACGTTAAGCCTTCGTTTGTCTTGAATCTTTGCTTTTGAAAGTGTACACAATTATGTCACAACTAGAGTTGTTAGCCCTAGAGGGACCTACAGTTTAACGTGGAATCCGAACCACGGAAGCGTTCTGACGTACTTCACATTACACAGCAATCTGTGCCAGAGGTGAAGGTGGGTTAAGAGCTTATGAAAATCACCGCCCAGACAGGGATTCGAACCGAAGACCTTTCAATCTCCAGTCAGATGCCTTAACCATTGAGCCAGCAGACCGCTTCTTGATTAATATCGAGATGCTGAGATTTAATGTTTATATGAATTCTTTCTTCCCTCGTGTCTTTCCTTTACCCCCGTTATTTGCACGTCTATGTTATTAGGCTCCTATTCACAGTAATGTGTGAGACAGAGAATATATGCCACCAATATAAAAAAATTTTGGGAATGAAAGTGTCTTTATCGTGACTGAGGTGCTGAGTATCAAACCATCAACTACACACTTTAAATCAGTTTTCTTTGCTCACAGATATTTTTGATGTGGATGTGTATTATTTTCTCCATTGATGTGTCAACCACTGTTCGGTCTGAAATTTTTACACTTCTCATTTGTGGCCCGGTAGTACAGGTATGTCCTGACGACCTGGAGGTATGATATACCTGTTGAGGGGGCGGGGAGGGGGACACTCGCCAGAATACAGCTTTATCATCTACTGACGAAATGATATATTTGTCCCCATTCGGTTTTGCCAGAAGTATTGTGAAATTTTTCCACTAAACTGGAACAAATTTATCTGCCAGTATGTCATTGCACAGTTGGAGGAGCATCTCTTTGCTTTTTGAGGCAGGTTGTATATTATATAGTAGGTGATCTTGTCCATTCCTGGTGCAATGTCTTCCTTCTTCAAGGCACAGAGCAATTCTGACATAAAAAAGAGGGTTCCCACGATCTAGTGGAATCAGCTTTAGAACAGTTTTCTTTATCAGATTGCGCGTTGAATGAGACGAACAGAGGCGCGGTCGTGTTTAGAAATAATTGTGCTGCTTCTTTATTAGTATTGACCCTGTTATCAACCATCCTATGACCCTTGCACCAACGTATCTTCTACCACATTTCTTGAGAAGAGCTAACATATGAGATGCTCCAGCAAAAGATTTTCTGACCTTCTCGTTTTGACCGTCGAATAATTGCTCTTGCCCCGCTGTTCTTTTTGAGCGCTATAAAGTTTTCGATAGCTAGGCGTCTCAAAGCAATGGCTCTTGGTTTTCTGCTGCCACTCTTTATTCGGGAGTTGACCAGTGGTATTCACTCTTCTGCACTCCTGACTGTAAGATCCTCAGATTCGTTGTAACGAACCCTAAAGTCAGTTGGGGATCCGAAATTCTGACCCACCGCATGTTGATTTTTTCGTGGTATATTTTCCAGTTTGCTTTCTTGCAATTCCAGCGTCTCATTGGTAGTGGTAGGGTTTGGTAATAATGATGTATCAATGGTAGTTTTTAGAACGAAATGATCTCTAACTAGAGTATCTTTTAGGATTTTCCATCTCGATCTCAGCAACAGATTGGCTGATGTGATTGAGATATCTGGAGAAGAGTGTCTCAGGTATAGAGAACCGAGTCTTGTTCCATGTTGATTATTTAGAACTGATAATGTGGATGATGTGATAGCTTGGGCCAATACTTCTCCCAACTTTATTTGCTTGAAAATCATGCCACAATTGACGATGAGCATTAAAGTCTGCTCCAACAAAGCTGATTAAATATCACTGTTTATTTTCTTCACTCATGTTAATTTGAGGCGGCTTGCAGATGACAGTAATTGCATTGATATTTCTTTCCTATCTAATGTCCACAGATAGAATTTCTAGTTCAGTTGTTGGTGCCACTATATTTCTAATACAGCTACAGTACTTATACAATGGCAACTCTTCCATGTCCATTCTCTCTGCCTTTCCCGTATATGTTGAAATTCCTATGGTTGAGGATGAACTATTGACGAAGCCAAGTTGTTACAGTCGACATTTTGTGACTTCTGCACATCTTTCTTTTCCTTTACAATTATTAGCAATACGATTAAATCTCATACAGCTACAAAATCCGTGTATGGTCATCGGTTCTTAATGTCCAAAATTTCAAAAAATTTGGACCTCTGGAAGTGGGTGGAAATTGAATTTATAGAGTCCGTTACATTCATACCGGTCAAAATAATAAAAAGCATGTAAAAACGTGTGTAATGCTTTACTGTAAGCATATTTTTTGGTCTTGCATCAACTGGCCTAAGGTTTTTATGATAAAGAAAAGCTGTCTGCTTAACGTAATCACCAGGTATAAAAAAAATATTTCAAAAACAAACATTACTTTCGAATTGAAGAATGTGCCACGAACATTTTTTCAGTGAAAATTATATCTACAGGTACAGGACATGTTTCCGACACGATTACATAATCCTAACACATACATGTTGCTGATTATTATGAATGACTTGAAAACACTGTACCTTCAGGAAAAGCTATAAATACAATAGTTTATTAACACAGCTCGTTACACACAGTTTTTTAGATACAGCAAAATATTGCACTGGATGTTCTACACTTAGCTTATTTCAAGACTCCAAACGTGGAGAGCGTTTATTATGGTTACGCAGAATACATTTGTGTGGATTGGTAATATTTATTTTTTACTATCACCACCAACTCAGCAGCCACCAGGGGAGCAAATTTTTCAGTCGTGGAGTCTGTTGTTGGTTAAGTTAATGCTTCGTGCGATAGCGAAGTGACTGCAGCCTTCATAACAGGAGGCCTCTAGACGTGGTGAACGTGTGAAGTTTCGTATGAAGGCTAAATCTGTGGGTTTCATAGTAAATTAAATCTCTCGAACAGGTAACTCGTAATAAGTTGAAATTTTTCGTTTAGATAAGGGGTGAAAATTTTACAGTAGTGTAATCCAATGTGTGCGGCCACGTACTCGTAGCTCAGGCGGTAGAGTGTCTGGCTAAGGCCTATACTACCGAGGTTCGATCTCCGACGAAGCCAGGGACTTTTCCTCGAATCTGAACGACCAGAAAGGGCTCCCAGGCCCACTAGACGTGCTATCAAATGAGTACCGTGACGCAAAGTCCGCGGGAAGATAAAGAAAAAGGGCCTGACCGGATAGCTAACCACGGCACATCCACTCTAGTACCTACGGTCAGGAATTAGGAATACGGCTTGAAAGCTGTGAAACCCCATTGTCTTTACCTGTGGTCCAATGTCGTAGTGCTGACCCGCTAACTGAACCTTGGTCGCGATCTGTTGATCCTCGCCCCGTCGGAATTCGATCACTGTTCCGTCCAGTCAGTCCCCGCAGTGTGGACTTGAATTATCCAAAACGTCTGATACGATATCTATATTATCGGGGATTGTAACTATGAATTTGAACTAGTAATGCTGGTACAATTAGGGAGCGTTCATAAACCACGTAGCTCCATTTTGGCCTCCTGTGAACCCTCCTCCCTCCCACGTAGCCCTAAGTGGCTTTTGCCTCTACCCCCCCCCCCCCTTCACATATCATATAGCTTTTCTTCCTTTTGATTCCAGAAGACATTTTGTACCGTTTTCTCTTGTCAGACTATTGTAAATTACATACGGACATAATTAACTGAGGGAAATAAATATTCACATGCTGTTGTGAGTTCTGTTCCTCATTTTAACTGTGAAAAATGTTATGAAAGGAAAGCTACGTGGCCTGGCTCGGAACCCCTCCTCCCCCCACGTAGGCAAGCGTAGCCTTCCAGCCAACCCCCCCCCCCTGGACCGAGCCACGTAGTTTGTGCACGCTCCCTTAGAATCTGTACAATTTGTTTACTTCGTACAAATTTAACAAATTGGTGGTAAGACATTTAGTATTTCATTTAATAAACATAATGTACCACAATAATCCCCCATAAAATCATTTGTGCCGAATATTTTATAGTTAGATACATTTAACTTTTGATTTTTTGGTATATAATAAATATAATCGTGAAATAACCCATTAACAAATTACATCATTTGCCTTACACACAGCTGCACAACAATAAATTAAAACGATGATAGATTTCATAAACACCGGTATTAAATAGGTCGTAAACATCTCCATATAACAGGTAATGTACGTCAGATAACAGAACGGGAATGGGATGGTAGGCAGTTCCCAGGTAATTGCATGCCATTAAAAATATGACACAAAGCGACCTTTCACTACTATCATGGTATACGCAGAGCTTACAAAGAAGATTAGAAAACGTTCAAATGACAGAAAACTGACAGTAAAGGTGTCATTGAAACGAAAAAGAAACACATAGTGAAGCTTTTTTTAAAAAACATAAAATAAAAACAACTACCGTAAAGTAGTGCGAATAAAGAAAAATGAGAACTGTCTGGAGTAATGATTTCGGCTGGAAATGGGCTAGTAAATAAAATGCTTCACTTCATACATTCAAACATAGGATGCTTGAAATTAGGCTGAGATATCGAGATGCAGAAAGATAAACTTCACGTAATTTGATTTGTGAATGTCTAAAGCGTATGCAGATGTCTGCATTTGAAGCATACTCAGCTGAAGTTCTTTTCTGAACATTTAAACTTCGGATCATTTTCGAAAGTAAAAGTGTTCTTAACGTTTGTAAAAAAAAGTAATATATTTCATCTTGCAAAGTATAAGTGCCTAGTTTGTTCATATTTTGAATCTGTGCTCCTGTAACCAAATTCCGAACACGATCAAGTTTCAAACCTCAATAAATGCTCTCAGTTGGTAAATCTCTCTCTCTACCCGTGTGTGTGTGTGTGTGTGTGTGTGTGTGTGTGTGTGTAGCAACTAATGTGTGTTACAGGATAACTATTTGGGAGATGTAATATGTCCGAACGTATCTGATCCTTATTCTTTGAATGAGAAACTAAGAAGGCATTCGATGGTCTTATTGAAAAAGAGCCTCCTTCGAAAAATCTGTGTCGGTGGTTTGAAGGAATAATAGTTTATCTGGGGATTTCTGCCGTAAAGGAGGTCCAAGAGTTCACAGCAGAGGTTCTAAGCCAAATGATACAAAAGTACAGGCTAATTCTTGTCCTTCATATTTCTGTTGTCATTGTATACGTGTAGAGGATTGTGGGGTATATATGAAAGAGAGACGGGAAGGGATAAAAGCGGGTGTTGGTCCATTCAAGTCCAAGCTTCCTGAAACTGAGCAATGAGGCAATTATCTTTAATGTGCCCTTCCGAAGGAAGGATTCACCATCAACAGTGGCATATGCAGAAATGTTTGTCATTCAGCAGCCCAACCCTTTGGCACACAGTCTGTCATCCTATATAAAAATTACATAGCTGAAAATTGACCTACTTGGATCAGAATCAAAGTCACAGTAGAAAATTCGAGTCACATCTATTGATCCGGTATTTCAAACAATACATCAATCACCAATTCTGTAGACGAACACCACCTTATAATCAAAGCACACATTTCGGTATCTAATTAATTTATCGGTTTGATCAAAAGTTAATATGTTAAACAGCCAACGTTGGATAAAACTGCTGTCACTAGACTCAGCTAACAAATTAACAAGATGTTTATGTTTCTGCATATTACCTGAACTGTTTCTTTGCCTAGGTAAATATGCTTAAAGCTGGGATTTTTATTAAATATTATTACACATAAATAAAGCATAAAACAAAACAGTGGTTATACTACGGCATGTAATATGACTGTCTTTTGGATTCACAGTCTTATTTGAAGCATGTACGTAGGTCAAGGTGAAAACAAAAAAGAGAAAGGAAGTAATGGTATCTGTTGCAAATGACCTTTACGGCGACCATTTACAACGGTAATACAGTATCAATACGATGTTCTCGAGTGCTTGGGAATAACTGTATTCATAAACCTTAAAAAGAAACAGTTTCCAATAGATTTAAATTTCTTATATCAGGAAAGGTACATGTCACCCTGCTCTTAATTTCCCGAGCCTTAACATTTTACTTACTTTTAAATGACCTTGACTCCATTGTTACTGTCAGCTAATTTACAGATAGGAGAAAACTACCTACCAGAAGTTTTACTTGTATGGAAATTTGAAGCGGTAGTCTGCAAGTCTCTTGAAATTAAAAGGAATGACTGGTTTTAGTGGCTCAGCACTTGTCTAGATCAATTAAGAGAATGTTGAGACGGTCAGATGGACACAACGCGCAAAATTGTCTTCAAAACTACAGATCCATATTGCGCGAATATACTCTAAGCCTTTATTAATACTAATGAAGATGGTTATCAAATGAAAAGCAATAATCAGGTTAAAGAAGTAGAAGAGAGTATTACTGAATAAAATAAAATTGATGCTGCTGAAGCCATCACGCAATAATGATCAACTTTTTTGTTTTGAAAGTAATCTGTTTTGAAAGTAACGAAATACTCTGTAGCCGATTTGATTTGTAAGAGCATGAAACAATATGATAATAACATAACTGGCTATCATCCAATCAAGGCAACACAGCGACTAATTTCCTCAAAGATCATTTTCGTCAATTTACAACCCACACCTTCATAATACCACTCAAGAAATACAAACAAAAATAATTTTTGTACACCCCCAGTCATCTGCATTTTAACTGAAAATATAATTAAATGTCACAAATCAACCAATTCAAATATTATTCTTTGGAGAGGCAACTTTACGGAAGTAATTACTTTTTGAATGTTACACGAAAGTAATAGAATGAAAATAAACTTAAAAAACTGCTCTGCAAAGCTGAAAAATATTCGGTGAGTGATATAATCGCTGGTATATAAGAAAAGGTACAGAATATCAATAAAGACAAGAAATTACAACCTATTTACTAATGCACAGTTTAAGTAAATTAAGAGCAATGTCAAAAACATCGAAGTTGTTATTTATAAACATTAAGTTTAGGGACAAGTGAGTATGTGAAGCCAGGTACATTGTCAAATCACCTACCGGTCGACCTCGCACGGCCCGTTACATTCCTAACTGTGCTCTGTGGTGCCAGCGATACCGTGTGCTATGGTTCAAATGCTAAATCAAAGAATTAATTTAAGTTGCTATTAGAAAAGCAAGCGGAAATGAAAAAGCGAAACATGAAACAGGGTCCAAAAGTAAATGTTTGTGGCGGATTTAAATAATGCCTGACAATTGAAAGCAAAAGCCTGTGGGTACTTCAAAATCTATCATGACATGTCCAAATAAGAAGGTAAAAGCTTAGTGCAAATTGGACTCATGGAAAATCGCATAATGTATGAAATAACTTTAAGATCAAATACCTCAGTAAAATCATGAACCCAATTCTTAAATTCGACCATGCAGAACCTGAAAGAATTACATAAAATCCGTATGGAATTAATGGTAACAAATATAAATTGCACTTTCATATATTTCACTAAAAATAAGTAAAGTCTGTGTGGCCCTGATTAGTCAGTGTCACTGTTTCAATACTCCATAGGTTCTGCCTCAGTCGTGAGTTCAGTTTGCCTGGAGTGTAAGGTGCAGTCCTTACCAAGAAACGTTATGTTGTATTTCACGTACATTATGCAAGCTCTGATAGAGATGAACAGATCGTTGAGATTTCACGGAGAAACCTAGATTCAAACTGGGGACGACATCTCAATCCCCGGTGACACACTTTGCGTGACAGCAAATGTATAGTTCACCAGTCACAAATAAACAGTAGACAACATTCGAGGAAATCCTTTAAAGTGAGAAATACTATTTAACTTCCCTTCTTTACAGTAGACATTGTATTCTACTGCGGAAACTCCATGTTCTAAACAACAGCGATAGAAAACGAATAATTAAAAAAAAAATAAAAAACAGGTTTTCTCGCAACTGACTCCCCAGATGAAGAAATCTGAACAGAAGAAAAATTGAGTACATATCACACAGCAAGGGAATGATATTCTCTTTTTTTTACGCAATTAATAATACAATAAACACGAATTTTACACTGTACAAAAACTTCGAATCGAAATATGTTACCGCCATAAAGTACCAAAATGGTCTAATAATTAAGTCCACAAAAATCACCAACAAGCTAGAATGTAATGGAACAGATGAATCCCAGAAGATTCTTTTTTAAAGAATTCGGCCATGGGATTTTGAAGGTAGCATCACTGCATTCGCCTGGAGCGATATGCGTAAATCGTGGAAAGCCCAAATCTGGACTGAATGCCCGGACGAGGATTCGAACCCGCGTCTCCCGAATGCGAGACCAAAGCGTTACCGCTCACCCACCAAGCCCGGTCCAAATGATTCAAGAACTCTAGCATTAGGTTAACCCTTTATTTTTTTGCTGTCATCAGTATTTCGACTGGCTTGATGCAATCCTCCATCCTTTCCTATCTTGTGCTAACCTCTTCATCTCTACCTATCCCTTACAACCCGCGTCCTCAATTATCTGCTTCATATATTCCATCTAATGTCTGTCTTCCTCTACAGTTCCCACCTTCAAACGTTCCCTTCACCACACAAATTAATCAATCCAGCATGTCTCAAAATATGACGTACCAGCCTGTCTCTTCTTTCTGTAAGCTTCTTCCAGAAACTTCTTTCCTCACCCACCATTTCCAAAACTCGTTCATTTCTTACTTTGTCTGTTTACTTAATTTTCAGCATTCTTCTGTAGCACCACATTTCAAATGCTTCAATTTTCCTTCTTTCCGGTTTTCCTAAAGTCCATATTTCGCTACTGTAAAGTGCTATGCTATACTTAAACTTTAAAAAGTTTTTTCTAATTCCTAGATCAATATTTGAAACTAAAAGATTTCTCTTTTTCATGAAAGCTCTTTTTGGTAACACTGTTCTGATTTTTATATCATTCCTGCTTCGGCCATTGGTTGTAATTTTGCTTCCCAAATAACAGAATTCACTTTCTTCTCCAATTGCATTCGATCCTATTTTTATATTTAATCTGCTAGTATTGGTATCATTTCTGCTACATTTCATCACTTTAGCATTGCTTTGATTTATATTCAGTCCAAAATCTTCCTTCAGTATTTTGTTCTGCCCATTCAGTTATTTCTCAATATCTTCAACCCTTTCTACTAACAAGACAATGTCATCAGCAAATCGTAGCATACTGATTTTCTTTTACTTTCTTTAATGCTTCCTCTATAAACAAGTTGAATATTAACGGGGACAGACTACAACCTTGTCTCACACCCTTTTTAACTGATGTTTGCCTCTCATGATTCTCTACTTTTATTAGAGCCACTTGATTATTATATAGTTTATAAAGTATTCTTCAATCTCGAAACTTTAGGCCTGACTTCTCGTCCCGCCTAACATTATCAAAAGCTTTTTCTAAATCAACAAATGCAATAAAAGTATCTTTGTTTTTCTTGATCCGCCCTTCAAGTATTAATCTTAAAGCCAGAATTGCTTCCCTTGTACCGCGATTTTTCCTAAACCCAAACTGATCTTCACCTACTATGTCTTCTACTACCCTATCCATTCTTCTACATATTATTCTGGTCAGTAATTTTGAATCATGTGATGTTAGACTAATGCTCACATTTGTCGGCTTGTGCTTACTTCAGAAGTGTGAAGATGATATTTTTATTAAAATCAGTTGGAATTTCTCATGTTTCATAACTTTTTGATATCAGCTTGAATAATCTTTCAATTCCTTCTTCTCCTAAGGATTTTAGAAATTCTGCAGGGAACTCATCATTTCCAACTGTTTAATTTGCTTTCAAGTCATTCAGAGATTTACTAAATTCTGTCCTCAAGACATGATCTCCTAAGTCATCAATGCTGATTTTGACTTCCTTTTCTATTACGCTATTGTGTAAGTCGTCCCCTTCATACAGTTTCTCAATGTATTCCTTCCATAGGTAAGCTCTATCGTCTGAGCTTAAAAGAGGTTTCCCATCAGCGGCTTTAATGGTCACACCTCTTTTATTTAGTTCTACAAAATTCTGTTTGATCTTCCCATATGCATCATCTACTTTACCTAAGGCCATTTCCTCTTTTGCTTCTTCAAACTTTCCTTCTAGCCATTTTTCTTTTACTATTTTGCATTTCCTGTTTATTTGATTTCTAAATTGCCTGTATTGCTCTCTTCCTGCTTCAATCTGAGCATTTTTTTACGTTCTCCTTTGATCCATCAGTTCCAAAATTTCTTTTGCGATCCAAGGTTTTCTGGTAGCTTGTTCCCTAAAGCCTAATGTTTCTTTACCAGCTTTCATTATTTCGGCCTTTTATGCACTCCATTCGTCCTCGGTTGAGCTCCTTTCAGAGTTATTTCTTAGACCTAAGTCTACCATTTCTGCAAATTTTTCTCTCGTACTAGATTGTTTCAGTTAATTCAATTCCAGTCTATTCTTCTTATGCTGCTTCCTTATTCGCTTTAATTTCAGCCTTCACTTCATTACTATCAAATTATGGTCAGATTCTATGTCTGCTCCTGGGTACGCTTTATAGTCTAGAACTTGATTCCTGAATCTCTGTTTAACCATGAGATAATCTAGCTGACATCTGTCTGTACCCCAGGACGTTTCCAGGTGTATATCCTTCTTGCATGGTTCTTAAACAGTGTATTTGTCACTACTAACTCATTTTTTTCACAAAATTCTAACAACTTGCTTCCTCGCTCATTTCTTTCTCCTAGACCATAACTTCCTACATTAATCCCCTCTTTTCATTCTCCCACTATCGCATCCATGATTATTAGATTTTCCTCTCCCTTCACATATTGGATTAGTTCTTCAATTTCGGTGTATATTTTTTCTATTTCTTCGCCATCTTCCTGTGACGTTTACATATACACTTGTACTAACGTGGTTGGGACGGGCTTAGTTAACATCATCAAAATAATCCTGTCACGAAACTGTTCATAATAATTCACCCGTTTCCATACTCTCTTATTCATCACAAATCCTACACCCGTGACTCCATTGACAGCTTGTGTGCTAATTATCCTGTGTTTTTCAGACCAGAAATCCTGTGCGTCCTTCCATTTAATCTCGCTAATCCCAACAACATCTAACTTAAGGTGTTCCATCTCCCTGTTTAGATTTTGTAACCTACCTGCCCTATTCAGAGTTCTCTAACATTTCACGCTCCGACTCGCAGAATGTTTCCATCCATTCTGATGACTCCTCCCTGAGCAGTCCCCACCGGGAGATCCGATTGGGGGGACTATTTTACCTCCGGAATATTTTACCCAGGAAGAAGCCACCATGATATATGTAATATGACAGGATTACATGTCCTCGGCATGCCCTTTGGGTCTTTAATGCAGTGGTTTCCCTATGCCTTCTGCATTCCCATGTCGTTGATCATTTCTGATTCATCCGCCTTTAGGGGCAGTTTCCAACCCCAAGGGCAAGGAGGTGCCCTGGACCACTCTCGCAGTGGGTGACTCCTTATACCGGGAATCATTCAGTCGCCAGAGCCTCGTCCGTGCAAAGAGGGTGCACCACGTGAAGGAGAGGTTGACATTTAGTTGGAAAAGGCTAATATAGTCTCTCCCAAACCCTTACACGCCAGGTTAACTTTAGTATTATAATATGAAAGTTTATAATATAAAGCTATTCTACCGGTTAAGAAAGGAAATAAATAATCCCTGCGGCTAAAGTTATTAGCTGCATAAAACTGACCATTAAGAACATGAAAAATTGCAGAAAACTACTGCTGTAATTGAATACAGATCAAATTACTTACTATGGTCAGATAATTATATAACAACCAAAAAGTATAACAGCAGAACATCCGATTTCAATTACTTCATTATAAACAACTGTATTGTTCCATTGTAAAATCTTTATCCCTACATAACTTTGTACCCATTAACGAACTTTTCGTGAAAGGAGAAATAAACATTGTAAGCTTTAAGGCCTTGATTTATGATGATACATCCAGTACTAGTAGTTGTTTGTACCCACATAGAACTTCCGTACCCCATACAACTTCCGTACCTCATATAACTTCCTTGGAAGCTTTTAAACAACAATATCACATAAAACATTCGTGATATTTTCAGATATATTGTAACCAATTAAACCAAATTTTAATGTTGTGCGACACTGCAATCCCTATAAAATTAAACTGGGATTTACGGTTTTCTCCCAAGCACAAACACGAAAATCAATGCAAGTTCTTTTAAGCAGAGGCTTCAGGGGGAAACCAGTTTAAAAAGGAAGTGACTAACTTAAATTGCAAATCTACTTATAAACACACAAATCCGACAGGGACAACGGATTAGTGATGTTTATAGGAAACTAGCGGAGTTCCCGGCGTTGCCCGGTATAGTTGGTGTAGATTTAACCGTACCGTATTTTTATTCCCGCAAAACATTTGTACAAAGTTGCATAAAATACGCGCCAACTTTTTCGGAATTAAAGCAAACTTACATTTTTTTTTATTAATTTAATTTAATTGCAATGGAGCACAGGCTCCGGTGGCAATATCCCTACACACCCATCTTCCCCCTATCCTGCACCCACCTACATTTGCCCTCTACAAATTTTATCTTTAAATTCCTTCAAAGTTTTCGGTAAATTATTCATCATTTCCCTTCGTAACTCATTCCAATCCCTGACACCCTTACCTAAAAAAGAGAATCTTCCCACACCCTTGTGCCTGAAATAGAGTGCCAGCTTGTGGTCATGGTCATCTTTTCCCTTCCATGCACTACTTTTCATACCTATTGCAATATCTTTCCATGCCTCATCACCAGTATATGCCCTGTACACTCCCATCTGCCCCATACCAAGAAACTGGTGGGCTGAAGTTTATTTGCACGTATACTATTTTCATTCGTCCGAAAAGATTAATGTATATCAAGTTTCGATAATTTGGCTTAGAAATTTCATTACTACATTACTGAACAACCCTAGATTATGTTAAAAATTTACGTTTGATTCAATTGCGAAGTGAATGGATATACTTGTGGCTCGAAACACCAGATCTTTTAACTCTGTAGATAAAATAATCAAAAATGAATCCGGAATAATATTATCGTAAACAGAAGACTAATGCTGAAGGCCAGAGATATAGTCCAGAGATCGTGCTTAAAGAAAATCTCTGTTGTTTTTACGGCTATCATATCCCGAATTAAAGGAAAGAATACTTCAAACTATGGCTTTTAAAAATTGAATATATCGAATTAAAAGAAAGAATACTTCATGTTTTGTTTATTGTACAAAATAGTTATTGCTATAAGTTATCTTATTGCTTTAATTAAAGGCAATGGTCAGAGACATTGTGTTGTGTGATTAGTGCGGAGTATGCGGCATCTAGTGATTCCTCCTGTGGAATTTCTCACCATACGTTCAGAATTTCATTTAATGCTCCTACATTATTTAACGTTGAAACATAAGACATGCCAGACAAGTGAATTAAGATTCTAAGCTTTAAAATGGTGAAAACTCCATCGAAATCTGCCCCGTAGTTTCCGAGTTTTTATACGACCAATATGTCCGGTTTTCGTTTTATAGATATAGATAGATTATGTAAATCACGATAGTCAATTAGGAATTTCTGCGTTCTTGTGGAATTATTTAATTATCTCGATTATCTGCCATCAGCAAATGTAAGGTACAGTGCGGAAGATAATTTTGAATTCAACCATTAATACTTACGTTCACAAGGCCTATGTAACTAATAAATTTTATATTTCCATAAACTAATCCCAGAAAAGCTGTGAAACGAAGATATCAAAAAACAACCTTGTCATTACTTAAAACCAGTAATAGATACTTAAAATTTCGTTAAAAAATCTGATTATTAGTGCACAGTTACAATAGCCCTACAACTACCAAGTTGAAAGTAATCAACATATATTCAAAATCAAATCATCGTATACCATTGTTCACCGGGAGACCCCGAGGGATTGCACGGCTGCCAGGTGACAGAGTTTTCGGGTCACCGTGCGATGTCCCCCTCGTCGTGGTTAAACAACCCCGTAATCCTAATGGGTATAGGGACCTAAAGCTTAACGTAAAATCCGAGCCACGGAAACGTTCTGGCGTACTTCATATTACACAGCAAGCTCTGCCAAAGGTGAAGTTCTGGTTGAGGACCTTTGAAAATTCCCGCCGAGACATGGATTAACGAATGATTGTAGTAATTCAAAACACCTGAAAGAAAATGTTCCTTATCTCCAACAAAGCTGGATTTTTTTACATGCCCTTAACATTATCTTCAATTCTTGCTGAGTATGTGAAAAATGTCGCGAAAGCTCATCTTGGTTTGGAACCTTCTGGCTTGGCATTCGGGAAAACAGGAGTTCCATACCCAGTTTGGCCATCCCGATTTCGGTTTCACATAGTTTCCCGGAATTGCTCCAGACCAGAATGTTACTTTCAAAAGGAAGTGGCCAAATTCTTACCAGTTACTTACCCACGATCCTTTAATTACAGCGACACCAACGAGCCCTAAATGAGAAAAAAAGTAAGAAATAAATTATCCCCACGTCACGTTAAGCTGTAGGTGACAAGAGGAAAGGAATTGGCCATCCTACCTGTGAAGCAGTGTCTTATCAAAGTGTTACATAGGGCGTTCATTAAGAAAGTGAAACCGAGCGTGGAGGATGATCGGTTAAGTCTCTGGCCTCGGATTCGGGAAGACGGCGGCTCGAATCCCCGTCCAGATATCCAGATTTCGGTTTTCCATGGTTTCCCCATATCAGTCCAGGCCGGGATGCTTCTTCAAAAGGCCTTGGCCGAATTCCTTCCCGTTCCTTGCCCTAGTACTTTATCACCTCTAATGATCTCGACGTCGACGAGGCGTAAAGCCATATGTAAAAAAAAAAAGGAAGTGTATAAGCGATCTCGGGGACAGCGTTAACAGCAATTTACAGTTGTCCGTTGATGATACATTCATCTTTCATTTATAGGGAAGTAAGGAATTCTGGTAATTGATTAATTCATGTTATTTCGACATGACAACTTAAATTAAATTGCAAGACAGAAAAAAAGCGTTTGCTCGTGAGTGCAAAGTAAACAGTTCACGTATTGATATGGTGATTCTTGGGAGTGACAGTACAAAGCAATTTGAAACCCGTACAAGGGTCGATTGTAGGTAGAGTTAATGCTTGATTGTTAATCACAGTACAAATTTTGAAGAACTGTAACGCAGATACTAATGAGAGATAGCGTGCAAAACTCCCTTACGTCCACATTTGTATCATTAGGGACTTGTATCGCAAGGGATTAATTGACAGTATAGAGAAATTACACAAAAGAGCCGCTTGATTTATTGCTTGCAACCAGGGGCGTAGCTACTATGGGCTAGGCGGTGCAGTGCACCGGGGCCCTCACGCTCAGGGGGCCCCCAAGCATAGCATTCACGTCAAACTGGAGACTTTTTTTTTAGCTCTACCGTCGTCTAAAGGGCCCCTGAGAACACAGGAGCCCCTCACTAAGGGCCACATCCACTGCTCAGGGGCACCTAAAGAACAATTCAAGGCCCCCATCATCAGTTCAGGGGGCCCCTACAAGCATACAAAACAAAAAAAGGTCACCCGTCTGGCCTGATGGCCCAAAATAAATTTTTTGCACCAGGGCCCTTGTTGACCAAGCTACACCACTGCTTGCAACAGCCCTTAAGAAAGCGTCACAGAATTGATACACAGACAGGGCTGGATTGTCTGACAGAAAGATGACATAGGTACGTTTGAATTTACTGGCAAACATGCGAAAATCCGCATTCTTTTAAGTGTTTGGTGAAATATTTCGTCCACCAACCTATTCGGGTCGCAACGATAGGAGAGATAAGATTACAGAAACTAGGTGCTTACTGATACTTCTATGAATTCTTTCTTCTCTCGTACCATTTGTGACTGTAATGCAGAGAGTTAAGTTTTGATGCAGACCACCCTCTGTCACCGCGATTTTGTGAATTGCGAAGTATAGACGAAGATGTAGAAGTTCATAATTATTATTATTAAGGAGTGGGGAAAAATTATTTTGGAACTAGCCGACCCTGGCACGACGACAAGTGACCAATTTCCTCACGTTGTCGCTCGTTCATACCACTTGCGTTCTGACCATGCTGACCGCGAGATAAAAATAATTGCCTCAACATGTTCTACCCACTTAGTTGTGATTTCACAAGCATTTGGAATCAATAACCTGTGTGGTTGTTGTTTCTCTGTCTGATGTCAGAAAGATAAGGCCAGACTTTCTCTTGTTCCCTGCTCTTGTTAATGCGGATTTCAGCTTCATTGCATGATTGTAATATTTAAGTTCAATGGCTTACTGCACAGTGACAATAATGTGTTGCATGTATGATGATAGGACATCTGTCTCGTACTGCTATCTTACGCCGGGCAACGCACATCTGGACGCTTCGGAACGCAGCGAGTCACATTTCTCTTGTTGCCGCCGCCATCGGTTCTCGACGATTAACTCAGCCGCTCCTGCACTGCAAATGGACACATCGGACAAACAGCTCTTTTCTTAAGATGTTCATTGAAGAAGAAGAAAACTAAGTGGAAAAGGCAATGGATTTAATTCAAAATGGAATTTCCCGCATTGGGTGGCATGCATGTTATAACTGAATTGCGGCTCTCTTTATTTTTAATACAGAAAAATAAATGTTTTTCTTAGTTTTACTACCTCTTGTAGCTGCTGAATACTGTTTTGTTATTTTGGTCGCCTGGGGTTAGGAAAAAATTAAGATGGAAAAACATTTAGCCACAGCAAGTTAGGTGAGGCAGTAGCTATAAGAAAATTTAATTTGCTAGATGACAACTTCATACAGGGAAATGAGTTAAAAATGCAGTACATAATAGTAGGGGATGAAGCTTTTCCCCTTTCGAGATGAGGCCTATTCAAGGAAATCAGATAAAAGGCTAGTAGACTAAGCAGGATGATCGAGAATGACTTTTGTGTTCTAGGTAGAAGGTTTCGAATCTCTGAAAGGAGAATGTCGATGTTACCTAATAAGATTAATACCAGCCACCTTCTGATTAACGATGTCTGAACTGGGTTGCAGAAGATAAGAACGATACTGACAACAGAGAAATTTCATTTACATGGTTTGTTAAGCTATACCATAAATCATTAAGATTTTGAATAATTTAACAAAATATTTTTTAGCAAAAACTGGCTCGGTTTGATAACATGAAGCATTACAAGCAGCATTCAAAGAAAGCGATGGAAAATTATACTACACATATAAAATAAATAAAAAATAAAATACGAAGCATTATACCACACCCGGTTGTTTTCATTAGTTTCTTATTTCTTCCCATATATTTTTTTCGATTTTTTTATATTTTGCGTCTTATAAATCACAAAACTCTTTGAAAGTCGTTACTAAGAGATGAGGTGCCCTTTATCCATTACCTTTGAATCGATTAAGTTAAAACATACAAGAAATGAAAAAGTGAGTGTGAGTGAGAAATTTTATAATCTTTTCATCTTTATTTTCAGATGGAAATTACTTATATTTTTCAAAAAATCATCCACCATGTTGCGTGCAAATTTTCAGCCAATGCTGCTGACGTAATGCAGTTAATTCATAGAAATTTGAACATAAAGATTTGAAAAGTCAGTCTGCGCTGTTGGAACTCCTATCGTGCACCAGGTCGCGGCGGAGCGCATCGGGGCAAACAGGAGGAAAAATACGCCTAGGGAAGCGATCCGACAATGCGGAGCGACGCGGCCCGCCTCGACTCGCCTGTGGTGTGCGTAGTGTTGGAAAAAAAACAGTTTTTTTTCTGACGTGAAAAAAAAACATGAAAAAAAACTGTGAAAAAAAACATGTTTTTTTCTGGGACATGTTTTTTTTCATAACTACTAAATTTCAAATTTTTAAGGCATTTATCATTTAATATGACTGTTTTAGAGTTTATACTAAGTACATATCTTACTTTTAAATCTACTATATCTTTCTGGTTCAGTAGGAAAAAAAAATACAAAAATATTGGTAACATTGACTGAAGTTTTCTTTTACGAAAGGGGACTTTCCGAAAAGGCTAGGTTGCGTGAGAAGGAATCCCCGTTCGGCCGTTCCCCATTGTTTGGATTGACACTCGCTATTTGATCTAGTGCTGCCAGGCCCTACAAATTTATATGTAGACCTACGAATCTTTTCAAAAAATTAGGAAATTTTTGCCTCTTTTTATTACTTGTTGTGCTTTCCTTATATTCGTATACTTGTTAAACTCGCAGCGTATAGTGATAATACTGAGTCATTGTCAGTAATTATGAATAATTTCCTTGCAACCGTTCGCGTAAACCAACGATTGAAAACAAATAAATCTCCTATTTTGTATGATTTTATTTATTTGTCGTATGGCAAGCAACTAAATTTTGTATGATAATAGATTTAAATTCAAACTTAAAAGACCGTAATACAGAACTATCGGAGCAGTCTTCATTGACAGTGTGTACCTTGCTCACAATTTAAAATTGCAATCTCAAAACCTTTTGCATGTAATACAACCAGAAATAGAAAATGTAACTATTTCTGAAGTTATGGATATAGAGGGGACAAAAGAAGAAACAGAAAATTCCAACTCCGACCGAACTAGTGTTGGTAGTGCTGATACTAGTGAATGTGGTACCGACATAGAAGATGAATAAAAAAATTATGTTACCTATATAGATACATTTATGAATCATTATGTAAGATATTATATGATTTAGTAAGGTTTAAAACACACATATAAAATGTAAGTTCCATAAATAAAACTATAATTTATCAAATATATTGTTTTATAAAAAAAAAAATTTAGAAAAAAAAAACGAGGGTGCTAGGTTTTTTTCGTGTTTTTTTTCACAAATCTGAAAAAAAAAAACATTTTGTTTTTTTCCAGTTTGCAACACTAGGTGTGCGTTACCCCATTAGAACCAGTGATTGCTGACGCATTTCTGCGATGCGCTGCGACGCGGTCTGCTGTAGTGTGCGCATACCTTAACGCAACAATGTCGAGGCGGCTTTCAATCATAGTACATCGCGATACTGTCGCAGCTTCGCTGGACCCTTTCGAGGTGAGCGACACTATCGCCCAACGAACTCCAGTCACACTACGCGATCGCTGAGTAGTGCTTTTTTGCTGTCTTGCTCACAGTAAATAGAAATGAATCAACCTCTTAAGACTCTTGTGAAATATGTGCATGATTGTGGAAGAACGAAAAGTTGAAGATCAATTGTTCAAGTATTACCTGAATCTTATCATGAGTCAAACTGACACAATATTAAACGCCGCTATTAACAGGCCTTTTATAACATTGTAATGCAAAGCATTTGAGTTACAATGATGATTTTGGCCGGTGTGTTTTCTATTGGATTTTGGACATGATGTAGTTGAGGTAGAAGACGTTCCTGCAAAGGTATTTGTGAATTTGTGCTGTCACCTTCATCATCCCTTCTACTATTTTCTGCTTGCTCTTAATTGCAAAGTGAAGAAAAGGATTCATTAGTTTGATCAGACGTTTGATTGTCTTGTGTAATATCAGTATCCTCGAGGTCTCACATAGGCTACTACAAAAATATGTATAAATGTTATAAAAAAATGTTTCGATGTGAACTACAGAATTTGAAAGCGGGAATTTATGGGGAAAAAATTGTTGATTCAAATAACATTGGGAAAACCACCTGGGGTCTAATAAATGATGTAAGAAAGGACAAGCAGGAGATGGAGAATATTGAATTAAATGCAAATGGAAAAATAGAAAAAGATCCCAGTAACATTAGCAACATGTTTAATGATTTCTTCCTAAATGTAGGAGAACCCATGAGTAGCAATACAGTAATTGCAGATAATAGAATTAATTACTCCATCAATAAATCAATATTTTTGTCTGAGACAATGGAAGAAGAGTTAAGTAGTATTATAAAAAATTTAAGAAATAAGAACTCTAGTGGGTGGGACGGCATAACTACCTTTATATTGAAACAGTGTAAGGAAGCCCTTCTAAAGCCATTGACATTTTTGATAAATGAATCCATAGCAAATGGGGAATTTCCAAATTGTCTGAAAATCAGCATAGTTAGGCCTGTATTTAAGAAAGGCAACAAGAAAGATATTGGTAACTACAGACCTATTACTCTGACATCTGTTCTGAGCAAACAATTTGAAAAAGTTATCCTAGTGAGATTAAATAACTTCATATTACAAAATAGCATCATCAGTCCCTTCCAGTATGGTTTTCAGAAGGGGTTATCCACTACTTCTGCTGTAACTCAGTTTATACATGAGGTTTTAGCAAAATTAGATAAAAAACATAAAGTTGCTGGATTATTCCTAGACCTCTCAAAAGCATTTGATTGTGTTGATAACCACCTACTACTTCGCAAATTAGAAAATTATGGAATTAGAGGATTAGCTAATAAACTACTGTCATCCTACATCCAAAATAGACCTCAATTCACAGAAATTTATTTTAAAAATGGCGAATCAGTAAGTAAGGTAAAATCAAAAATGGGTGTAGTTAGATATGGTGTCCCTCAGGGATCTGTACTTGGTCCTTTACTATTTTTTTTTGTATATAAATGATATGGATATACCAAATAAAAGTAGAATTATAATATATGCAGATGACACTACAGCAATTTCCTGGGATAGCAATGATTCCACATTAGAAACAACTACTACTAAGACCTCAAATGAGTTATCAGAATACTTTGATGTAAATGGATTAATTTGTAATAAGAAAAAAACATGTTTAATAAAGTTTGAATTAAGACATCATGATACAGACAATAAATTAAGATTAATAACTAGTGAAGGAAGCATCTATGAAACATATTAATACAAGTTCCTAGGAATATATGTTGACAAGTTCCTAACATGGAAGCCACATGTTGATTTTGTATGCAAAAAACTGAGTAAAGGCATTTTTCTAATCAACCAGTTATCAAAAGTCTTGGACAGCAATATTCTAAAAACTGTATACTATGGAATAATCTTTCCACATATGATGTATGGTATTGAAGTCTGGGGATCTTGTTGTCATATCAATATGCATCGATTGTTACTGCTGTAGAAAAGATGTATTAGAATAACGTACAAGCTAGATAGAAAAGAATCATGCAGAGAAATATTTAGACAGGAAAATATTCTTACGGTATTTTCGCTATATGTATATAGGGTTTTACTATTGATTCAAGGTAATCCTCACTTTAAGTACACAAATAGTGAAATTCATAAATATAACACTCATACCACGACAGACCTTCATATCAAAAGACATAACTCTAAGGCAGCAGGTAAGAGTGCCTATGAAATGGGAGCCAGGCTATATAATAAGCTTCCAGCTCACCTAAGATATTGACTGGGAATGAATTCAAAATTGGAATAAAATCTTATCTATGTAATAAGATCTTGTACAAACTTGGTCAATTGTAAAAAATATATGTATGAATGTACCTTTTGTATCGACTTTGCTAGAAACTTGTATCACAAGCAATAAAAAATTATTATTATTATTATATGACTTAATGTTAATTGTTCATTAACCACCGTTTGTAGAAACGATAATAACTTCTCATATGTTTGAAATTTAGATCTAGGATTTTAAGGAACTTCTGATCCAGTTCCGGACTGCTCTTTCGTTTTTGACAAAAACAGGTGTCTTTTATATTTTTTATCGTTTTTTTTTTAACATTCATCACCTTCAAAAACAAATGGATTGATTAAAAATAACGAATAACATTTCTTTTACAGGTTCATTGCTACGAGAGAGAGTTACGCATCCTTATCATTTGCTTACAGAATATCGAAATCATATATTTCGAAAGTGTTCTGAAACTGCTACGACAAAAAATAATGCCAATAGCGATGCCTACCTAGAGTGGTGGTGTGACGGTTCGCGTTCTGGCCTCGTATTCGGGAGGGCGTCGGTTCGAATCCCCGTCCGGGCATCCTGATTTGGGTTTTCCATTGTTTCCCAAATCACTCCAGGCAAATGCCGGAATGCTTCCTTCAAAAAGGCCACGGCCGAATTCCTTTCCATACCTTGCCCCCCCCCCCCCCATCCTTTCCCATCTCTAAAGACCTCGCTGTTAAGAGACGTTAAGCAGATTAAAAAAAAAAATAGCGATGCCACCTCTGACCAAAAATTATATTAAGAAAATCTAAAAAGAGATCTGGGAGAAGTGGAAAATGCCAAACTGCATATCTAGCATAGACGGGAAACAGGTTCGTATAAAAGGATTTTGATTACAAATACTATTTTTCTATTGTAATACTGGCCTTGGTTGACGCTAACTATAAGTTCGCGGCTGTTGATATTAGTTCATATGACAAAGAAGGTGATAGTAATATATTCAGAAAATCGATAACAGGGGGGGGGGGGGGGGGGGGGGGGGGGAACACAAGCAATAAATTCAACATACCTGAAGCAAAACCTTTGCCTGGAACGAATGTCAGATTGCCTCAGTTTTTTAATATGGTGGCATACATATCAACTAAATTTTTTTTCATCTCCAAGATTGGCCAAGTAGGCTGGCAAGAAAACAATTGAGACTAAAATTAATAAAATTTTGTACCATAAATACTTGCCCCTTAGGAATCATAGGCTGCAACTTACAGTGGTATTCTTCGTTGTGTTTATTTCTCAGATGGTTTACCATTCCTGATGTAGTTGCTTTCTTGCCAACTCCACCTCGAGAAATTTTTGTTTCACAAAATTTACACACGACAGTTTTTGTATCATTTTTATCGTCCTCAAAGTATGTCCATATAGGTGACTTCTTTTTAGAAGCCATGATTGCCACCAGGGGCGTACATATCGGAAATGGCGCCTAGGGCAAGCATCGAAGTTACGCCCTTTCGTAAATGATATAAGTATAAAATAAAAAGATACACTAAATAAAACAATCATAAATTTTAACAAACACTTTTATCTTCTGTTTTGGATCAAAATTATTTCATAGTCTTAAACGTGAAATTCACCTTCCTTGCCTTTTGCGACATAAATAGATTAATAATATTTTCGAAATATGTCTCTTTGGTTTCTTCTCACTCCATACTGAGCAAAGCTATGTCGCTTAACCTTTCTTGAGTTATTGTAGCCCCCAAATACGAAAGTATTAGTTTTAGCTTATTGCAGTCGTAAGCATAACCTGAATGGAAATACGCAGATTCAGAAAGACACTCACATCTCCATACTCAACAATGAATTCATGAAGCTCTTCACATCGATTTATGTTTACTTTTTTTGTGTGGATATTAGCATTCGAACACCCAATATTTCTTCGTATCTCTTCTACGTTAACATCACAACTATATAAGTCTCAAAATTCTTTAGATTTTTTTTTTTAAACGGTCGCAATCGTCAGAAGAAATCCAAATCTGCATCGGTTTTATGCTGATGACTGAAACTATAGCTCATTTCACACACAACACGATCCAGCGATCCTTTCATGACTCGTTCTATTTCTTCCTTAACGCTCAACCCAGCATCCTTCGCATTCTCTCCTGCTATACGTTTTTTTCTCCTTTGGTATCTTTCAATAACTACATCCCATTCCCGGCAATGATTGAAACCTTTCTCGATTAATTAACCAACCTCTTTCTTTCATTAGTAAAATAGTCTCAGAGGATTTTTTATATCGAAGACAGCAACATGCAAATTCATGCTAGGATCCTGGAGCCGCTTTTGAACGCGGTCAATACATCAAAGTCAGAAAATGGTAGGGCAACAGACGATTATATAGATGTCTAGCCTCACTTCTTTCACTATTTTTATTGCCATCGTCTGTCACGTCTTGGAGAACTTTCAGCATATTTTCAAGATATTTGTTAACTGACTTAACTGCTTAAACCCTTGTACTCTATCTTGTTTCAGACTCTGATTTTACAACCACATGCACGGAGTTCTTAAAATCAACTTCTACGTATCTCACTACTTCTGACATCTGCTCATGATGTGCATGGTCAGAAGTTAAACATATGACCATAATACGAGTATTTTGATATGCGAATGTTTCGCAATAAACTTTGTCGAACTATAGTCACCATCAGATGAATGAACTGATTTTGAACACAAGGCTGAAATTAAGATGTGGTTCCAGGATGATTTTTAACCCGAGCAAGATGGTTATTCATAATGGGATCAAGTATGTCCAGGAGCTTTATCAATCCAAGGAAATTACCGGCATTATCGGATTCGGATCCATTGCATGTAGCCTACTAAGTGTCTGTGACCTCGTAAATCAAAATTTTGAGGGCAAGAAATTTTATGCAGTGAAAGATTGTTTTTAATACATTACGCCACTTTTGTTTTACTGTTTTCATCTGGGTTTGAAGTTGAGCGATAATAATTCCTTTAGTTGCTGCAAAATTTTCTTTCAATTTCTTTCCGCTGGGTGAAGTACTCACGATAATTTTCGTGGGCAATGAGCCTTTCAGGCGCTTTCCAGTGGGTAAATCCGTCTTCGTGCTCTAATAAAGATACATTATCTAATTGTGAAAAGGTAAGACAACAGATTTTTTAGACGGGGAATAGCCTAGCCATGAGCGAGTCTCTTCTCCACCGCAATTTCCTAGTTTCTTCTTGTACCATCTTTTGTTCATACAACAGTTATTTGTAGGTAGGAAAGGGCCGTCAGTATTTCAGTTATTTCTGTTTTCAAACGATCTGACAGAATTGATTTCCCTGTTATTTTATAAAAGTGTACTTGTCCAATACAAAGCTGCTTAACTACTTCTAGTATGAAAATAATTGGCTTTTCTACATCATCCACCATATCACCTCCACCAACTTTTCCTCCTACTATGGTGTATGGAAGGGGAAGGTGACAAAAGTATCCACAATTACTAAAATGATATATGGTTTTTCTTTCTGTTGAAACTTTTGACAAATGAAGTAATTACACTGTTTACAAAATTTCACTCATATATAGTAACTAACATGGGATAGCATGCACTCAAAAACTGCTGTGAAAAATTATCATACTAACAGGTTTTTAAGTAATTGACTGCTTATGAGTTGTTGGTAATATAATTGATATTGCTAATAGGTGTGTGGACTGTTCCACATAAATAGCAACTAACATAATATAATATGTAGTCACAAATTACAGTGAAACGTATCATGGTAACTGGTTGGTAAGAAAATAACTGGTTATTATATGCGGGTAACAAGTGTATACAATGTTCCACATAATAAGTATTAATTAACTCGGGATTGTATTTGTAGATTACAGGAGATATTGGTTATACTAATGGGTTGTTGCTAACTTGTTGTCAATATATAATAATATTATCAATTATATAGTAATATTAACATTACTAATAAGTAGTATGTACTGTTCCACATCCCCGAGATTATTCTCACATGGGATCAAAGTGAACATATCTATCTATCTATCTAAAAAATAATGTTTTCTAAAGTCTTAATAGCCTTAGAACTAGTAGCCTCGCTGTTCTTAATCTCGTCACACCCAGATTTATCTAAAGTCATATCCTCCTCGTCTTGCGCTAAATTAGTGTTGGATACTTTGCATTTTATTGTACATATTGATGTAGGCAATTCCATAGAACATGTCGAACATCCAGTAGCATACTTTTCAAGAAGAAGTATCTATACTTCTTGAAGTACTTGCTGGATTATTATGCTACTTCATCTTGCAATTTCGTTTTTTCCTTCCTCAGCCCCTCTCTCTCCCTTTTCATTGAAAACAATCGTTTCATATTGCGTTGGTATTATTGCGAAATAAGGTAGCTTAACGCTCGCTCACGATGCATCAATGAAAATAAAATACACAACTGAGGACCGCCGATCATCTCACCAGCAATTAAGCAATGTAGAAAGAACCGCTTTTCTTATATCCATAGAACAAAATTTTTTTGGTGCAGGCGCGGGGCAAGGGCCGCTACTATTAGTTCATTG
The DNA here is from genome assembly GCA_031002005.1 of Vandiemenella viatica. Taxonomy (NCBI): domain Eukaryota; kingdom Metazoa; phylum Arthropoda; class Insecta; order Orthoptera; family Morabidae; genus Vandiemenella; species Vandiemenella viatica. Next base: position 313,980,452 of record JARYHS010008074.1, on the reverse strand, counting down.
AAGGACATTTCGGGCACGCCAATATACCTTCCGATTTAATTCAGATTCGCTGTTAACTCATTGCTTCTCGCTCCTTCGCAAAAACTCATCAGCCATGCACCGTTAGCGCGGGATTATTTAAATATGAACTACTATTGTTGGTTTATTTTTAAGTTTCATAATTTGCGCCCCCTTTTCAATGGCATCCAGGGCACGTGCCCTACCTGCCCCACCCTAGATACGCCACTGATTGCCACACAACTTCACTTTTAAAGTAATCAAATCAACATGAAGTAAACTGACTGCTTAACGCTGCACAATCAAACTAAAGGTCGGGTGCACCGCCACCACGCCGACTGTTTTTCTATTGTTGGCGCTCACTCAATTGAAGTTGGTTCAAACGATACCGCATCGCATCGCCGTCCGACACAAGGCCGATACCCACCGTCATCTACAGCTGTTATAGTTTGGTTTACTTAGACGGTGACGGTGCGATGTGAATGTGGTGAAGTTTATCTCTAAAAATAGAGCAATGATTCCCAAAGTGGTTGATATTATCCCTATAGGACCTCCGTGTGAGTAACAAGGAAATTTGGGAATCCATGAAATGAAAACGGAGGGTCCACCCACTTTCAACAGGCATTTAGAAAATAATTTCAAGCTGTTAGTACAGATGAAATGAAAACCATACACGGCTTATTTAAAAGATGTATTTGCTAATTTTAATTGTGTTGACTTGCGGTTGCAAAGTGATAGTCTGAATTTAATAAAACTAAGGCCATAATTTTAGGTTTTTTTTTTCAGAATTAGTATATTCAAACAAAATGAAGCCACGAATCTTCCCAGTTCTCCAACTTGTAACTGATAAACGTTAAGGTTGACGGCGTTTCGGCCTATATTCAACATTTAGTCTAAATGCCCTTCTCACTGGCTTAAAAACGAGGTATGAGGATGTTGTGTCTATGGAAATACTGCACTATGTTATCGATCCATATAGTGAAGAATGGCATATCATACTACAAGAAGATTATTGATCGAAGTAATCACTATCGTACTATGTAGGGGCAGTTCAGAAAGTGGTATCAGCAATTTGGTCTTAAGAAGGTTATACCACTTGCTTAACCCGTATTATGAACTAGCGTAAGAAATCTTTTCCATCTTCACACCTCATTGGATGTTATTCTTAAGAAAAACAAAGTAATGTCATAAATCATCCAACGTAGACACTTGAGGCCAAACTTCAAGCTTGTTAAAACAGGCATCGAGTGGTGGGAGGTAACTCTGCTTTAACAGGCGGGCGAGAGACAATCACAGCAATACAGATTTTGGTTCACTCCGGCCGAATACTTTTGTCGAGTATTCGGCTATTCGGCCAGGATGTCTGCCAAATATTCAGTATTCGGCGTATGGCCGAATATACTATTCGTTGCAAGTCTAGCTTAATATATTCAACTATCTTGTGATTTCCACCTGCAGTTTATTTATTTTTGCCCTTCTCTTTGTAGTTTCTCACTTGTAGCTCGTGTAGTAGTAACGTGACTCTAATGGAAGATGCAGATGTATATTTACAAGACTGCTCTAATCAGTGAGTTTGCTAACAAGAGAGCATGTGTAAGTTGGTCAGTGAAAGCGGGGACCATAGAAATGTTGGACCAGTTCCAAATATATACAGCACACAATTTAAATTTCATTTAGATACATCCGCCAACGATTAAACATATGCTACTTCATCATTCTCCATATTCATATTGCCTCCAAGAGATCTGGTATGATACAAAAGTTTACAAGCCAGCAAAGTTCAAGGTTATAGTGTTGCCTACTGAAGGAAGAATAAATGTAAGAATCTAGTGCATTTCAAAATTTTCTGCACGTATATGTTGACTTCCTATCTGCTTTTACACCTGCTGAGTCCTCATTACCCACCTTCCTCCCCCACACCCCCCATCTTAACACCACTGTTTCCTGTTTCTAATCAGAAACGGTTTTAATGGAAAAGAAAAAATTTCCTCCTCAAACTAACATAACAGCATCTAAATTGACACATCTCTAGTAAACTGCATTGTCAATGGGAATCAAAATTAGTAGATGAGTACATTTTAATACCAGTCAAACTTCAGTAGAATAACATTGTGTCAAGACTATACTAGTTCGGTGACTGTGCTGACACTGCAGCTCTGGGACTCACAAAAAGACACTATTCCTAGTGGCCTTGCTAGCATTGGTGCTACCTGGGGCAGATATTGTGGGTGTCACCCCATGAAAACTGTTAAAATAAAAAATACTTTAAGTGTAAACTTTGATTTTAGCAAAACTTCGTTAAATAAACATTTATTGTTAGTTACAAAAGAGTAGGCTAGTTTATTAATGGAGTTGAAATGTTAAAAACGCTTAAATGATAGGCAAATAAGCAATAAAAAGTAACATTCATAATCTCTTCTTTCTTGCCTCAACAGCTGCAGATTATAAAATCACATCTTCAAAATTAATATTTTGGATTGCTTTATGTTCTTAGTCAACTGGCAAAATTATTTAGCCTCGTGTTGCTCATTGTTGACATAAGTAGTTTTTTATTAATTTTAACTGACTAAAGCTTCTCTCACATGTCACAACTTACACGGAAATTGTCATAAATAACTTTAGGGAGAACATGAGGTTCTAAAGAGACTCTGTAAAATCCCATTCCATAACGAATTTTAAAAAGTCCAATGCTAATCAGTCATTTGTTACTGAAACTGTAACATAAGCAGCTTCTAAATGCCTTATTAACCTTTGTACTACCAGCAATAGTTCTGCCTAAGACACCTCAGCATATAAACCAGCTAATCCTACAGGTTTGCCAAAAGCAACGTATTTTTCTGTACAAACTCTTAACTACATCTTCACCTAGTTTGGTCAATTTATTTCAACATATCCGTTTGACTTTCAGCACTATTTGTGAGTCCTGCATCAGAGGCCACCTCGCTTGCCATTCGTTTTTTTATGACAAACTCTTTGTTTTGTTGGAATATCTTAATCCTGCGATTTTTTCATAGCGAGATCTACTACAATATGACACCGTTTTTCTTGAATATAAAGACGAAGTGCCACTATTTTTATCATTCATTGCTCACAGCTCAAGCTTCTATCTTGCAATCTAATCTGGTTGCCATTTAGTTCCATTAGAACATCATTCCAAAAGAAAAGATAGAAAATAAAAATACATACTGCAGCGATAATGTTACCAGCAATAACTCTGGTACCTACATTTTCTTGCCAATCGCCTAATTCTTCAATTGCAGCCACATTTCACAATTTTTTTCTGATAGTACTTTTACTACAGCATAACGGGCACTCAAGCATGTTGTTGAGTCTTTTAAAAGACGTTTCAATGTGTTTAGTAAGCACTTCTAAAAGTTTTTTTTAATTTATTTTATTTTTCACTTTCCTTCCCCTTTTTTCAGTTATTAATTTTCACAAAACTAATCACTTCAGACTTTTGATCAGCGTGTGTAATGTCGAGTGTGCTATCAAACATAATACTGAAATATTTTTCTGATTTAAAACATACTTACATTTTATGTGATTTGATAGGACACAAATGAAATTATTTTATGAAGACAAAAAGATACTTTCTATGATTTAATGTTTTAAGTCCAAGATGTGCTCTTTTAATACTACATCATATTTGTAAAGTAGTTGGTCCAATTCTAAAAAATTGCCTTTATTTATGGAACCATGTCATAGATCATGTTCACGAAATATTAGGTATTGTTTAACTGGAAACATAGTTATATCCAATAATCTATTTTTTTTAATATTATCTAATTAAAATTGCAATGGAGCACACACTCTGGTGGCAATTTCCTTATCCCCTTTCCTGTACCCACCTATGTTTCCCTCTACAAATTTCAACTTTAAATTCTTTCAACATTTTTGGTAAATTATTCATCATTTCTCTTGGTAACTTATTCCAATCCCTGATACCTTTATCTAAAAAAAATAAAAAATCTTCCTATACCCTTGTGCCTGAAATTGAGTGCCAGCTTGTGGTCATGGTCATCTATACCCTTTCATGCATATCTTTTAATTCTTATAGCAATATCTTTCCATGCCACATCACCAATATATGCCTTGTATGCTCCATGACCCTCTTCACCCTCCTCCTGTGTTCCAATGAATACCATTCCAGATTTTTTATCATATCTGTTACTGATGGCATTCTGCAGTTATTTTCAGAAACAAATCTACAAGCCCTTTTTTGCTCACAAACTGTGTCCCATACCTCACTACCGTATGCAAGCATTGGACGGACTAAAGTTTTTAAACCCGATTCCTTTACTTCTTTCGTACATCCCCTCATCACTTTCTCCAACAAGTGCAGAATTTTGAAACCTTTTCCTACTGTGTCCAATGTGTCCTGACCAATTAAGCTTGTCATCAAATTTTAATGCCAAGATATTTACATTTCAAATCTTCAACAAGCAATTCTTTTCCCTCCTGATAATCAATGTTTGGTTTTTATCTGTGCATCTAATAAGCTGACTTTTCTTTCCATTTATCTTCATCCCATGTTTACAAACCCAACTAGATGTCCTGTCCAGATCACCCTGCAGCTATTTACAGTGCTCTACCATTTTGTTCCTTTTATATAGCATTATGCCATCTGTAAATAATCTGCCATCAACACAACTATTCATTAGAATAATGTTTTCTACATTTTAAACATTCTTCTGCTCAGCATATCACTTTCTCATCCACTCCAATAGTTTTTACCTCATTTACTACCATTTTATGGCTCACTCTGTCAAAATAATACAAATCAATACAAGAAACAGAAATAACTTGCACAAAACACAAACATCTCTGTCATTAGTACAAAGAGGAGTTAATTATTCTGGTATACATCTGTTTAATAAACTTCCTGAGAATATAAAACAGTTTGCAGATAATAAAGATATATTTAAAGAAAACCTGAGAGATTATCTTATTGGCAACATCTACTACTCCATTCAAGAATTTGAACAAATTAATTTTGTATTCAATATGACTTTTGCAAAATTCAATTGTAAAAATTAATGTTTATTGTTATTCTCTTTATTTGTCTTTGGAATGTATACTTGTTTTTACTATGATTATGACTCATATTGTATGTATGTGTATTAACAATGATGTGTTTCACATCCCAGAGGTCCTTCCTCAGCAGGGATCCATGAAATAAGATTGATAAATAAATCAAATAAATAAAAAAATCCATTGAAAAATCTAGTGCTACACTATCAATTTGGCCTCCCTTGTCCATTTCATCCAAAATTTCTTGCATATATCTCACCAACTGAGAAGCACATGAATACCCTTACCTAAAGTCATGCTGCCTACTTGAAAACCACTTACTCTCCTCACATATAGTTCTGATGTGGTTGCATATAAATCATTCGATTTTATTTTGTTAAGTTTTTATTTGCTAATTCCAACGAACAGGAAACAACTACTACTACACAGTACACTGTTACAGCATGTCGGTACAAAGATTTTACAACATCAAAGATATAGCACACACACATATATCGAAAACATTCAATATATTTTGACCAACTCAACACCCCCACTTCAAAACATTTGAATGATTTCCATAAATAATATCTAAACCTAGACATTTCAGAAAGTCATAATGTTTCTCTTTTCCCAATCCTTTAGTCATGATATCTGCAGGCATATCAGCAGTTTGTAAACAGAGAGGTTTTACAATTTTTTAGCAATTCCTAAATCCATCACTTCAAACTCTGAACTCAACCTATTTTTAAAAAATTCAGTCTCACTTGAGTCATTGGAAAAAATTTAAAAAATCATCCACATACAACGCTACCATTATAACTAAACCTTCATCTTTATGTTTTGTGAACAAACAAGGTTCCAAATCAGATTTTTTGTAACCTATACAGCTTAAAACATCATTTACCCTTTGATTCCACACTCTGGATGATTGCTTTAAACCATACATAGCCTTTTTTAACTTTAAAACTTTTCTTTTATCACTACAAAGATTTAAACCTTCAGGTTGTTTCAGGAAAATATCCTCTTTAAGAATACCATTTAAAAAAGCAGTCTTAACATCAAGATGGGTAATGTTCAAATCTAGTTCAACAGACAAAGCCATTAAAAGTCTAAGTGTTGAATGTCTTACCACAGGAGAAAAGGTTTCACAATAATCAACTCCAGGTTTCTGAGTGAATCCTCTTGCTACTAACCTGGCACGATGTTGCACTTTACCTTCACTGTTGACTTTTTTCTTGAACACCCACTTACACTGCACAGCACTTGCACCTTCTGGAAGATTTACCACTTCCCAAGAATCGTTGTCTTCAAAAGCTTGTATCTCTTCTTCCATGGCATGTTTCCATTGTTCTGCATCAGGTCTATCAAGGGCCTCCTGCACGGTTGTCGGGTCCTCGAGTTGATCCAAAGTTCCAGCCAAAAAACAAGTATCATAATCATCAAATCTTCTATCTGGTTTGGGCTGCCTTTGTGATCCTCTAATTTTCTTTACTTCATCTTCTTGCGTACCACATTTTTCATCATCATCAGTTTCTTTCCCTGATGTAACTACTTCTTTTGAGACATCATGTAAGTCCTCTCTTAATGCAGTATCAGACTTCTTGTTTTCTTCATCATCCCCACTGAAGTGATGATTTCTTCATGATTCTTTATTTCAGTTTCTGCATCATTAATATTTTCCATTATTGTCACATCTCGGCTTATCACTACATCATTCATTTCAGGATCGTAAAGTCTATAGCTTTTTTTATCCCATTTATTTCTCTAGGTTTCTGAGTGAATCCTCTTGCTACTAACCTGGCACGATGTTGCACTTTACCTTCACTGTTGACTTTTTTCTTGAACACCCACTTACACTGCACAGCACTTGCACCTTCTGGAAGATTTACCACTTCCCAAGAATCGTTGTCTTCAAAAGCTTGTATCTCTTCTTCCATGGCATGTTTCCATTGTTCTGCATCAGGTCTATCAAGGGCCTCCTGCACGGTTTAACTTTGGGAATATGTACCATGACCTTATTTAGCTTGTACAAACCATCAGTAAGATCTGCAGTTGTAACTAGTTTATTATGCCTGTTATAAATATTGCACTGATCCCTATTAAATTCAACAGAATTTCCATGTTCAATCAACTTACTCACAGAGAGCAAATTTGTAGTTAGTTCTGGAGCACACACAACATTTTTCACAGTAATATCAAAAGCTTCCTTTCCAACTACAGTTGTTAAATTAACTTCTCCAGAGCACAACACTGGAATTTCTGTCTGATTCTCAGCCATTAGTTTATGCACTTTAACATTATTTACTTTGTTTCTTATCCAGTCTTCATTCGCTGTGAGATGCACACTAGCCCATGAATCAACATATTAATCACTTTTGTTAAAAGAGCTACTCATAAACACTGCACTGAGAACATTTGAAGTTTTTCTTTGTGTTGTATCATTGTTACTGTTAGGACACTCTCTTTTAAAATGTCCTGATTTCTTGCAATTATAGCAGGCAACGTCCTTATTTTGATTTCCCACTACATTTCAGTGAGAAAACTTCAGCTTACCTTGCCAACTTTTTACCTTAAAAGCACTACTGGCACTAGTAACATCTTCTTCCATATCTAGAAGCTTACTTTTTATTGCGTCCATTGTGATTTGAATTCCTGAATGCTCAATTGCCATTATCATAGGAGAATATTTTTCCGGCAATCCTGCTAACAATAACTAACCTATCCACTCATCACTAATACCAAAACCAGTTCCACGTAATTTCTGACCATTATCTACTACCTGGTTCACATAGCTTGTCATCGAATCACAATTTTCTAGACGTATTGATATCAGTGTTCTCAATAAATTAATTCTTCCTGCAAAACCAGAATTGTCGAACACTGACTTCAGCTTCTGTCACAAGTCCACTGTTGTTTTTGCTTCTTTTACATGCACATACAAAGATGGATCGATCATTAGAATTATCTTCGCTTTGGCCTTAGAATCTTCCGCTGTAACTACTTCTGAAATACATTTTGCTAATCCTTCAAGAATAAGCACATTTTCGATAGCAAATGCCCAATCTCCGTAGTTCTCGTGACCTTTCAGCTTCGGCACATTTACTAGATAATTCGTCGCCATATTTATCATTTCATCTCTGTGAATAACAACACACAAAGGACTTTAACGACACATCTGTTTTATTCAGCAATTCCTGCACTGGGTACCTGGGACCATAACCTGTTAAGTTTTTATTGCTAATTCGTACAGATCAACGAACAGGAAACAATTACTACTAAACAGTACACTGTTACAGCATGTCGGTACAAAGATTTTACAACAACAAAGATATAGCACACACACACACACACATATATCGAAATCATTCAATATATTTTGACCAACTCAACAAATTTACCATCACTGATGTCAAACTGATTGGCCTGTAATTTTTTACTCTAATTCTCACCCCTCCTTTATGTACCGGCACTATTATCGCATTTTTCCAGTCCTCTGGTAAGCAGCAAGTATCCAGACTCAATTTAAATAATATTTCAAGATAAGCTACAATGTCACATCCTGCTATTTTTAAGACATCTGTAGTAATATTATCTACACCTGACCCTTTATGTTTTTTCAGCTTTCTTAGTTCCTTCATGATATTCTAAGGATGAGTTTCTAATTTTTTGGTCTGCTCATTTCTAATTGTGTTGTTAAGCTTGTTATCCAATTTATCCCTCCCGTTTCTGATTTATTGTCCCTAATGGTCTCATTAAACCAGTTACTTCAAATCTCTATGTTTTTCAAATCCTCAGTAACATCTACTCCATCCTTATCTATAAGCATCTCAACATCCTCCCTTCCCCTCAGTTTTCTAACATAGCCAAAGAATTTTCTCGATGCAGAAGTCAATGGCTCCCCTACACTTATAATACTCTTCTTAAACTCATCTTTAGCCACCTTCTTACATATTATTAATTCTTTGTTTATTTGTTACAAATATTCCCTACTATGCTGCTGTCTCTTGACTCTTATGTTCTCTTCTTACCAACCTCTTTTATCTTCCTCACCTCTCTATTATAGTACACAGGTTCTCTACTTCTCTTTATTTTCTGTTTTGGAATAAATAGTTCTTCCCCCTTTCTTATTATCTCCTTAAACTCTTCCCACCTTGATTCTTCCATTTGCTGAAACATTCTCTGAAATATCTCTTCAAGTTCAAAATTTACCTTTTTGTAACTGTGCCTTTTTTCCCCTTCAATTTTGGCTGCTGGTTCATTGAATGCTCTTAGATCCATAAGAACTGCTTCATGATCTCTTATTCCTTCAGTTACTTGACACCCCACAAGGTTATCACCCGGCTTTATTAGGAATATATCCAAAATATTTTGTCCCCTAGTGTAAATTCACCTTCCCTTATTAAGGTATTTGCAAATCTCTGTTCCCTTGTGTTATTGATCTTATTTCATACTCAGTTTACCTGGTAAATTTAAATCCCCACCAATAATGACGATTCTATTCTGACCTCTGAAATCTGAGTATGAATTTAATTTCTCCCCAACAGCCTCATCTCATCTTTATCTGTCATTCTTCCACTGCGGTAAGCAGCCAACACCCTAATTTTTTCTTTTTTATTACCCCAGAAATCTACCCCAAGTAACTCATGGTCATCATCTATGAACAACAGTGAACTGTGGTATTTTTTGCTAGCTAGTATGAAAACTCCTCCACTAATTGCTCCTCTATCTCTGCAGTACACTCTGTAACCATCGGGAAAAACCTCATTGTCTAGTACTTCTTCTTTCAAACAAGACTCTACCCCCTTTACCACTTGTGGTTCATATATCTCTATTAAGTTTGCAAATTCTATTTCTTTGTTCATTATACTTCTACAGTTTACCTACCTTATTACTGGCTATATATTTTCAACATTAACCTTCTCTTCCCAGTTGTACCCCATTCAGTTATTGTTTCAGCAACGTCATCTGTTTCTTTAACATCTGTGATTTTTCCTATGATGGATCTACAGTCAGTATCACTTTGATCATCTATTTCCATCCCTTTCCCAGCAGCCCCTAATCTAAGAAAGGCACAGTCCTGATCCCCTCATCACTAGAAATGGGATCTCTTACAACTGTATCTAGCATCTTAAAAAGTACCCCCTTATATACAGATGTATGCCATGCCTAGTGAAACCCCACCTACCAATGGTGTTCACAGGCACAATCTCCAAGACAGGACTAATGCCTTTCCGAAGTAGCACTTCAATTTCCACATTTACCTGACTCACAGCATAGTTTAATTGTGGCCACTCATGGTGACTTACATTGGATACAATAGTTATGCAATTCTTTTGCATCTCGCTGTGCATATTTTTCTTATTATATGCTTGAAGTTATTTTGGAGTCTAGAATTTATTTTTTTATTTCTGTTTCTTTCTATCAAATACTTGAAGACTTCTATTTCCATATTATTATACTTTTTTTCCAGGGTCCTGAATTCTCTATAGACACATAAATTCTAAAGGTAGCCACGACTGATACGATTGTGTGTTGGAAAGCACTTACCTGGTACTGCTTCTCCATTGAATTTCATTTCAACCAAATGACTGAGGGCTTCATGAGGTACAAATGAAGCCAAAAATCGTTGATTTCCCAGATTGCGAACAAAACTTGTAACATGTCCACCATTGACTAGAATTTCCAAATTGCCTGAACCAGCACCAGATCCATCAACTATAATGATAAAAGATTGCTTTTCAAAATTTCTTACACATTGTGTCTCACCAAGATTAATATATTTTAATTTAATAATCTGGCAGCTCTAGGTCAAATAAAAATTACTTTAAAGAAAATTAAATGATATCATATACAATAAAATGTGTATTACATTTGTTACCAGTTTTTATAGGATGGATTTTAAAATATTTTTATTTTATTTTTTTTCTTCCCTCAGATTTGGAAGAGAACAGACATTTCATTTACATACTTACTATCAAATTCTACAGGTTGACCAACAATTCCATTTGGAATATGCCCAACTTGTATCGCTCGTGCGTTATATACATGAGTCCTGGAAAAGATTAAGTTATGATTCATTATTTCATTTACTGAAGTAAGTACAATTTCAGTTCATGTAACATCAACTAAAAATAGTGTAGTTATCATACTGAACCTGAAAGGAGATCCTACAATTCTAGCATCTGTCACGCGGATATCAATAACATGTTCTCCTATCTCTGTGGCTGTAAAATTAACAGTTAGACGATCACCTGTTCTAAATAACTTCACTGGTAAGCTATGTCTGGAAGGAGCTGAAATCAGACATACATATGACATACCAATTAATGTTTGTTTAAATTAATATTGAAAATCTCTTCATATTTCTTTTCTAGCATCAAATTTTGAAACTTACATGTTATTGTAACGGATATATCAGATATATCGCCACTGGTGTTTGGCAGTTCTATGTCAAATGATGCCTGTCTGTTGATGGGGACCAACTTTAATGCATCACCTGAGACAATTGCTGGTACTGTACCTGGTCCAGTTGGAGAATCACGACTCCCTGTTAAGAAATATTCAAAAACTAAGAAATTTTAATGCTCAAAAATGATATTTCTGGAAGAAATTGAGAAAGATGATATACAATTCTTGTTTAATTTATATACAAGACTTTTTTCTTCATAAATATTTTTGTGATAAACTTTGAAGTAATATAGAAACAGATACTGTGATTCAAGCAATGAAATTAGATAATAAATAAAATTAACATTTCCTTGCAATATAGTTTATTTCAGTGTCTTGCAAAGTTCATTTGATAACAGAATGTTCAAGGTGTACCTAAAAATAAGCAAAGCAACTTCATTTAATACAAATTATATTTACGTGTACTTGTACAGGATGTGCCACTTAAAACCAGATAAATTTAAATTTGAATTTCCTGACATACAGTAACTCTGTTATAGGTCATTGATGGCATTTGTGAAAGCCACAGGCTTCTACAGTATACAGAGATAAAATCAAATTAATGGAGCTGTTGCAAGCAAGAGTAGAATACAACTGAAGAACTGTGATTATAAAAACTTTATACTGAGTGTTGGACATTGCAATAATTTATATTTTTTGTTTAACCATGTGTGACAGTGTTGTTAAATGTAATGCTTCTGAGAAGGGTGAGAACCTGATAATCTACTGATGGACAATCATTCATTGTAACATATGGTACAGGTTCTAGCACTTGTAGGCATGCCTCAGGCATTGTTTTTAGAGAACCCAGAGTGATTCTTAAGGAAACTGAAATCAATGTTGAGTGTCAGTGAGTGAAAAAGGTGTCAGACTGCAGATGAGGTACCACATTGTAAGTTGTATTCAATAAAGATGTGGTAGATGCTCTCTGAGTTTGGCAAAAGAAAACTAGTTACACACTACAACCTGCTGATGTGTTATTTGAAAAATGAAGTGGTGAAACAATCTGAATCTTGATGTGTGAGTGGAGACTTTCCCGACATAATGTTACAGTGTAATCTTCTCAGGTGTTCAACCAGATGCTGTCATAGAAACAAGTTTCAACAGCTGGCTCCTTTTGCGACTTGGTTTAATGGACTCACCAGCATCATGGACTGAGTATTCGACCCATGAGTAAGATCAGAGAGTCCAGAGAGCAAACTTCATAAGGTGCCTAGTTTTTGCGTACCTTTTCTTAGATATAAAAGGAAGCATGCTAAGAGGCTAAATCAGTATGGGCAATCACCGCAAGATTATAATGTCCAGATGATACTGACATATGATGATGACAGCTAAGCCAGCTTTCAAAATGTTGTGTTTCTGCAACACCATCTGGCTGGACAACTTAGAAGATTACATGGGAATAAAATACTTTATGATCAAAAAATTTATACTTTTTATGAGATGATCAACTGGAGAAATGATTGATGGCTTGCCCATGACCCTGAACATGTGCTGATTATTGCTATAAAAAATTTCCAGCCATTGTTGAATTGCTAGTTCTTTTATTCATATATATGAGGGGGGACCCAGAAGTAACGGGAATTGGGCTGTGGTGGGGAGAGAGAGTGAAGGAACCCATTTTTAGACCCGGTGCCCATTACGATCACACCACTTGACTCAGTGTGTGAAGTTATGTCACTGTGAGCTCATCAGTTCTCCCATGTGAGATTTTTTTTTTAGTAAAACAACTTTTTCCATTTCAGCGAAAATGTGATGGCAGATTGTCGAGAGCAACGTGTGGCTATGAAATTGTTTCCTACTGGGGAAATCGGCCACAGAAACTATTGTAATGCTGAATACTGCTTATGGCGATGCTGCCCTAAGTAAAACCACAGTATACAAGTGGTTTTTACATTTTAAAAATGGAGAAATGTCAATCAATTATCAACCTCGTTCAGGACACCTTTCAATATCAAGAAGTGACGAAAACATCGACAAAATGAATGCCCTCATTTGTGAAGACTGTCGCCGAACCATTGATGTCTGGAATATCATGGAGTTAAATTCAGAGGATTTTATCTGAAGATTTGCACCTTTTGGATGTTTTGAGCTTAAAAATCAGCTCTTAAAGGAGCGACCATGAATATATATATATTTTTTTTTTTTTTTTTTGAAGGTGATTACTGGTGATGTATCATGGTGCTATGGATACAACCCCAAACAAAGCAGCAATCAAGCCAGTGGAAGACATGTGGCTCTCCTCATTCCAAAAAAGCTCACCAAGTGAGGTCAAACATCAAGACAATGATCATTTGTTTCTTTGATTGCAGAGATTTTGTGCACATGGAGTTCATTCCCCCAGGTCAAACTGTCAACCAGGAGTTCTACTTGGAGGTTTTTAAAAAACTGAGGGAGAGTATCCGGAAGAATAGGACAGATCTTTGGTGCACAGGTGACTAGTTCTTCAATCATGACTACAGGCCAGCCCATACCGCCCTCTCCGTAAAGCAGTTTTTGACCAAAAATGGCATGACACCGATTGTCTATCCCCCCCCCCCTCACCGGATATAACACCCCATGATTTATTTTTGTTCCCCGGACTCAAAAGGGACATGAAAGGAAAGCATTTTGCCACTGTGGAAGAGGTAAAACAAAAATTGCTGGAAGGCATAAAGAATATCCTGATAAGTGAATTTAAAAACTGTTTTAAACAATGGAAGGATTGATTGAAGAAGTGCATTGTGGTCAATGGAGAATACTTTGAAGGTGATCAAAATTTGGTGTAAAAATATTAAGAAATAAAGACGTTATAACGAATTTCCCATTTTTTGGGGTCCCCCCTTGTATATATTGAAAGTGTTTAAGCATGTTCTGAAGAATGTGGTGAAACTTTGGCCTTAAAGGGTGATATGTGTTTCAGCATGATGGTGCATCACCACACAAAAGCCATTTAGCCCAAAGCTGGTTGTCAGCTGGTGGACATTCTATGGTCTGAAGCATTATTTTCTCCTTGTTGCATGAATCTCAACTATGTTTTAGGTGTAATCAAAAGAGTTACCCCAGATTTAGTAATATGGCACTACAACTATGGAGGCAACAAAGACACTGCTGCTAACCCTTCAGGAAAATGCTGCAGGCGATCATTATTGCTATGAGTGGTTACCTTTTTTTTTTTTTTTTTCTAGTAATCTCTCCCTCCCTTTTATATCTCTGAATGTGTGTATATAAATATATGTATATATTATAAGAAAACAAAGGTACTGGATGGTAAACAAAATTAAAAATTAGGAGAGGGGAATAACCTCTGCTTATCACAGTTGAAGGCAGAACAGTACTGAAACATTAAAATACACAGAATATAGTAATTGTTGGGCATATAACCCTCCTTCAGCAGTAGAACATGGTGTATACAAGGTGCATATTATAGCCCACCTGTTGCAAGTTGTGACCATTGTGCAAAGAGTTGGAATATGTTAAAAACTGATGAGAAGGGTACAGGGATTGGGGGTAATAATTTGTAGCTTTGAAAATAAATAAAATTATATGGACAAAAAGAGCTGATAGCAAATATTATAAAATAAATAAATAAAAATAATATTGATTTAGAAAATATAAAATTAAATATCACCATCCGTGTTAGGTGTCGAGAGTGGAAATAGAGGAGAGGAGTTGAGAAAATATGGAAATTTGAGCGATTCCTCTTAAATTTCCATCCTTTCCTCTTAAGTTGAAATCTGTCTGGTGCCCAGCTTATACTGGTAAGCCACCTTCTGAATGCAAAGGAACTGTTGCTGTTTGAGAAGACATTGACAACATGGGTGGTGAAGCATGAATTAAAATTATTGGTATCATGAAAGTGGCTTGAGCTGATATTGGGCGGTATGGATTCAACATTTGTATGTGAACACTACTTCTTATTGACAGTTGATTGGTGATCAGACCAATGTGGGAAACCAGAACAGGTACATTACATGCAAGGTTTCACAGGTGTAAGTTTTCCTTGATATAGGAATCGGTGAAAGTGGTGGAGGCTTGATGTATGTTGCACATTTTGCAGTGTTGTTTGTTGATGGGAAGGAGCTATGGGACTGTTCAATAGGACAAAGCATTTATGGACCAGGAGTTTTCTGGAGTAAGGTGGTCTACTGAAGCATGTGGTGGGAGGAGCAGGGAGGATTTTGGAGAAAAGGAATCTCATCTTAGGGCAGACTTAAAGGAAACAGAGGCTTACTGATGGCTTTAAGGCCTGGGAAGTACCATGTCACCAGGGCTGAACTATGATTGGTTTTGGAAGATTTATGGTAATTAATGAGTTTTGCAGACCATTATGTTGCATGAAATAGTTGATTAAGAACAATATTCTGAGGATAATTGTGGATAATCCTTGAGATGTTGTTGGAATAATGTGTGAGGGACTACCAGTTAGAGCATATATTACTGTCACAAATACAAAGACTGTAAGGGGGAGAATGTTTCAAGTGATAAGGATGACAAAAGTCCAAACAGAGGTACTATTGCCAGTTATTATGTTTGATGTAGACCAAGGAGCTGAAGTAGCCATTGGAGAGGACCACGTTTGAGAAAGTGGTCTGGCTGTGAAAACAGAACCATGTGAAGGTTTAAGGTATTATAGAAATTTATACTGTTGTCCCAATATTTCCAAATCATAAAAATATCATCTGTGAACCTGAGCCACAAGATGGGTTTCAGATAGACTTGATCCAGATGCTCCAGGAAGAGGTTGGCATAAAAAGAAGCCATGTAAGTGCCCATATGAAAAAGTAGTTATTAGAAAGTATCATGTAGGACAATGTGGTTATGAAAGGTGTGCCTCAGAGGTTAGTTGGAAGGTTGATCATCAAGGAAATGTTCAATTGCATGGAGCCACTGGCAGCAAGGAATCTTATTGTACAAGGATGCACCTCATGAGCTGAGACTTTGTGGTTATACACAATGGAGCAGGAAGAAATATTGTAAGGTAAAGAAAGAAAGTGTGTATAAAGACCCCAAAGTGTAGTTTGGCCACTAGTTTGCCAGAGTTTCTATTTGTTATGCATGCACCTCTGTCATGGCTACTCTTAACCTAACCCGGTAATCCTAGGTAAAGGGAACCTACAGTTCAGTGCGGAATCAGAACCACGGAAGTGTTCTGGCATACTTCACATTACACAGCAATCTGTGTCAGAGGTGATGGTTGGGTTAAATGCCTTACAAAAGCCAAGATAGGGATTTCAACAGGCAACGTTTCAATCTCCAGTCAGAAGCTTTAACCACTTAGCCACCAGACCGCTCTATTGCCAGGTGATATTAATACAGGAAAGGTAGATAATATAGACCCATCACTTACCAATGAGGAATGAAGGAGGGTTGTATACTTTCAGAGACAAAATACATTACACAAAAACAAAAATGTAATATTTCAGGCTTTTCTCCTACTCATGAAATTAGAACTTGAACCAAATTGCTAGGTATGTACATCAGCCCAGCCATATGAATTGAATGGGGAAAAATGTAAGGTCCCCTTACATGGAAGCAAAGAACTCTCTCTGATATGTTGGAGTACTATGTATGGATGTAGTGTAATGTACAGTGCTTACCACTTGCTAGACGTCCATTAGATGTACGTTGGCTATTTATAATGGTGTTGTTATACGTTGTGGCACTGAAAGGTGAAGCAACTCTGAAGCGGCTGTGAGTAGCATCAGTTTCATCAAAGTTATTTGGCGAAGGCTGCTGATGCAGAGAAGAAGCATGTCCTGATTCATGCTGAATAAAACCTGTTAAAATGAAATCATTTGTTAACAAGACTAAAAACTTGTGCAATTAAATTATAGGGAGTGCTCTGGACTACATTGTGCTTTTATGCCCTCCTTTAGGAGTCCACTGGCAAACAGTGGAATACTGGGAATCTTATAGTCACCAAAGCCTCGCCTGGTGGCACCACATGAAGGAGAAGTTGACATTTGGTTGGAATAAGCTAATATAGTCTGTTCCAAATTCTTGGCACTAGTTATGTACAATAAATTGCCACTAGAAATAAAATAATCCATACCTGCTGGAAGATTTCCAGAAGAGTGGATACTTGATGGGAAATTTATGAATTAAATGTGATCCTTTAAAAATTATGAAGTCGTCATTACACTCTCTATTGAAAAAATTTAAATTAATATTATATTAAAAATATAATGTATTTTTAAAATTGTTAAATGTATTAGCCAGGGCATGTTTGTAAATAAGTAATGAGTTGCTGATTATGTTCTGCAGTAATTTCGACAAAAAATTCATCTGCACTCAATTCCACCCCTTCCCATTCTGTATATGATACCTAAAATGTGGGTCCCATACTACACTGACCTATTCAAGAAATGACCTGATCAAAGTTTTGTAAACCAGTTTCCTCATTTCTCTGGCATATCTTCCTCTTCATTCTCACCAATATATGAAGCGTTTGAAACCTTTTCTTACCACTTGCTCAATGTGTCATGACCATTTGAGTTTCCTATCAAATGTTATGTCAAAAAAAGATATTTACTCTTCAAATCTTCAACAAGCAATTCCTATCTCACCCTATAATGATAAACAATGTTTGATTTCTTAACTGAATACCTAACAAGCTTACATTTCTTAGCATTTATCTTCATTCTGTGTTTACCCATTAAGTTATAGTGAAAGAAGAATTGGGAAAATTGAATAGAAGGGAAAAGATAACCATGACAAGATATTGGCACATGATTTCAGGCTTAAGTAATGGGAATACTTTCTTTTGTGGGTAAGAGAATGGAAAAAATTATTGTACATAGTGCTAAACAATTTTCCTAAAACATATAAAGAATTTAAAATTTGTTATGGGCTCTCAATAAATTTAAGACTTTGAAAAAAAAAATAATAATAATTAAAAAAGTGAAAATAGACTTGCATTCCAGTGTTGCATTTAGTTGCATTGCATTGCATCATTACGTGTTCAGTAAAGTCTCTCCAATGGAGCTTCATACCTAGATAGATGACAAGTAGTAAGGAGAATAATTTTCAACCTGGCACTGAAAGATTGACTTGTTTAGTTTGAAAATACATTTATTTTCTGCAGAGTTGTCCTTTAGTTTAAAGAACTTTCACCAATGAATGGATTCCATCCTGGATGTGCACAGATCTTAAAAGTGTCCTCTATGGATGCGATCACTTCTGCATTTGACCCAGAAAATTCCAGCTACGAAAATCTGTGTCGGTAGCGATTGGAAGACAGGAGACAGATGAAGAGAGGACTCCAAGTTTATAGGGCATATTTGGAGGCTGAGCCATGAATGAATATGAATAGAAAAATTATGAATATTACATGGAAAGGATGAGATGACCACAAACTAGCACTTGTTTCCAGGTATAAAGAATTTTTTCTTTTTTTCTTTTTTGCGGGTGATTGAGGACTGGAATAAGACACTGAGATAAATGCTTAGCAATGTAGCTGAAACAATGGAAGAATTTAAAATAAAAATTCATTAAATGTGAAATTAGCTGACTAAGGAAGTTAGTAGTAAAGTATTAGTTCCATTGTAGTAAAATAAAATGTAGATTTGGAAACCAGTGGAAATCAGAGGTGCACAAATCTGGTGAAAAGGTTGAATGTTACAACAATTTGTAATTCAATCCATCCATTTTGTATTACCAAAGCATCATTCTAGGAAGGTACATTATCGTGATCATCCTAGTTGCTTCTCATGAATTTTTTCAACCAGTTGGTCTAGAAGACTTATTTCACCAATTATTATTTTACCTTTTTCAAGAGAAACAATCCTTTTTGCACACTAGAAAACACTAACCATTGTAACATCACAGTTACCTTCCACCGGCTACCAAGTAGTGCCTGATAGACGTAGGAACTCATTGTTTCAGTCAGTCAGTATCCGGCCACCGCCAGAGTACGTTCCAGATTATCGCGCAGTGTGGTTAGTGGTGAGCGGTAGTTACTATGCAGTGCAACTCAGTGTGTGCGAACTTTGTTGAAGAAGAACTGTATGTCATCAACAGGAACTGTGATTGTAAAAGTAAAGTTTGAACAGTATTTCAATGAACATTGAACATCAAGTTGTGGTAGTGGATAATTTATCTGGAAAGAGATATTAATTACAATTTTCCTTTTGTCTCAAGAAATCTGTAAGCTTTCAGATACGAAGTTTCGATTAGCCTTTACTTTGAAATTTGATGGTGGCCAAACCATTCACAAGTGTTAATTTGCTTTATTAATAAACTTGTCATGGATTTAATTACTCTTATTAATGAACTTAATGACCTTTATTAATTGTTCTCATAATTGCTGCTTAGGATGGCTTTGGTTTCATCATCTGGTGAGCGACGACACAACGAACTATATAAAATTAAATTAGTTTGCTTCTGGAACTGAGTCTTAGAGAGGACCTATTTTTGCGAGTATTAATATACTGCTAATTATAAAGAAAGCATAAAAGTGTCCTTACACCATGGCCCATCTGACATGAAATCCACTATGACACTGGCTTCCACTGTATTTATTGCTGTTTCATTTCTGGCATCCATAGGTGGCATCCATTCATGTCTCATCCATAATAATTAATGGATGCATAAAACTAATACAATCCACAGACCATATGCTGCTGATAAATTATTTTTTTGCATTTTTTTAGTGAGCAATTAACAAATATAGCACCCATCTTGCACATAGCTCTCTCATATCTAATTCTTGATGTAAAATGTACTGCATCCTTCCTTCAATATCCTTATGGCCTGAACTATATTACAGACCATTAACTGTTGATTATCCAGTTTCATATTGTGCATCTTTGACGTTTTCATTTGTAGTTGCAATTTTTGATCATCCTTCATGTGGTCAATAATCAAGATATGTATGATCATGTTTAAATTAAGGAGCCCAATTCTTCACTTTTGGAAATGAAGGAGAAGATTTATTATTGGCCTTTATCAAATTTGGATAAATTTCTGTTGTAAATGAACTTTCCAAAACAGAGAATTTTATCATTTTCCAGTCTGTCCATTTTAGTGAGACATACACAATACATCTACTTTAAAAAGCTAT
This sequence comes from Vandiemenella viatica, assembly GCA_031002005.1. NCBI lineage: Eukaryota > Metazoa > Arthropoda > Insecta > Orthoptera > Morabidae > Vandiemenella > Vandiemenella viatica. The sequence goes on along the minus strand of JARYHS010008074.1, from coordinate 313,959,952 downwards.
AGAAATAAAACTTCTTCACAGATAAAGTTGAAACTTTACATTCAATACTGCTACATATGCACCAACATCACAGAAAGCATTGATATGCCATCTCTGTATTAGACTCATAGTTTAAAACATCCAATAAAGCAATTCAATGTTAATCACAGTGAGAAGGGAGTGGAACCTGGTGTAAAGGGTGGAACTATTAAAATGTGTATTCTCATCAGGATAATTTCAATGTACATTGCCAAGCATTTGCATTTAGAAAATGATAATAACCTTAAAAAAATTTAATAATAAAATTATTGAAATGAATTCCTCACAGTAGTTCAGCCAGTTATCATCGTAAAATGACAACGTTTCAACAACCGGCTCAATTGTCTTTATCAGGTATATTACTTCAGATGTTATTACCTGAAATCACAAACTAGACTGGCTTAGCAGCCGGCGAAAATCTAACTCCGTCTACCGATCATTGCTAGGCCGCCCAATCAGTGCATGGCAGAACTGGATGCGTGATCTGCCAACTGAGGGTATCAATGTTGCAGACTGCATATGGAGCCATACCTGGTCACCCATCCAAGTACTAACCACACCCAACGTTGCTTAACTGGTAGCCAGATGTGCTCGCAAACTTAATCCACGGCATCTATTTGCATCAATTACGCCTTATTGAGTAGATTTCTCTCGTTCAAGACATAGATCCTTAATCATTGGTCTCCACGCTTCATTCTGGTAGAGTCCGCAGTCCCTATTGATGTTATTATCATTCAACTGTATTTCCAATGCCTCTCCAAAATCTGAGGCTCAGAATGAAGAGAATCTGACCAGCACCACCGTTTTATCAAACTCTATCTTATGTTCATTATCAAACGCATGTTCAGCTATCATTGACTTTTCCACCTGTATCAGCCTTAATTGTCGTTTGTGCTCGGTAATACGTTCAGCGATCATTCTGACCGTCTGTTCGATGTAAACTTTGCTGCATTAACTTGGTATGGAATAAATTCCAGGAATTCTTAGGCCTAAATCATCCATAATTTAAGAAAACACATCACGTATCTTGGCGGGCGGCTGGAAAATGCTTTTTATACCAGACTGCGCCAAGAGTCTTCCAATCTTTCCCGATGTGTTCCTGGCATAAGGCAGAAAGACAAGGGTTTCCTATGGCTCATCTTGTTCATTCAGTGGTCTACATGGCTTCTGAATAAAGTCACACTCTATGTGCCGCCAATAATAGCCATTATGTTTAAAAACAGTCCTTAGATGTTTCAACTCCACCGGTAGGCTCTCCACCAACTGTTGAGTCAAGTTTGGTCATTTCTATGTATTTAATTTAAAGTGTTGTAGTTACATTTTATCTTTGAATATTTTCAGTTGTCGCAGAGCAGCAACTAGTTGATCTCCAGCAACTGTCGAGTCAAGTGCCACCATTTCTGTGTATTTTATTTAAAGTGTTGTAGTTAGATTTTATCTTTGAATAATTTCTGTCATCGCAGAGCAGCAGCTAGTTGATCTCCACTAATCGTCGAGTCAAGTACCGCCATTTCTGTGTATTTTATTTACAGTGTTGTAGTTAGATTTTATCTTTGAACATCTTCTGTCGTCACTAGGGTCCGACCGTATGTTCGGCTTCGGCCACCTTCGGCCACACATTCGGCTTCGGCCAAATTCAGCCGAATGTTTGGCCGAAGCCGAAGTTTTACATCCAGCCCCTGAAAATGAACCAACTTTTACGAATACCGTCAACGTAGCGCGCCAACAGACAATAGCAAAGATAAAGAACCATTTGGAAAACATCATAAAAATCATTGGGAAGTATATTGTGAAACCAGTGTTAAATATCAGAGCTAGATTAATTTAAAAAAAAAAAAAAAAATCAGAGATCTTGTATGCGCCCAATGATTTTACAAAAGAAGTTTAACAGTCTACTTTACGCGATATCGTAGAAAAAAAAGTAACGCCACCTTGGCCCGATAATCTTCCGATTTCTTTGCGGATTAATGTATTACGTATGGACCCTGTCATTGTAAACATGTTTCGGTACAACCTCGTTGAAGGAGAAGGACTTCGCAGACTTAATTTTACTGATCCTCACACTTGACCCTAGCGAGAGAAATATTTCAGAAACTCTTTAATGCCAGCTACATACGAAAAAGTAAACAGTGAAGTTGCATTGATTTTAGAAAAAGGCTGAATGGATCAGTTTTACCACGAAGATATGAAGTGATCAAGCAAACACGTTTCCAAAGGTTCCAAAATAATAATAAAAAAAATTAATTTGGCTGTTAGTGTGTTGGAAGATCATACAAGGCAATACATTGCACAAAAAAATCACTGAAACTGTTACCAAATACAATTCAAAAGAAAATATCCATACGGGTATACGTAATAATACTTCAAATATGAATGCAACCATTCGCTATAGAAACTTCGTTTTATTGGTTGTGTTGCTCACACTCTACAGCTCATGATTCACAAAGTAATTTTTAAAGATATTGCTATAATAGAAATAGTACAAAAGTGTTGTAAAACGTAAGAAGAGTGAACAAGCCACTCGATGTTTTAATTAATAGAACAGAAAAATGCCGTAAATCTGTATATGTTAGAACGTGGTGGAATAGAAATTCCAACTGCAGAAGAATGGATACAAATGAACAATTTTATAACTGTGCTGAAGTGTATTTAGGAAGCAACAACTAATATTTCTTGTGATTTATCAACAGTATCTTTAATTATATCAATCATTGACATCTTAAACACAAAACTTGCTCAGAAGGATGAAGGCTGATCATAAAATACTACTCAAAAGTCGCTTGTGTGGGTCTGTTAACAGGAGATCTGCTTTCGCAAGAAAAACCTTAAGGTTGTTGATTGCCACTCTAATCGATCCACGGTTTAAAATTAAGTATTTGACTAGCGACGAAATTGTAAATACGAAGACTGATATTTTGTCATTTCTACGTCAAAACTGTGCACTGACAATAACAAATAAAACGGGTCATTTGGAGCGATTAAATCTTATTTTATTAGTGCCGATGAACCTTTTGTTTTGGTTATATTTGCTACATTTTTAATTAATCTGTATATGTGAAACTACTTTAAAAATATTGGTATTGATTCGGTTTTAACTGAAAATTTAATATGTGATAATAATTTAGACAGCAGAATATCGTATTTTAAAAGCTAGAATAATTTATGCTAGGTAAGAAGGTTGAAATTGATTTTTATTGTTGTTAAAAAACCATGGTATTACTATACATAAGCTGCCATGTATTTGATTTAACAAAGCTAAAACTCCAAAACTTATTAATTTAATCCACGGGAAAAATTATTCTGATTTGATTTGGGCTGTTAATGTTAAATTTTATAGTTTCTTTTTATTATTGGTAAATAAAAATAACTGCATTTATTTTTGCTAAATTGCATTGCTCAGAACCTGGTTTGGTACTATTTTATTGTTTTATTTTATTCTAATAAATAAATAAATATTAAAAACTTTGTTTATAATTATTGTAAAGGTGCAATTTATATAAAAAATACCACATATAAAACAAAATAACAGTTCATTTTTTTCATGTCATATATACTTCTTGTTAGTGTTCTAAGATATATAATTATTTTTGAACCTTCGGCTTCGGCCGAAGGTTATCCCAAGAGCCGAACATGACCAAAAAATGACCTTCGGTTGGACACTAGTCGTCACAGAGCAGCAGCTAGTTGGCCTCCAGCAACCATCGTGACGAGTGTCGCCATCTGTTTACTTAATTTAAAGTATTGTGATAGATTTTGCTTTATTTGTGTTAATTGAATTGCAGCAGCGTGTTGTAATCGTTTTTTTTTTTTTTTTTTGTAACTGCTTTACGTCTCTTTTTAACATTCAGGTCTTTAGAGACGGGAAAGGATGGGGGGCAAGGATGGGGGCAAGGAATGGGAAGGAATTCGGCCATGGCCTTTTGAAGGAAGCATCCCGGCATTTGCCTGGAGTGATTTGGGGAAACCATGGAAAACCCAAATCTGGATGCCCGGACGGGGATTCGAACCGCCGTCCTCCCGAATGCGAGGCGAGAACGCTAACCATTACACCGCCCCGCTCGGTGTTGTAATCGTGATCGCCTTTAATTATTTTATTTATCTATAGGAAAGTATATGGAGCTTATTTGTCTTTTATTTAATACAGTGGTTGGCTAACACTGTTTACCAGTACATCCTATTAACTACTTAGTGCAGCATCCATCATCTGGTCTAAATTTATCTCCACAGTTAGGTTTTATTTAAGTTGTGATTAGCGGTTGTTAGTAAGTAGTGAACAGTTTAATTGGATCATTTGGTTAATTCATCTTTCATCCCCTCTGTAGTTTTTGTTTTCAAAGTAATATGTGTAGGGACTGTGATTGCTGAGTGCAGACGCGGGCTGAGGTGGCAGATCTTCGCGCTCAACTTGCAGATTTGAAACAAAAGTTACAAGGCTGCAAGATGCCGTAGGTGCTGCAGCAGATGTGGTATGGGTGACCCTGATGAGGCTAGTGTTTTCACAGGCTCTCCCCTACAAAACATCGTACCTGCAGTCCAGGCTAAGACTTCAGAATCTGTGCGGCATTCACCTGAAGGTGTCTGGCGTGTGGTTTCTGGATGTCGACACTGTATGTGGGGGAATTGTACAAGTCTGAATCCCAGGAAGGCAAGCTTGTACCACTGTCCAATAAGTTTGATGTGTTGTCTGGGTCTGATTCAGTTCCACATTCGTCATTCTGCAAGTTGCCAGCCCCTCCCCCCCATCCTGGTAGGTCTCAGTGACCACAGAAAGGGATTCTGGTGGTAGGTAGCTCCAATGTTAGGCTCTTCATTGAACCCCTTAGGGACATGGCGAATAGGTGCATTCCGGGTCTGATCCAAGATGTGGAACAGGTCATCCCGGATGCCATTGAATGGATGAGGTGTAGCCAGCTGCAGATAGTAGCTCATGCCGGCAGCAATGATGCATGCCGCCTTGGGTCGGAGGGTATCCTCTCTTCCTTCCGGCAGCTTGCTCATAGGGTGAGCTCTGTGGTTGATGACCGCAAGATTTCGGCTGAGTTAACTATCTGCAGCATTGTCAATAGAACCAACTGTGGACCTCTGGTTCAGAACCGAGTCAAGGGTCTGAAGCAGAGACTGCGGCATTCCTACGATAATCATGGCTGCAGATTCCTAGCTCTTCGCCCTGGGGTCGAGTTGCGTAGGGTTACCTTGGATAGACCAGGTGTGCACTACACACGTGAACTGGCTACATAGGTGTCAGGGGCCGTGTGGAGTGCATTTGGGGATTTTTTTAGGCTGAGGGAGTAAGACCCGAAACTGGGATTACAGTTACAGGCAGCCCAATTAAATTCGGCACCATATATTAAGAATGGCGTAAATCAATCTCAACTGTTAAAAGTACTCATTATTAACAGTATCGATTATCAATCTAATATTTGAGCTTCATCCCCCCCCCTTCCTACACTACCATCTGCGCCTGCAATGCCATTCACCAGATGGCGGTCTCTGTGTACACATCTGACTCCACCTGGGGTCTCACTTCTGCACGAATAAGGCTGTATGCCGTATATTGCGCTTCTCTTGTGTTTGTTTTTTTGTGATCGTCCTTCCAGCCGCCTTCATCTGTGGTAAGTGTTGGGTCATATTTCCCTATCCTTCCTAGTTTTATTGCCTTGAAGCATTTTCCTGTACATTATTATTATATACAGGGCTAGTCAAAATGATTGCAATTATTTCAGAAAATTACTACACAATTATTACACAGTCCAGTCACATTAATGTGACCACCACCTTCTTTCGACGTCAACGTGAGATAACCAATCACAGAAGACAGGTGGCAGCACAATACAGTGGAGTGTATGTAAAGGATGTCCTAGGGCATCGGAAAGCATTTCAATCGTTGGCGTAATGCAGAAACGTAGCGATTTATCCGACGTCCAAAAGGACATGATTATTGGCTTTAGGACAAAGGGTGGAATCATTTCGGAAACGGCTAATTTTGTGAACTGTTCACGTGTCGCCGTGGTAAAAGTATACCTTGCATGGCAAAATGGCACTATTCAAAATCAGCGGCGTGGAATATGTGGTGCACCACGGGCGATAGATGACAGAGCCGAACGAAGGCTACGGAGATGCGTTCCGATAAATAGACCTTCAACTGTTGAGCAACTGACCGCCCAGATGAACCAAGGGATTACCAAGAGTGTATCCTCAACAACGGTTCAGCGAACGTTGCTGTGCATGGGCCTTCACAGCAGACGCCTAGTTAATGCACCTACGCTAACTGTTGTTCATCGGCGACGAAGGCTGGAATTTGCACGCCAGTACAGCAACTGGACGTCCAAAGAATGGCGACAGGTGGCTTTTACCGATGAATCACGTTTTATGCTCCATCGGACAGATGGACGTTGGCACATACGGCGTGAAACGTCTGAAGGCAAACACCCAGGGTGGAGGAGAGAGCATTATGGTCTGGGGAATGTTTTCTTGGCATTCACTGGGTGAACTCATCATTGTGGAAGGCACGATGGATCAGCACAAGTACATATCTGTCCTTGCGGACCATATCCACCCCTACATGAGAATAATTTTTCCTCAGAATGATGGCATCTACCAGCAGGACAATGCGAGGTGTCATGCAGCTCGCAGTGTATGTAAGTGGTTTAAAGAGCACCAGGATGAGTTTACCTTACTCCCATGGCCAGCAAACTCACCGGATTTAAACCCAATCGAGAATATGTGGGACCACCTCAATCGGGTTGTTCGCGCCATGGATCCTCAACCGCGCAATCTAGCGCAGCTGGCCACGGCACTGGAGTCGGCATGGCTCAACATCCCAGTGAACACCTTCAGAAACCTAATTGCTCTGTTCCTGCACGCCTCGCAGCGATCCGTTCTGCCAAAGGTTGTTATTCTGGTTTTTGAGAGGTGGTCACATTAATGTGACTGGACTGTGTATTTGACATATACTTACAAGATTACACAGAGATATAATCAAACTGTGAAAGTTTTTTTGAGTGTCTACAGATGTTCAATATGTGCACCTTTAGTAACTCTGCACACATCAAGTCTATAATCGAGTTCTTCCTATACCCGATGCAGCATGTCTCTGTCAATGAGAGCAAATGCATTGGTGATGCGAACCCGCAGGTTTGGCACATCAACTGGTACTGGTGGCATGTAAACTTTGTCTTTTGTGAAACCCCAAGCAAAGAAGTCTCCGGGGGTTAGGTCAGGGGAACAAGGAGGCCATGAAATCAGCTGACAATCACCATCCCCAGCACGACCAATCCATCTGTTTGGAATCCTGGTGTTTAGGAAATTCCAGACAACTAGAGAAAAATGGGGTGGAGCACCGTCCTGCTGGAAAATGAAATCTTATTTGTCAGCTTCCAGAAGTGACATGAGCCAATTCTGCAACATTTGCAGATGGTTTTTCCCTGTCATTGTCACCTCATTAAAGAAAAAAGACCCATAAAGTTTCTTTCGTGAGGTCGCGAAAAACACATTCACTTTGGGAGAGTCACAAATGTATTGCACATAAGCATGGGGGTATTTGGTCCCCCAAATGTGCATATTGTGCCTGTTCACTTTTCCACTCTCACGAAAAGTGGCCTCATCACTAAACACAAGTTTTTCTAGGAATATTTCAACTTGTTTTAGACACTGGACACAGAATTTAAAACGACACACTTCATCGTTGTGTGACAGTATTTGTAGCAACTGCAGCCTGTGAGGCTTCATACACAGTTACTTCTGTAAGATTCTCCAAACAGTCTTCTGTAGAATACCTAATTCCCTGTTCGCTCGAGGAGTAGACACTTCTGTGGGCTACGAACATAACTGGCGCGTGCATGTTCAACAGTTTCTTCAGAAACAGGAGGGCAACCCATTGTTTTACCTTTACAAAGGCATTCCATGTCTTTAAAACTGTTGATACCAATGCCAAATGGTGTTAGCATGTGGGGGATCCTTGCCGAACTTTGTTCTAAAGTGTCACTGAACAGTTACCACAGACTGAGTGGAATGAAATTCAAGAACAACGTACGCTTTCTCACTTTCAGTCATCTTGCTCTCTAGCGCTCTAGCGGCCACCACGGGAAGCTTGCATTTAGTGCAATCGAAACTTGCAGAGCCACTTGTCGCATAACAGCAAACCCTATCATAATAGGACAGCCAAAAGAAAAATTGTGAAATTGAATCATTTTGACTAGTCATTTAAATATATACACTCCTGGAAATTGAAATAAGAACACATTGACGCCAGTGTGTAAGACCCACCATACTTGCTCCGGACACTACGAGAGGGCTGTACAAGCAATGATCAAACGCACGGCACAGCGGACACACCAGGAACAGCAGTGTTGGCCGTCGAAGGGCGCTAGCTGCGCAGCGGTTGGGCACCGTCGCAGTCAGTGTCAGCCAGTTTGCCGAGCATTCGGAGCTCCATCTCAGTCTTTAACACTGGTAGCATGCCGCGACAGCGTGTACGTGAACCATATGTGCAGTTGACGGACTTTGAGCGAGGGCGTATAGTGGGCATGCGGGAGGCCGGGTGGACGTACCGCCGAATTGCTCAACATGTGGGGCGCAAGGTCTCCACAGTACATCAATGTTGTCGCCAGTGGTCGGCGGAAGGTGCACGTGCCCGTCGACCTGGGTCCGGACAGCAGCGACGCACGGACAGACGCCAAGACCGTCGCATCCTACGCAGTGCCGTAGGGGACCGCACCGCCACTTTCCGGCAAATTAGGGACACTGTTGCTCCTGGGGTATCAGAGAGGACCATTCGCAACCGTCTCCATGAAGCTGGGCTACGGTCCCGCGCACCGTTAGGTCGTCTTCCGCTCACGCCCCAACATCGCGCAGCCCGCCTTCAGTGGTGTCGCGACAGGCGTGTATGGAAGGGACGAATGGAGACATGTCGTCTTCAGTGATGGAGAGTCGCTTCTGCCTTGGTGCCAATGATGGTCGTATGCGTGTTTGGCACCGTGCAGGTGAGCGCCACAATCTGGACTGCATACAACCGAGGCACACAGGGCCAACACCCGGCATCATGGTGTGGGGAGCGATCTCCTACACTGGCCGTACACCTCTGGTGATCGTCGAGGGGACACTGAACAGTGCACGGTACATTCAAACCGTCATCGAACCTATCGTTCTACCATTCCTAGACCGGCAAGGGAACATGCTGTTCAACAGGACAAAGCACGACCACATGTATCCCTTGCCACCCAACGTGCTCTAGAAGGTGTAAGTCAACTACCCTGGCCAGCGAGATCTCCGGATCTGTCCCCCATTGAGCATGTTTGGGACTGGATGAAACGTCGTCTCACGCGGTCTGCACGTCCAGCACGAACGCTGGTCCAGCTGAGGCGCCAGGTGGAAATGGTTTGGCATGCCGTTCCACAGTACTACATCCAGCACCTCTACGATCGTCTCCATGGGAGAATTGCAGCCTGCATTGCTGCGAATGTAGGATATACACGGTACTAGTGCCAACATTGTGCATGCTCTGTTGCCTGTGTCTATGTGCCTATGGTTCTTTCTGTGTGATCATGTGTTGTATCTGACCCCAGGAATGTGTATATAAAGTTTCCCATTCCTGGGACAATGAATTCACGGTATTCTTATTTCAATTTCCAGGAGTGTATATATATGAAACCAAAGGCACTAAGTAGCAAAATGAATTAAATTAGGATAATGAAATGAGCTACCACTTACCTTTAGATTGTGGATGTGGGGCACATACACACAGAAAAGACAAAAATATAAATGATACAGAAATTCTCAGAACGAGTCCTTTGTCAACAGGAGCACATTATGCAAGGTGGGTGATGTAGAAGACTGCCTCACAGGAAGACTGTTGGCCAGGAAAATGGTGGGGGTAAATTCAAACAGAGGACAAGTAGAGCGACAGTGATTCAGAGCTAATACCTGAGCATAGATAAATATCAAAACTAATATCTGGTCGGTAGGAAGTGAAAATAATATAATTAAATCTAAAAATCAAAAAATACATAAATACACATATTTAAATTAAAAAATATAAATAAAAATAAATAAACCAAAGGACTCTATTAAGCAAACATCACTGTAGGTTAGTGGTGGTTCAATATAGGTAGTGGGGATGGAGGCCAAGAGAGGATTAAAAAAGGGTAAACCTAAGTAAAAATAATAATAATAATGATCGAGTATTATCCGAACTTGAGACCAGGTGATTGCCTTGTGCACAAATTATACTGGTAGGCAAGTTCCCACCTTCTGAGTTCAGAGGAGCTGCTGCTAATAGGGAGGACTCTGATAACATGGACCATGAAACGAATAGAAATTATTCGAGTCATGGGTGATGGCATGGGCAGCAATGGATGCTTTGTGTTCTGTGAACACCATCTGCCAGTGGCCATTTATTCTTTTGGAAAGTGGATTTGTGGTCAAATCTATATATGAAGCCAGGCATTGGTTGCATGTTAACTGTTAAATTACATGGGAGGTTTTGATCAGAAAGCTTTCTACTGTGACAGGGTTGGTGAAAGTGGTGGAGGCATGTTGTATGTTGCACATCTTGCAGCTAGGTATGTTGCATGAGAAAGAGCCTTGAGGCTGACTATTGGCACGAGGAAGACTATATTTGTGGACTAGTAGTTCGCTGAGGTCAGATGCTCTGCTGAAACAAGTTCTACGAGCGGCAAGAAGGATTATGGGAAGATCTCATTTCAGGGCAGGTTTACAGGAAATCATAGCCTTGCCAGAAAATTCAGTTAATGGATTTGAGGCCTTGGTAGTATTGTGTGACCAAGATTGGATTGTAGTTGGTATTTGTGGGTTTGGGACGATTGATGTGCTAAGTAGGTTATAATGTTGCTATTGAAATCTGTGTGTTCACAAAAGCAGGAGGGTAGTTGCGAGATATCTTTGCTTGTGAAATATTGTTTGAATAATCCATGAGGGACTAGTGGTTGGAGCACATTCGACTACCCCAAATGCCAAGACTGCAGAGGGGGGAATTTTTGGTATAGTACGGGTGGCAGCCGTCAAAATGGAGGTGCTGTTGAAGGTTGGTGGGTTTGGTGTGGACTGAAGAGTTGAAGTAGCCATTGGATAGGGATATTTTATTTTTTTATATTTAGATGTAATTATATTTGAAGGGGTGGCAGTCTCACAGCTTTTGCCCCTGCTCAGAAAATTCATTGATCTTTCACTGATATATATACACGTACTTTGCTGAATGAAAGATTATTGTTGTTGTAAAAATAGATTTCATAAAGCTTTATATTCTGCAGACTACTAGAACATGTTTGTTCAACATGATTTTAGAAACAAATATTCCTGTGTGATATAGTTTCCTTCTCATTCTTGATATATGTTTACAGATTGAGTTATTATTACTTACCCTTGTTTATTCTCTGATGAAGAGCTTAAGTGTGCTTATTAAAGAAACTTTATGCCTAGGGTTTTCTGAACAAAAATGCATCTGGAAATAGATTTCCGAAAACTATAAAATAATCCTAGATCTGAAAGTCCAGTAGTTCACAGAGAAATATAATAAGGACTTCACGTTTTCCTTTCTAAGTAATTGATAGAAATGTATAGTTGTTTTCAGCCAATGCTGTTGTTTACCGTAAAATAGAATCCAGGGCCGGCGTAAGGGAGGGGTAAGTGGGGCAAAAGTACCCTCCGGCCATGGTGTCTAGCTAAACAGAAATAAAACAAAACAAAAAACTTTCTAAAAAAGGTGTTATTTGATTTTTTGGATTAAAATTTTCTAACTTTATCCAAAAAATCAAAGTGTACAGTAAAAAAAAAAAAAATCGAGGTGGGGGGGGGGGGGGGGCCGAGAACACTTACCTGGGGCCCGAGAATCCTAGCACCGGCCCTGATAGAATCCATTAGGGTTCGGTCAGTGCTGCACAAGATGATTTTCATAAAATTAAGTTCTGGGGATTAGAAACTTGAATTAAATGTTAGAAATGTCAAATAAGAAGTGTTATAAAATAAAATTAATAAATAAAATCTTAGAAAATTTAACTAAATCTTAGAAAATTTAACTAAACGATGGGTGATATTATTCTTAATACTGCGAATCAGCTAAGTACTAAATTGTAGTTGTATGCAGTGTCTTGTCATGGAAAACTGGATGGTAAGGGAAGAGAAGGAAGAGGAACAATGTATTCCACCAACAGCATAAATTGGAAATTAAATCAGAAGTGTACAAGATATTTGCATTCCCATGTGTCAACTACTGTTCTGTAAATTGTGTAACCTTTACCACAAGGCATTGGAAGTGGCTTTAGATAAGATGCAGATAAAAGCTGTGTATTTCACAATGACAGTATTGGAAAAATAAGAGATACTTGTAAAAGGGCAAAAATTAAGCTTTTATGAACATTTGTTTGTTTTGTTTTTGCAGTTGATAAGTGAATAGAATGAGCAAAATTTAATAAATGACTCGTGGTCCAATGAGCAGTATTCAGGATGTAATATGACCTTAAATTTTGCATGAAATATCATCAGAATTAGTTAAAAGAGCTGCAAACATATAGCAAATTGACCGCAAAAAATCCTAAAGTAGTTTTCTAGTAGTTTCAGGTCTAAAAGACACATTATAAAGTAAAGTCTAATCGAAATAAGAAGTGAACACATAGGGAGATTTTCTTATTTTTAAAAGATTTTGTTCCCATCATTTACGCAACAGCAGAATTAAATTACAGTTAAAACAAGGAATAACATTTTGGGTCGAGAAAATTGTATTAAGAAGATATTCAGAATTTAGTGATCCAAAAAAGATTTAATCAGAATCAGTTTTTTTTAAAAAAATATATATTAACAGCCTTAATTTTCAACTCACAGCGAAACTTTAAAGCTCAATAGATTCAGAAGAAAATAAGACATCATACAAGAAAATAGAGTCAATGATTAGAAGGGAAATAAGTTTTTAAATGAAAAATAGGATTTTGGTTGTTTATCATGTTCCAAATAATTGTTTGTAATTAAGTTACTTACCTCAAAGAAATTACATCCAAAATAAAGGGGAATTTTTACCAAGCACAGAGAAAGCATTCATTTTTTTTTGTAACATTTATAATAGACTCAGAAACTCAAAAAGAATGAAAATAAGACACCATGAAATTACAACAGTAGATTTTATCGACCAAACGATAGAACAATACAAAATAAGAAATTCAAAAAAGATTAGATAACACCTAGAAAACAACACCGCCTGATAGAGAATCAGATTGGCAGATGTTTAAAACAAGTCTCAACTTAAAAGGTCCAGTAGTTTAAAAGATATTCAGTGTTAAAGATTTACTAATTATGCAACATGATCTAAAAGATCATTTTCAATATCAAATACTAGTAAAATAGGATTGTATAATACACCATAGGTTAGAGAACTTTCCATAAAACATTATGATAGCTGAACGGACTTTCAGGTGTAAGAACTGTAGGGACAATAACAGATTTAAGCTTTCTCAACTTTAGGAATTTTTATCTCAGGAACTATCATAGGTTGGAGGAACAATGACAAAACAAAATTTAGCATTTAAAGTATACTCTAAAATGTGAAAAATTTTCAGAGTGATTGGATATAAAATAAGGTTGAGCATAGCACACGACCCCAATAAAATTGCACAGAATGTCAGAAATCTTATAAAAGACTTTCCCATGCTAGCTTTCTCCTGCATTGTTTGGGAAGATTTGAGTGATTTAGTACGGGCGTGTCGCAATGTAGCACAGATGGCTTAGGAAGGTTGCCTTACCTCAACAACGGTTTATGTGATATTTAGCTTATAATGAGTGTATAAACTCTTCTGAATTTTGGTTTATCATTGCAAGCTGCTTACAGTGTGTTTGAATGGTTTAACCAGCAGTCAACTTTATTTTTGGATAGAAGTTTGATATCTTAACTCATTCAAACAATGTAATGAACTTTTGAATAATATAACAGTTTTAAAATTTCAACCAAAGTCTATAGTCCATCTTAGTTATGAATAATACCTTTATTTTGTGATGAGACAGTATTAGATCAGTCAGTATACAGAAGGAGTGGAGATCCACTTGAAAATTTAATGTGTTTGGGGGTTGTATTTAGAATTAACAAAACATTTTGAAATATAAAAGAGCCATAGAAATAATTTAAGTAAGGTTAATGGTTTGTGAAGCCTCAGTTTTTCCACAAAGCATTGATGAGTGAAGAAGTGCACAGTGTAGAAATAGTCGAGTAATTGTTGTAAGTAGTCTGAAGTTAGCTGTTGTAGGAAGTGGAGTGAATAGATGAGTGCATCGAGTGTATGAGGATCGCACGATATAGTTTCCTATGTTTCAGTTTGAAGTGGCCAAGAAGAAAGCAGGAGGATGCAGTTTAATTAGACTTTTAAATTCCTCAGGAAGAACTGAGAACTACTGGTTATTTGTGTCCAGGTAAAGTGAGTTGCGTTGTTGAACTTACACGTGGTGAGAACCTGCAATTGTAGTAGAAAGGGTATGATATTCGTAACCCACAATCAAGTAATTAAAATAACTGTTGGTGGTAATGGAGAAACTTTTAAGAGGAAGTGAATAAATCTATAGTGATCTGTAAGGCAAACCGAGTTATGGTTTCTGAACATAAACATGCCTGCAAGTTTAACAGTCAGTGAGCTAGACAGAATCACATTACCACAGCATTATGCCAAGCACAACTACCGCATATTTTATCACAACATGGTGGCTATGACAGTAGTGATTTTTTGACATTTTGAGTGCCATTGAACTTTTTCTGATTTTTGAGATTATTTTTGGATGTAATTTTGTGTGAAGTGTGTCTCCTTTTCTGTCATCACACCATAATTGTGACATGGTAATTTTAGTATTATTTTTGTAATTAATGACAATTTAGTGTTATCTCTGATTATTTGTGTATGACAGTTCATAAGGAATCCTATGATGTGCATAACTGTTGTAATTGAAGCTGTAATCATTATCCCTTCACAATCAAGCTTTGCAGACTAAAGATAAAGTAATGTTCTAGAGGAGTATGTAAATTCTTTTGTACATTGAAAGATTTTGTATGGTATGAGTAAGGAACTAACAGTATAAAAAACTGTCTCTTAAATGCTGTGGATTTATATTTGCTACTAGCAGAGTTCCCGGCATTGCCTGGTATGATCTAGGTTGATTTGCACACACAGTAAATATTGAAGCTCATAAAAGAGGTCAGTTTTTTTTGCACTTGTGAATTCAATTTCATGTCAGCCGCTCCATTTTTCTGTATGTATTCAAACGTCTATCCCCCGGTGTAACAGAAAGGAAATGGTATTAGGGTTGATTTATTCCTGCAATATTTTTAGCCGTGATATCAGGAACATGTGTACCAAGTTTCATCATAATAAGCACAGCGAATCGTGCAGCAATAGAAACAATGACTTTGTTCAGGAAATGTGGTAAAGACAGAATTGCTCATCAATAAATTACAAAAAAATAACACTTTGTCAACTCTATAGGTCATCAGATATGCATTACTTACTATTAAAAACGATTTTAATTCACTTCCAAAGATCAGATATTGTAGCTGTATGGCCTGAGACCATAGTTTCAAAAAGCTACAAATTTCTCAGAAGGTTCTACACTGAAGGTTTTAAACAGTTCACTTTCATGTCCAAACCCATCACATATGCATTACTAAATATAACAGCGAATATATATTTTTACCAACATCAGAGATTGTAGCAGTCCAGCCTCAGATAGTAATTTCAAGAAACAAAGAAGATATCGAATGGTTTTTTCATTATATTATTAAAATTAATATTTTCCTCTTTACGTAGTTTCCTCATTGCATTCGATACAGCCATGCATGGGGTTTAAAGACTAAAAACCAAAAATTAAGAAAGTGAAAGTTTATATGCGATAATATGGCAATTATTTTTTACAATGTATGATGTATGGATCGTATTTATTTATTTATTTTTAATTTTTTATATGCAGAAGGAATGGAGAGGCGCTCATAAATTTAATGTGTTTGGGATAGTATTTAGAATTAACAAAATATTTTGAAATATAAAAGATCCAAAGAAATGAGGTAAATAAGTTTAATGGTTTGTAAAGCCTCAGTTTTTCCATGAAGCAAGGAATTGCATAGTGTGGAACCAATCGAGTAATTGTTGTAAGTAGTCCGAAGCTGGCAATCATGGCAAGTGCAGCGAATTAAGCAAGTGCATTGAGTGTATGAGGATTGTGTGATATGGTTTTCTATGTTTGAGTTTGAAGTGGTTAGGAAGAAAGCAGCATGATGTAGTTTTGTTAAGCTTTTAGACAAGTGCTCAGGAAGAACTGATAGCTATCGGTATATTGTATCTGGGTAAAGTGAGTTGTGTTGTCAAATTTACGCATAGTGAGAACCTCAAATTGCATTAGAAGAAATATGATACGCCTTATCCACAGTCAAGTAACTAAAATAACTGTTGCCACTGTAGGAGAAACTTGTAAGAGGAAGTGAATAAATCTATAGTGATCTGTAAAGTGAACCGTGTTATCATTTCTGAACATAAATGAGCCTGCAAGCCTAACAGCCAGCTAGCTAGACAGTATGACATTACCGCCAGCATTATAACAACCCCAACTACTGCAAATTTTGTCGCAAAAATCTCTTTAGGTTGTCACAAGGGACTGGTGACTGAGAAGAGAAACTGTTAAGGTACCAGTTCATGGATACAGTTTAAACTATATCCTGAAGCAAACTTGAAACATGTTTAACAAGGATGATACAGTATTCAATGTTCTCTGGCCAAAAAGACTTGGATTTTGTCAGAATTTTCAATTCCCTAAATTTGAAGGCTTGGATGTTTACCTCAAAAGATCTATGAGTTACATCCTTCCCCTCCTCAATGAAAAATCCTTTTTAAGAACATTAGTTTAAGTCAAGGTTATGCCAAGCAGGTCACTGTGAAGGTGAAGCTCACAGTTGTAATGAAAATCGAATGCATGATTGATGGATAAATCATGCCACAAAGATGAAGGCAGAGGTTGCAGTCAATGTCGATGCATAGTTGCTATTATTTATCAGAGTTTTGTAAACCCTCATGGGAGCTATACATTTTACATTATTTACATTTTGCATTTGATAATGTACAGATTTCTCAGAACTTACTTATATTGCATCAAGATATAATTTGAGACTTGCATATTCACATAACACATCTTTCTAAAGAGCAAAAGAAATTTGTATTATGTTCATGAAATATTTTGTGAATAATCAATCAAGTTTTTAATAGTAGATAATTGTTTTGATTACCATACATAATTTGTTGTAATTATCTGTTTCTGTTTAAGTCCTTGTAACATACTTTAACTTTTTCATAGTTGTCCAATTTATTTATTTCATAGATAATTTATATGAAACATAAGGTAGCAATTTTAATGTCATTTTATTGTTAATTTGTATCTGCAGTTGTGAAAAATGAAATAACATTCATGAAATAAATCAATGTTTGGAATAAGGCAAAACTATTCAATAATAAGCATAATTAAGCCAAAGTATATAAAGTTATTTGGAAGAAATATGTTCTGATTTGTCTATAAATAAACAAGAAATCTGTTCTTAAATGACCATGTTTATACTTCATTTGCTTCCAAGTTCAATTACAATTTTTTCCACTTTTTTTTTTTTTTTTAATGAATCTATTGTGGTGATTCCTGTGACATTTATCCCATATTGAAAATAATGCATTTATTAATTATTTAACTGCAGAGAACAAAACCACTCTGTACAATATGATATCCAAACTGCATAATCAAGTATATTAGCTAGATCACGTAACCTAGCTCAGTCAGTCAGAGCCAAGCAGACCTCCAGTATCGTACTAGGCTGTGATATGAAAATCAAAATACTTCTTCTCTCATTGATATCATGGTGAGTGTCAATGATGACAGTGATGACCTGGGTGATCACCTAAGCATGTGCTTACCCTTCGTTAACTATGCTTATGTTTCACATGGATGAAAATTCTACTGAAACCTTCATTGCGGCCTGCTCAGCACGTTTTTACACTTAGAGCTGGAATCATGGAGGAAATATATAGTAAAGTCGTGTAATTATAATCTATTGTTTTGTGTTAATTATTCCATTCCTCCATTCAGCTTCATAATTGATTATTTTAGTTTCCAAATCATTTTTCTAACTCATATCAATGAAAACTATTAGCAATAGTAATCCAAGTGACTATAATCCATTTTTTACACCACTTTGATATAAACCACCCAGATATTCTCCATGTAAGAAACATGATTATTCTGCTACAGTGTCAGAACAAGTATATTGAAAATACATTTATATAACTGAAACCGAATATGTGTTTTTTTTTTTTTTTAACTGCTTAACGTCTCTTAACAGCGAGGTCTTTAGAGACGGGAAAGGATGGGGGGGGGGGGGCAAGGAATGGGAAGGAATTCAACCATGGCCTTTTGAAGGAAGCATCCCAGCATTTGCCTGGAGTGATTTGGGAAACCAGGCAAAACCCAAATCTGGATGCCCTGACGGGGACTCGAACCGCCCTCCTCCCGAATGCGAGGCCAGAACGCTAACCGTTTGAAACCGAATAATTTAATCAACAAATGAGTGCCTTTTCTCAGAAGATGAAATAAAATATAAACATAATTGAGTCAACTAAATAACATTATTAACAGTAAACTAAATATGCTTGTAAAAAGAGGGTATAGGTTATTAGGATTAAAAAAAAAAAAAACTTTTACGTACTTGATGTATTTTCTGTCTTTGAAGCTAAATTTGCCAAAGACTCCAGACTTCCATATGACAACAGAGATTTAGTTTTAGCAATAGCGTCCCATGAATCTGCCCTCTGATTTAATCCACCAAGCATTGCAGATACTGTAAAAAGTGTCAGACAAAACTTGTATCAAATTCTGATGGAAATTATAAAAATTAAACAAAGCTGAACTGACGTATAAAAATGAAGTAAATTTTATTCATTTCAAAGTGATAGTTAACAAAAATAAAACAATCATAAGCAGAATTTCTTTTGAGTAGTCATTTTTGATACTGTCAATTGCATTTTAGGTTTGTTTTGGTAATTGGGTATCATCTTAATGTAGTTTCATTATATTATATTTTCCATACACATATCCATAAGTTCCTTAAATTGTTAAGATTCAGACAGTGGTGCCAGGTTTCTCCACTGCACTTTTCACAATCAGAGTCCTGCTCCCACATCAGCATAGAGTTATAAGATACAATTCTATTTGTATAATACTAGATTGCTTCATGATATAGCTTAAATTTAATACTGAATGTATGTAGATTTAGTCAAGGGGCAACTTAAATTGAATTTAGCTTTTAATTGTGATGGAGATTATGGTGTGGTGGCAATTTCTCTAGTCATCTAATTTACCCCTTCTGTTATTATTATTAATATTATCCATCATACATTAAGTATTAAAATTCTCCACCAATCTACTTTTGCCATTTCCTTTCCATACACCACTCCTAATTCTTTGACCAATGTGTCTCCAAAGCACCCTTGCCAACACAACCACCCAGTACACTCCTAGTGCTCCCTTCGCCCTCCTGTGTTCCAATGAAGTGTAAAGTTGGAAAGCTTACTGGTATGCAGTTAATTCAACTATAATACAGTAAACCACAAAAATATGAGGTGCGTTCATATACAAGGGCCTTACTTTTAAAAAAAAAAAAAAATACATTTTTTTCATACAGCTGCAACAAAACGCACATCTCAACAAATGTCCCTCTACTTGTACTGGTACTTGTGCTGTGCAACAATGATGCTATGGTTGCATGGCTACTGAATATGCTTATTTAAAGTTGTGTTTATCTACTGTTGTTGTTCTTCTTCTTCTTCGGGCTTTAGGGAGCATCAACATCAAGGTTATTAGCACCCTAGGTTGTCTATTGGAATACTGGTAATGCATGATTTGTATGACTTAAAATTTGCAACTGTGGAGAATGCCCTTCAGTTGCTGGCTAAAGATGAAAATCGCTGGGTCAGGATAGTAGGTGTCAGGAGTCAAGAAGAAAGTCATTTATAATGACCAGCTGATTACCATGAGTAATTTGTGATGGTAAACCACATGTGCATCATTTTCTGACTTTTTATTTGATTGTAAGAAGAAAATCCTTCTTTGAAAAATCTTATGTAGTGTTATAGTTATGTAGTCGAAATTGTATTGGAATGACAAAAGTGGGCCATCCTGCACAATTTTTATTATAAATAATAGTAATGAAATCAGCGGTAGCAAGGGTTTGTCAGCCATTATGGCTGGGCGATACAGGATTTTCCGGGTAAAGCCAGCGATGGACAGGTGGGAGTCAGCAGCCGCAGAGAATAGGCAGTTCCTCCTGTTTATGCATAATGGAATTGTTGTGGCATGAAACCACCAGGTCATCGAAATCTCCAGAGAAGGTGAACGAATGGCCACTGGCATTTCGCATCACGAGGGTTGGCAAAGCTGTATGATTTCTACTGAGACTCTAAAAATTTCTCTAGCCAATAGATTCATTTTTTGAGTATGAGGCACTTTAGCAGAACCAATCATTGATGTAAAATACTCTGCAAGTTTCTAATTTCTGGGTATTTTTGTCCTCATGTTCGAAAGGCGTGGCAACCTGCAGGAGACGCAAGAGCAACAGTGGAGGATTTTTGGGAGGACACTCTGTATCAGGCCACTTGACATGGAATGACTGTTCTGAAGTGCTCAGGTCAATTATTTGACGTGACCATTATCGCTAACATGTGCTACAACATTTATGAAGCCAACAGAGCAGTCTATGCTATTACGGTAAATGCTCAGTGAAATAAACAGTGTTGTACTTCAAATCATTGAGACCAACCTTGTAACCACCTTGTGAAAACAGATTTTGAACAATTACGAGTTCTCGCTTCTGATAAAAACTGAGCAACTGTTTAAAGCCACAAGATATTTTTAATAATTGTATCTTTGAAGGATAGACAAACGTTGTGAACCTTTAATCACCACATTTGATGGATAATGTAAAAATACCTTGGTGCCCAGATAATTCATGTTAATGTGATTCATTTGGCATTCCATTTGATCATTAGACTCGTAAAGATCATTCTCGATTGTTTAAATGAGAAATTTAATCAAATCAAATGTGAAATGTTTGTCAGCCATGATAAAATTTAATATGTTGAATTTGTTTTATCAACATTTATTAATTTAATAGTGCTTTGTGTGTTTTTGTTTATTGGCAAGATGAGGCATTGCTTGGTACTTGATTTTAAATTATTTGTATTAATATTAAAATTAATACGCCTCAGCCTATACACCTTCACGAGCACCCAATCAATTAGCAGCACAGGGCCATTTTCACTGATTAAAGGAGACTATAAAGTTTTCACCCTTTCTCCCAACCAACCACTTACTACAAATTTAATGAATAATTATTTAATGTGTCTGAAGCTGCACTGGAACACTGTCACATGGTGTCAGATTTCTTAAAACTGTTACACCCACAAAAGTAGATAAACTGTATGTTTATTTGTTATCACTTTATGTACTTTATGTCCTTCAATTTCTAAGTATTGTCATATTGGTTCTGTGCACTCGATGGTGCTGCCATCAGGTTGAAACATTAACCAATAATTTTAGGCTCATATGTTTTTCTGTTCCTATATATTTCATAAGCCAGTTGAATTACTAAATGATGTGACCTCTTAGAGTTATGAGTTCAGGTAGAGCTAGAACAGTCTTTTCCAGGTCGAACAACCTTGGGTGATCCTCTGTCACTTAATTCTAACAACCATGCATATGTACTTGTTCCATGGGCCTGGTGGTCTTCCTCTCTGTCTCTGATGATACCTTGGGCTCTACTCCAACACTGCTTTTGTCCATCTCTCATCCAAGCAACACGGCTGGGCCAGTGTCAGTTCAAGGCAGCTGTTTTCTGTGACCACCTGTGACTGATCTAATGTCGGCTGCTCTAGTTCTGTCTTTTGTAGTGAAACCCAGCATTGACCTTTCGATACCTTGCTCTGCTGTTCTATTTTCTTTTCACAAATTTGTTTAGTGTCCAGGTCTCACAGCTGTAAGAAAACACAGGAAGAATGCATTGGTTGTAAACTATTTACTTTAAATTTGTGGCATATTATATTTGATGACAGTGGAATGCCTCCCTAAAGCTTGCCATCCCAGCTGGATGCAATGGATAATTTTAGGTCTTACATCTCCTCTCATATTTACTAGCTGGCACAGATAAATGTACTCGCTGACATTTTCTAAAGATGTATTGCTTAGTTGTACTGATCTGTAGCTAAGGTTTGGAGTTTGCCAATGTCATTAGCCATGAGCGCAACATCATCGGCGAATCTGCAAATAATTTTGAAGAGATGCAGATATCTGTAGTTGGTTCTATAATATTGACAAAGGCTGATGAGTTATTATTAGTCATTGTGATGGAGCTACCACAAAACAGCCATTTATGATTTATTGCAATTTTTTATTAAATTCCTTAATGTTCGAGATAAACAGTTCATCATTTCACTCAATAATTTATCACAGTTCCCAACTCTTTTAATTTTTGTTCTCTCCAGCACCAAATTACAAAGTGATCCACCATTTGGTCTCTTCATTTTGTAAAACATGGAGACAAACTTTTTTTCTCACACATGATCAGCTGACTAGGATTTGCATTAATATGCTTTCCTAAAACATACCTTTGATTTACAACCCATTTCATTTCTATTTATTAATAAAGTTGCATCTCCATCATTTTGCCTACCAGTGAGGTCAAAGTAACCTGTGTTTAGCCCTCAAACATATTTATCTCACACTCCTGAAACCCTCCTCCTTCCTCAAATCATTATCGTCACATCCTACTCCAGCACATCGCACCGGTATATGAAAAGCCTCCAGATTTTATATAAACTATATTTTGTCTGTGGTAAAACGTCACATTCATCAGTCTCTGATGATTTTTTTCTGTTAATGTAACATGTTTATAATATCTCAGATTATTCATTCTTACTTTTTTGGAAGATAACCTGCTGTAATATTTCCACCACTATCTCTGTGTGATATCCGTAATTATCTCAACAAATCAGGTGCTTCAGATGTACATTTTTTCATATCCCTAGTAACTTCTTCCCCAACCTAAACCATAATTGTCTGAATTGCCTCTCCCTCTCACCCTTCCATTCTGTTCTATTAGTTTCCCAGTGTAGCCATGGAAATTTCTAGGTGAATCGTGTAGAGTTGCTATTTTGGTTTTTTTTCTTTCAGTTTTTAATTTTTTCATCGGGTCTCCATTTCCCTGCTACTACCTTACCATTCTTGTGTTGTTCAAGAGCACTCACATTATGTTTCTCTTTTACTCAATTTTTAGTATTTTGGCTCAATACTTTCCTTTACTTTTGTCAAAGGCTAGCTTTCTGATATCCATTACAACTGCCTCGTGATCACTTATTCATGGTTTTACCTGAGACTCCCTCCCCATGGTTGGTATAAAATATCCAGTTTGTACTTTGTCCTACTATTTGTGAAAGATATCTTATATTTTTGAACGAGCAATTCTCGGAAATGGCTCTAATGATTTGGATGAAATTTCGCATTTAGATAACATTTTGCTTATTAAGTTTATCTAAATTGGTGTCTTCCTGGAAAAAACACGTATTTACAAAAACTGAACAATATGTGTTTGGTATCTGATAAACAGCTCTAATCCCATGTCATAGATATTTCAGGTAGCAGAAAGCCCACTGATAGTTAGGTTCTCTTTGCTTTCATCAAGGAACTCATATCGTTAAACAAACAATTCATGTATACTAACTGACCCATGCAAATATTTCGCATTGTGATCAGTTACCAAATGATATTATAATAATGAGGAAATGAATAAATGCAAGTATTTATTAATTGAAGGTATTTTATTTTGAATAGTAGCAATAAATATCACTTTCACTGTAAAAAGTTGTTATCGTTAAATACTATATGTTTAATTGTAAAACATTTACAAAATACAGACTTTGTCAGAAGTCATTTTTACAATCTTCTTCATTTTACAAAACTTATTTGAAAATAATATTAACAGTTACAAGCTGATCATTTTTTACCTTTTGACCATATGTTTCACTAACACAAAAATAAATATTAATGAATCCACAACCTCATGAAAAAGCCATGTATATATATCAATATGATAAAAGCGGGTGGAGGTGCGAATAGTATATAAGGCTAACTGCAAACTTGGTCAGTCACTGACAAAGGTAAAAGACAAATTACACCCACACCAGCTTATGGGTGTTTACAAAATCCCCTGCAGTTGTAGCAGTGTTTATATCGGTGAGACAGGTCGCACTGTGGCGGAGAGACTTAAAGAACATATCCGCCACTACAAATATAACAACAGTGACAAATCCGCCGTAGTCTGCCATGCTATTAATACCGGGCATGAAGTAAAATTTCAAGAAACGAGGCTACTGTGGAGAGAAGACCAGTGGTGGCCCCGACGGGTGAAAGAGGCAGCAGAAATTTTAAAAAACAACAACAACATCAACGAAGATAGCGGCCTCTAGACTGCGATGCTTGGCGCTCATTGCTATGCCAACATAAACAGTATCTCTGACGAAGGCTGGAGGATACCAGCCGAAAGCTTAGGTAAGGAAATAAACAACGCGGCAAAACCCGAAAGTCTATTAATCATGAACAAAGATGGCCGTGGAAGTCTGAGAAATCATTTAACATACCTCTACGGGGAGGATATATTTTACGCATGTAGAAACTTCTCAAAACTACGAGAAAAAAGAGCGCGAAAACTTAGCCAACTTACTTTCTTACTGCGATGCAGGGACGAAGATGTCTTACCATCATTTCTGAAGATCCGACATAACATTGGAACAAGAAAAGCAGCACGGATTCTGCGGAATACAGGATTTATGCTTCTGCGCGAAAGGATACGACTGACGCGAACGGAGCTGGCTCACTTAGAAGGTAACTTATACAAACTACATCTACGGTTATCCGCACATCTCGAAGCTCCTGATTGGAATATGTTGGATTCAGTTTCATCGAATTACGCGTTGCAAGTGCTGAATAATACTAGAGAGGCACAGATTTGTAATTTCAAAAATTCAAGGCAGAACAACAACAACAACATACTAAAATTCCGCAACTGGCCCATACAGTGGTAAATTTCACGGACGGGGAACTAGATAAAGCAACAATATCTTTGCTATCGAAAGGCCTTAATTTTGCCCCGGTACCCGCACATTTGCCAACTTTAGATATCATAGCGGGCGTTCAGAGTGTCATTGTGGGGTTAGAACCCGATCAGGCAAATAACATCCGACAGGAGACAGCTCGCATTCTTGCCCACGCAAAACTACCACGCAGCAATCTATCTAGCGAAGAAAGATCAGCCTTGCGTGTATTACGGCAACGTGATGATATTGTGGTTCTCCCAGCTGACAAGGGGTGTGCAACCGTAGTAATGAAAGCACTGGACTACCACAATAAGATTACGAACTTGCTGGCAGACAAGACCTACGAACCATTAAGCAGAAACCCACTACAGAAGATTAGGACAGAGGTGGCCCGAAGAGTTAACACCTCCAAAGCGATTGAGCAGGAGGACAAGAAAAACTTAAAAAGAAACAATTGCATGATGCCTAGGTTCTATGTATTGCCCAAAGTGCACAAAGAAGAGGTTCTCTTACGTCCGATTGTGAGCGCGGTCAACTCACCTACTCATCCACTTGCGCGGTATGTTGCCAATAAACTGAAACATCTCACGGAAGATATCAGATCAGCTGTAAAGAACTCAGCTCACTTTATACAAATTATTGATGATCTGACGCTAGAGAAGACTGATGTCATGGTGAGTTTCGATATTGTCTCATTATTCACTAATGTGCCGGTAGACGAAGCCGTTGCTGTAATACGTGCTAAACTTCTTGCACAAGGAAAGTCTACTGAATGGGCTGACCTGACAGAGTTCTGCCTTAAGTCAACTGTGTTCCAGTACGGTGGTCAACTTTATGCTCAAGTTGAAGGTGCGGCAATGGGCTCACCACTTTCACCTGTAGCCGCCAATATTTTCATGGAATCATTCGAGATGAAGGTGCTTAACAACGCGCGCCTAAAACCTACAAAGTGGATCCGTTACGTTGATGACACTTTTGTTATCTGGCCTCACGGTAAGGAGAGTTTGCAAGAGTTCTTAAACCACCTGAATAGTGCCCACCCAAGAATTCAGTTCACTATGGTTGTGGAAGAAAATGGACAACTGCCATTTCTCGATGTCCTTGTTCACAAGTGAGGCGATGGAAGTTTGGGTCACACTGTGTATCGCAAGGTGACCCACACTAATAGGTATCTGCACGCCATGTCGCACCATCATCCGGCAACGAAGAGAGGCGTGTTGACATCACTCAACTTAAGAGCTAAGACAGTATGTGACTCGGAAAGTCTGAATGAAGAAATGGAGACACATACAAAAATATTCCAAGCCAACGGCTATAGTGAATCTGAGATCAGGAGGGTTTTAAGACCCAAAAAACCTATGGGAAACATCAACTTATCCCATGATATTAATGTGCCAACAAAATTCGCCTGTCTCCCATACATACAGGGCATCACAGACCGGATTGGGAAATTGTTAAAGCGGGTGGAGGTGCGAATACTATATAAGGCTAACTGCAAACTTGGTCAGTCACTGACAAAGGTAAAGACAAATTACACCCACACCAGCTTATGGGTGTTTACGAAATCCCCTGCAGTTGTGGCAGTGTTTATATCGGTGAGGACAGGTCGCACTGTGGCGGAGAGACTTAAAGAACATATCCGCCACTACAAATATAACAACAGTGACAAATCCGCCGTAGTCCGCCATGCTATTAATACCGGGCATGAAGTAAAATTTCAAGAAACGAGGCTACTGTGGAGAGAAGACCAGTGGTGGCCCCGACGGGTGAAAGAGGCAGCAGAAATTTTAAAAAACACCAACAATATCAACGAAGATAGCGGCCTCTTACTCTGCGATGCTTGGCGCTCGTTGCTATGCCAACATAAACAGTATCTCTGACGAAGGCTGGAGGATACCAGCCGAAAGCTTAGGTAAGGAAATAAACAACGCGGCAAAACCTGAAAGTCTATTAATCATGATAAAACAGCTTCTGGTAAATATAATCCTGCCTTTCGAAGCATCTGACCTTGTGCTTTATTAATGTTCATAGCAAATGTTACTTCTATTGGGAATTGTTTTCTTATTATTTGGAAAGGCATGGTTGGTGGTGTGAGGTTAATGCAAGGTAAGAGCATAGTTTTATTGGTGTGATTTAATTTAGCACTGATGGTACTCGTCTAGATAATTACCACTAAACTTGCACTATTAATTACTACGTGATTAATATTAATATTTCTTTTCATCATAATAATAGAATTTTTCTTTAAAGTCAATTTATGGGGCGGCAAATCAGACAATCTCAGAAATTGCAATTGAAAAAAAGCAATTCTTGGATTTGGTATCTTGGAAACAGCTCTAACCTCATCTTGTAGGATCCAGGTACCAGTAAGCCTAATGATGAAGCTTCTCTTTGGAAGGAACTGTTCACTTAGAAATATCTAAGAAACCTTGAACTTTAATCAAACTTTACTCAGAATCTTACAGATTGAAAAGAAATCAAAAGATACCAAGTGTAGATCGGTTGCAGAGGTACATTCGTATTAAATGGACAAGGGAGGCGAAATTGATAGTGTAACATCAGATCTTTCTAAGGTATTCGATAGAGTGTGTAATGAAATGATGGTAAATAAGGTAAAAACTATTGGAGAGGATGAAAAACTGATTTGCTGGGTAGAAGAATTCTTAAAAACAAAGAGTTGGGTAGGAAATGCAATATCAAAAGAAATAGAATTAAAAATGGAAGTAATACAAGGTAATGTATAGGAACTCCTTGCTACCCATTATTCTAATGAATGACTGTGTTAATGGTTTGTAGTCATAAGTTGTTTACGGATGACGTAATGTTATACATAAGGATCAAATAAGGAGAAGACTGAAAAGCTGCAGGGTGACCTGGGTAGGTCAACATGGGATGAAGATAAATTCAAACAATTGTCAACTTATTACGTACACAAGTAAGAAACTAAAGGCTATTTTATGGTCAGTTAGGAATTGCTTGTTAATGATTTTAAGTGTAAATATCTTGGCATAATATATGATGATAAACTCAACAGGCCGGGCACATTGGGCAGGTGGTAGGAAAAGATTTCAAATTCCTTCATTTGTTGGAGAGAGTGATGAGGGAATGCACCAGAGAAGTGACGGAATTGGGTTATAAAACTTTGGTCAGACCATTGCTTGACTATATCAGTGTAGTATGAGGTCCACATTTTGGATATCAAACACAAGAATTGGAGAATGGAAAAAGGGCTGCTGAATATGACTGCAGAAAACAATCAGTAATTGTTATTATAACAGATATGGAATGGGATTCTCTATACGACAGATGGAATGTGAAGAGTGAGCTGCTGAAAGTGTACAAGGCATATAGTGGTGATGAGGAGTGGAAAGATATTAGTGGAAGAATTAAGAGTGGTGCATGGAAGGGAATAGATGTCCATGACCTCTGGCACTTGACCCATAAGGGTGTGTGAAAATTTTCATTCGTAGTAAAGTGTGACAGAGACTGTAATAAATTATCAATGAAGGTGATAAATAATTCACCAAAAATTCTGAAATAATTTAAAATTAAAATTCATAGAGGGAAGAAGTAGGTGGTATAAGGGAACACTCATATTTTATGTTTCCTTTATCTAAGAATAAATGTATTTTGTGACTGGCAGAGCAATGCTGTATGATGGCACAACAGAAAGGAGTTTTTCTGACCAGCTAAAGTGGTCAGCGACCTTCACGATAAGGGGGGAGGGGGGAGGGGGGAGGGGAGTGTGGCTGTGGCTGCCTGACAGACAACACATAAATGCTTGGAGCACATAAGGAGCTAGGTACTTGTATATTAAATGGAAGAAAAGGTATCAAAACTAATTAAAAGCTTCATTTGTCGTTCTATGGGGAAGTATGAATAAGTAGTTAAGAGCTTGGTTGCAATTATGGACACTAATAATAATAAAGAAAGCTGTTGAATAACAACAACTTTTTTCCTAAAATATACCCTTGCTAACAATGCCAAGAATTATCTAACATGGTGACCATGAAAAAGGACTAGTGTCCAGTTACAGCAAGTATCTTACTGTGAATACCATTACCATAGACAGCAGATGCTGGAGAAGTGGTTGAGCAGGGACATAAATCAAGGAAAGCTGCTTGGAGATGCCAGATTTATCGACAGGGATGGAAGAAGAACATGGGTCCAGCTCAGAGTTAATGGGTCCTTACAGAAGACGGCATTAGAAATGTCAAAACCAGGTATTTTCTACAAAAATCTCTGAACTTTTAGTGCGATTTTTTGGTAAAATCAGTTACGTTATTATTGTTTGTTTTTATTAATACAACATTGTGTGGGTATGACCATTTAGATTTGTGTGTCTTGCTTTGTCTGACTAGTTTTTTATTTGTGCATTGTGCCTGTTATTTCTGTCTAACCTATAAGAGTAATAAAACTTAGATAGCCAATACAGAGTCAAGTGTTTCCACAGATGTGTGTGAAATGTTTAGAAAATTTATGTACCAGTTTGCAGAAGTTAGAGGAGATTTCAACAATAAATTTGATAAATGGTTCAAAAAAAATGATCAGTTCAGAGCAGAATTGCAAGGGAACCAGGCTGCGGTAATATCCAAATTATTTGACTTAACAGTAGAAAGAAGAAGGTGGATTAAAATCAAAAGTGAGTGATGAGAGTTCCACCTTTGGGGATCTAATTCTGAAGGTAAATTGACATCAGACATAAAATTTGGTAAATGTACTGCAGCACGAAGCAAAAAGTTGAGCCTGTTGACAAATTTAATATGATAACTATATCGATAAAAGACGATGTGGTTCGCAATTTCCTTGTTCAGAGAGAGTTTGAATTTGTTCTGTGTGAATAAATTAAAATACCCAAATTTTTTAGGATGAGAAAAAGGTAAGAGGGGATGAAAAGGGAATGGTATGTGGTAAATGGAAACCATTTTAAAATGTTTTTTGCTTCAGAAAATTGGTATGTAAAAGAATAATGGCACTAAGATATGAATGAAATTGGTTTAGCTGAGGAATTTTTTTTTGTAAAAAAAAGAATGAATGGATTTTTACTGTATGAGCGAAAGGAATTAGGCTTTCACAGCGTATCGATGATATGAAGTCTTCATGGGTTCTCTGCCGTATGGTGTTGAATAAAAACCCGGCACAATTCATCAAAATGCTTCAAGAGATACGGCTTTCAGACACTGACATCATGGTCAGTTTTGATGTTGTCTCATTGTTCACCAAGGTTCCCTTAGCTGACACCCTACAGCTACTGAACTGTCTGTTTGAACCCAACATCATAGAACTCTTTGAGCTCAACCTATTTCACCTATGGTGGGAAATTTTATGAACAGATGGATGGTGTAGCAGTTGGGTCACCATTGTCACCAGTAGCTGCCAATCTGTTCATGGAAGAATTTGAGGATAAGGCGACCGAAGGGTCTAGCCTAAAGCCGACATGCTTCTATCGCTATGTTGGCAATACATTTGTCATTTGGTTGCACGGCATCCACAGTTTGTATGAATTCCTAGACCATCTAAACGGAATCCATCCAAACATCTGGTTTACAATGGAACTGGAGAAGAATGGCAGCTTGCCTTTCCTGGACATCCTTATTCGACGGAGACCAGATGGAATACTCTCACATAGTGTGTATCGAAAACCCACACACATGGACCGCTATTTACATGCCATGAGTTTCCACCACCCGGTACAGAAAAACACCATACTGTACACGTTGGTGCACAGAGTAAGGAAAATCTCTGATGCGGAGTGCCTGCCATCTGACCATTTCCACAATACTTTCAAGAGGAATGGCTATTCCAACCGAGTAATTGAGCGAGCAATTAGGAAAAAGGCAAAGAAATCCCCAGTAGACCCAGAAGCCCAGCCAGAGGCTCTGGCCTTCATCCAATATGCAGGAAACATCTCAGGGAAAATAGGCAGGATATATTCTTGGCATATTCCAGCCTCCTTCCAAGAACTGTGACTGGCTCCGACCCATGAAGGATGATTTTGGATTGATGACTCCTGGTGTTTACAGCATACCATGCCAATGTGGTAAGTCCTATATCGGTCAGACGATCCAGACCATCATGGCTCATGTGGCAGAGCATGAGCGCAACATCCGCTTGTTCCAGATGAAGAAATCTGCAGTTGCCTATCATGTGATTGAAAACGGTCACAAAATGGACTTTGGTAATTTGAAGGTGCTGGCCAAGTGCTTTCTCTACCGGGAGTCAGTCATCAAAGATGCGTTAGAAATACGGCTGGATAATAACACAGTTAACAGGGACACGGGTCTTTGGCTTAGTGACACGTGGAAACAAGCTCTGTCCCTTCGAAACATTCATATTACAATCAGAGAGGTAGCAAGGCACCGCTCAAAAATGTAGTTTTCTGGCTCACCGTGATTGGCTTTGACATTTGCTCTGCCAGCCAATCAATGACAAGTGCAATACGGCAGGTGCGGGACAGAGCAAATGGAGGGGAAAGGCCAGGCCTTATAAAGGCGCATGGGGGCCAGACATCGCCAGTGCAGCTCTGGTGCTCCCTGCATAACATCAGACCTGAAAATGGGGGCAGAGCCAGCTGCCAAAAGCTTGTTGTTGTTTTTATTCAACACCATACGGCAGAGAACCTGTGAAGACTTCATATATTCGCCCTACTTAAGGAATAGGTCTAAGGTAATTATGAATAAGAAGTAAATAAATAAAGGTAAGAAGAAGTAACCTGGAAAAAGTCACTGTTGAAGAGTGCAACTGCTTTTTCACCTGCTGGCAGAGGCGGATACAGGGGTGGGGCTAGGGGCTCAAGCCCCCCCTCCCCTAAGTATGTGGATCCACCCCCGACTTTGTAATTTTGGAAACCTTTTTTTTTTTTTAGTTCTCCTGATCTTTTAAGGGGGCAGCAATCTGAGGAGACTATAAAGACTACCCTTGACCGACTCAGGCCCCCCCCCAAGCCAAAATCCGCTCAATCCCTTCCCAAACCAAAATCCTGGAACCACCCCTGCCTGGTGGTATTAGGATAATATTTACTCTAATGAGAAAAATAAGGAAAAATAACAAATAAATCGTTAACTATATGGTGTTATGAGAATTCAAGACTTAAATTCTTAATCAAAGTAGTTTTAAAAAAAAAAACATTGCTTGTACTTTGTAGCTGCTTGGACATGAATAAGTATGACTCTTATAATACGTAATAGCATGATAGTTAGGTAAAGAAGAATAACTATATAATGAAGGAAAATGATAGTGAATTTAAAAACTTACTTGAGTCTTAATATTTTCTTGTGAAGATTTTGTAAAATTAATTGGTTTCATGTTCAGAGTGTATGAAACTATATTTTCATTGTTTGATTATATGTGTTTGTTTTCAAGATGAAGGAAACAAAACAAATTATGCTTTAAGGGTAAAATTTATTTGTCTTTACTATATGTATCAGTTGTAATTCTTCTGCTGTTTAGTGTTGGAGTAGACACACTCTTCAATTGATGTCTGTGGCCGTTATTGTTTACATGCATCTTTAAAATCTGTTTCAGCAACACACTATTATTTCATTAGGTTAGAAGTATTTATTTGATACCTAGAAATAAGGTTATTAGAATGGTAATGCCACAAACTCATAAATCTTTGAATTCAGACATCTGACCAGTAAAATGTAAAGAAGGAAGATTTTTCTATTTTGAGTTTTTTTTCTACCTTTTTTAGTTTTGAATGTATTCTTATAAAGAAAAATTCAAAACTAGGGGGAGTCTATAAGGGAAAGCCTGTATTCACATTTCCTTTATCTAAGTATAAATGGATTTTGTGACTGTGAATGGCAGAGCAATGCTGTGTGGGAGCACAACAGATGTGACAGAAGGGAGTTTTTTTCTGGCCTGTTGGGTCAGTCGGCGACCCTTTCAATAAGGAGGGGAGTGTGGCTGCTGTCACCTGGCAGACAACACATATATGCTTGGAATTCATAAGGAACTGGCTGCTTGTATATTAAATGGGAGAAAACTAATTAAAAGCTTCCTTCATCATTCTACAGGTGATCCTGAATAAGTAGTTAAGAGATCAATGGTAATTAGGGACACTAATGATAATAAATTAAGTTGTCAAATAGGTTTTCTACAAAATACCATAGCCAACAATCCCAAGAGTCATCTTACAGTGGCTGCAAGATAGGGGAAAAATGGATGTGTGGGGAAATTGCCACCAAAGTGTGCACTCCATCACAGTTAAATGTAAATTTAATAAATTCGCCCTCCATCTAGAAGATATCTCTGCAGCCTTGCATTATTAATCATATTTCCTCTGCAGTATGCACTTGGTGCATTTAATTCATCACCTGTTACAGTAATATTCTCTCCTCTAATCTCTGAATATGCAATGATTTACTTCCCAACACCCTTTTTGCTCTTTTGTCCATCAAATTCAGCAAGCTGTCAAGATGCTTTCACCCATCCTATATTCCCACAACTCTAGCCTTGGTAACTAAGGTGCTTCATCTAGTGAAGTGAAATAAATACTCCTCCATGAACTCCTTTATATCCAGGTACACCCTATAACACTCATTTTCTAGCACGCCTTCTTTTAGCAAAGATTCAACCCACTGAACTTCCTATGGTTTGTGCTAGTAATCCCCTAAAGCTTTTAAACTTAGTTCATTACATTTAAACAATTGATTAGTAATAGACTGACAACTAGCTTTGTGTAGGCCCATCCTATTCCATTTTGTTTGTTATAACAACTTTACCTGGTGCTGTCCTATTAACTTGCCATTCTTTTTTGGCATAAGTGATAACTCATTCCTGCAAATGTAATCAATGCCTCTTTGGTTCTCTTTGGTGATGTCCTCAACTATATCTCTAACATAGAAGTCAGTGTCCTGACTCCATGGTAAGTGGAGTTTGTTGTATCTTTAGCTACAATATCATTAAGAACATATAGGCATACTCCATGCCTATCATAAGTGGCCACAAGGTACAACCACAAATAATCTTATGCCTACCCAAGATCACAGTTCTCACATCTTTTTTTGCTAATGTCCTGACAAACAGCTAGTTGGTAATTATTAATTTCAATAAAAAATATCATTATAGACATAACTCTCTAAGCAAGATTACTATTAATGGATATTGGCAATGTAAAATTACTAGTTGCTACTTTTATTATTAGACTGGGTATATCTATTTCCATTTGATTAGTACACTGGAAAGGAAATTTGCACAGCCTTGGATGGAAGTGGGGAAGCTTTCCATATCTCAAACATGATTTTCACTGTCACTATTATCAAATATGGCATTTGAAATATACTCCAAAACAGAAGTGACACAAGAAAAGAGGTCCAAAAAACATAGATCTTTGTATTAAATAAGTATCTTGAAATACGTACATTTATGTATTTTATTAATTCAGTCACAGGACAAATTTTATTAAGGATTTTTTATATTTACCTTACAAAATGCAGTGCCTTTATAAACTTCATAAATATAACAAATAACAAAAATGAAGAAGCAAATAACCAAATAAAAGTAAATGTCTTTGTTGTGATTAAATAAGAGATAAATACCTGCTAACTATGGAATGTTCGTTATCTGGATGAAAGCAGTTTTTGTAACTGAAAATCTTATTTCTTTCATACTACAAAACTAACTTGTTAACCACCTGAACCTCAGTCTGAGATAGCTCTGAATTCTTTTCTGTACTTGGCTCCCACACCCTTCCAACTTTTTCTACTGTTTCCTTACCTCAACTGCAACAAACATTGCTTATATCAGTGATGAGGTGTGGAAAGATATCGGTGGAAGAATTGAGAGTGATGCATGGAAGGGAAAAGGTAACCAAAGTTGGCACTCAATTTCAGGATAATGATGTGTGTTTTTTTACACACAGGCAATGGAGTCAGGGACTGGAATAAATTAACTAGGGAAGCGTTGAATAATTTACCAAAAATGCTAAAGGTTAAAAATTAAATTGGTAGAGGACATAAGTAAGCAGGTAGAAGAAAGGGTTAAAAATGGTGAGTAGGCAAGTTGGCACCAGAGTGTGCACTCCATCTCAGTTAAATTAAATGATATACTAAATCTATTTCATTTTTACAATTTTTATTCTTGAAAGCAGGTAATAAGTAACTGCATAGCTCACAGCTGTGTAATGAGTGTAACAGTGGAAACAGACCACAAAGGATGGGAGACAAAATAAAGTTAAAAATTACAGGTCATTTAGTTTGACATCACTGGTAGTTTAGGTGATGAAGAGATTGATATGCATTACATCAGAAATGCCTGCTAGGGAAGAAATTGGTTTTGAAAATCAGCAACATGGTTTTAGGAGAGATTATTCATGTGAATCTTAGTAGGATATGTGCAAGATATTTAGTATTAAATGGACAAGTAAGGTTGAGATGATAGTTTAGTGTTAGATATCTCCAAAGCATTTGACAGGATCAACCACAAAATGGTGGTAAATGACATGAAAAATGTTTGGGTTGATGAAAAGTGACTTATTGGACAGAAGAATACATAAAATCTGGGATACTAAAAGTATGAATGGTGGAAAATTCGGTAACAAAAGAGTTGGCAGTGAACGCAGGTGTGTCACAGGATAGTGTATTGAAAACCATGGCTTTTCTCAAGAATAGTTGTATTGGTGATTAGATTTCGTAATGTTACATAACAGTATTAATACAAGAATGGATTGTGAACAGCTAAAATGTTACCTGAACTGGATATTAAATTTTTATGGTCAATATAAAATGGAAATAAGGCAAATAAGAGTCAGCTACTAGGTACACAGACAGTAGAATTAAGGTTTTGAACATTTATAGAATGGAGGAGAAAATGGTGTTTGAAGGCATAAAGAATAAATATCTAAACATAGCATTTGACTATAAACTCATTTGGTTGGGACACTATGGACAACTGATATGGAGAGGTTTAAAATTCCTCCATTAACTGAATTGGTTGATGAGGGAATATACCAGAAAAATTAGGGAACAGAGTTACATTTCTTTAGTTGGGTCATTGCCTGAGTATGGTGAACATAGTGGATAAACAAGAATTGAAATGTTCAAAAAATGTAGCTATATTTGTTTTGGGAAATCATCATCGAATACATTAAGTAACTGAAATTGTAAAGAAGCAGGGTTGGGAGTATCTGGAAGACATGGAATGGGATGAGAAAATACTAGGGGTGTATAACGTATATCTATCGTTGATGAAGTCTGGCTGTATATTGATAGCAGAATTAGGAGTAGTGTGTCAAAGAGAAACATGATCTCATAAACTGGCTCTTGGTTTCTGGCATTAGGAAGTGTGAAAATTTGTTTTGTAGGTAAGAAACTCATGAAATGCAATAATTTAATGGAGAATAGGGTGAACTATGACCTGAAACACTGAAAGAATTGAAATTAAAAGTTGCCTCTGTAACAGATGTTGCATCAAAACCAATACACTTTTAATTATGAAAATCTGTACAGTTGCCTTATTTGGTTATTACTGTTTTATCCGAATACAAAACCCGGTTTGAATATAAGAATTACGAGTAGTGTTAGAAGATAAAATAAAAGTACAAATGCAACAATGTGATCATGATCATGTGAGAATATCAATGGTCATTTGTAGAAATTAAGAATTATGACAACATAATATTAATATTTGAAGTTAAAATGCTCATGTTTGGTTGTCATTTGAAAAGAAAAAAGAACCATATTTATAACTGTTTGAACCAGGATGTGCTAGATAATCAAAAAACATATAAAAAACAGGGAACTTAAATTTTTCGATTTAAGCACAACAACATGATGTACTCAGGATAGGACTCAGGGAGTAAATAATGTTTAATTCCTGGACCAAAAGTGGGGAGGGAGGGTGAGGGTAGCAGATTAAATTTCTGAACACCAAGGAAAAAATTAAAGAGTGCAGTATGACTCACAGGTGATAATATGCCTCAAAATAAATAAAAAATAAAACAAAAATCAATGAAGATAAAAATATACAAAAAAATAAATTAAAAAGAAAAAAAAATCCAACAAAATCTTCTCAAGTGCCACCAGCTGTGGAAAGTGGTGAGTCCTATTAGAGCAAAAATGGTTATTCAGGAATGGCCAAGAGCTAATGATGGAAGACAAGAAAACGAAAGGAGATTATTTCAGACTGAAACAAATGGGTTTCCAGTGACCAGTTTGTCATGGTATCCTCAGCTGACAAGTAATTCTGATAAAAACAGGTATTCTGGAAGCATAAACACATGAATTTAATGTTTTCTTGTTTTCCATGGTTTGAATCACTTCAATTTTTAAAACCTGATGTTTCATCCATCCTGCTGTGTCTTTCTTTAGAGGACTCCCAAAGCAATGGCTGAGACTTAAGATTTGAATTGATTTTGATACACCCATGCCCTGAAAACAACCATAGAAGTGTACAAGATAAGTCTGAATTTAAATTACTGATATGTTTTCTGACATGAGCAGCATTTTCAGAATTTTTGATGAGTAGTGTTTGCCTAAACCACTCATCCACTGATTATGGTATAGTTTTCAGACCATAACAAGCAGGACAGTTGTTGCAAATTAAATGCTAAATTATAACAGGAGGCACCACATGAAAGGACTGTTTTCATTAGTGGTGGGATAAGTGAATTTCCAATGGTGGAAATAGTCTGCATGTTAGAAAAGTTGGTGTGGACTGTTATGTCGAATTATCTTGGTAGCCGAGGAGTTGATTTATGTTAAAAGTTTTACTGAAACTTATTCAGTTTTTAGAAAGATGTATCCTATTTTTTTAAAGTACAGTAAGAAATTGTAGCCCTGTCATGGATATGGTTGATGACTTCATATAAATTGAAAAAACTGTTTTAAATGTACTAGCTACAACCAGTTTCAGGTGGTCGTTGGGATGCACTGATTGTAATGTAACATGAAACAGTTCATTTTGGAATTTGTGGGATATGAGAATTGGAATATCTGGTGAGTGAACAGTCCTCAGAATATATATATGTACGATAGATATCCAGATATCTTAAGAGAGCTGTTGGTATAAATTTAGTGGCAGCTGTCAAAGAGGAAGTATAGTTAAAAGTTGTTTGGTCTGAAGCAGGAAGAGAGATTGAGGTTACTGTCAGAGAGATTTCAATGTCTACGAATGTGGCATAAATGTAATAACGGAGCCAATTGAAATTAATACTGATGAGTAAATTTTGTATAGTTGTTTTCTTCATGTTGTGAGAAAGAAAGTTTGCACTGGGGTTGTTGCATAACCTTCTGTATCAGCTATTACTGTGATCTACATTGGATAGCTTCAGTTATTGCTTTGCTACTTTAATTTGGTCACCACCTAGCTTGATTTAAACCCTAAGCTAGAAAAGGGTATGGATAATAATTTTGCTGGTAGATAATCACTATATTCTTCAAACTTTAGCAAAGTCACAAAACTGAATTGGTATCAGACAATGCTTCCAAAGACAAAATTTCAAATTCGATTAACCGATCCAGCCAGACCAAACCCCATTGTTCAAAGTCCAACTAATTGTTCCATGAAAGCATATAAAATTTCACCACACGCCCCGAACATTAAATATTTCTGCCAATGACCGATTGTCGCGCGCCTGGTTATAATTATAATTAACTCAGTTCTACGCTTTTAACAGATTAACATTTATTGTTCCCAATTCTTATTCTTCTAGGAACTACATCGGTCTTAAAGTATCCGAAGAATGCAAAGTTCTTCAGCAGTGAACTCGTAACAAAGCAACCGTTCGGCCTGTACGTCGCTAAACCTCTAGCTATCTCTTGATTTTCTTATCGCCATGGCAACTTACATTTCCTTGCTATAGGAGTAAATATATCATTTTTTGTTTAATTTCATGGCACAAAAATATGATTTTCTTATGAAATTATTCTGTTCTGTCACATGCCTCCTCAAGTTCACCGTGTCTTTGCTTAAAAGACATTGGTAAACTTAAGAAAATAACCTTGCATCCAGCGATACTCTTTCCTCTGTTCCTAGTAGAATTTTTTTACAAAACAGTCTCTTCTTAATACTAACAACATAATGAAATGAACTAAAAAAAAAAGTGTATTGTCTTAATGAAAACATACATACATACATACAGCATATTAGCTTAACATCACACAAATGTAAGTCCTGTCACGGTCGCCATGTCGCACGCCTGGTTAATTATAATTAACTCAGTTCTTACGCTTTTAACAGATTAACATTTATTGTTCCCAATTCTTATTCTTCTAGGAACTACATCAGTCTTAAAGTATCCGAAGAATGCAAAGTTCTTCAGCAGTGAACTCGTAACAAAGCAACCGTTCGGCCTGTACGTCGCTAAACCTCTAGCTATCTCTTGATTTCTTATCGCCATGGCAACTTACATTTCCTTGCTATAGGAGTAAATATATCATTTTTTGTTTAATTTCATGGCACAAAAATATGATTTTCTTATGAAATTATTCTGTTCTGTCACATGCCTCCTCAAGTTCACCGTGTCTTTGCTTAAAAGACATTGGTAAACTTAAGAAAATAACCTTGCATCCAGCGATACTCTTTCCTCTGTTCCTAGTAGAATTTTTTACAAAACAGTCTCTTCTTAATACTAACAACATAATGAAATGAACTAAAAAAAAACAAAAAAAATGTATTGTCTTAATGAAAACATACATACATACAGCATATTAGCTTAACATCACACAAATGTAAGTCCTGTCACGGTCGCCATGTCGCACGCCTGGTTAATTATAATTAACTCAGTTCTTACGCTTTTAACAGATTAACATTTATTGTTCCCAATTCTTATTCTTCTAGGAACTACATCAGTCTTAAAGTATCCGAAGAATGCAAAGTTCTTCAGCAGTGAACTCGTAACAAAGCAACCGTTCGGCCTGTACGTCGCTAAACTCTAGCTATCTCTTGATTTTCTCTATCGCCATGGCAACTTACATTTCCTTGCTATAGGAGTAAATATATCATTTTTTGTTTAATTTCATGGCACAAAAATATGATTTTCTTATGAAATTATTCTGTTCTGTCACACGATG
The DNA here is from genome assembly GCA_031002005.1 of Vandiemenella viatica. Lineage (NCBI taxonomy): Eukaryota > Metazoa > Arthropoda > Insecta > Orthoptera > Morabidae > Vandiemenella > Vandiemenella viatica. The sequence continues at coordinate 313,919,769 of JARYHS010008074.1, read as the reverse complement.
CTAAGTTATACTGACACACCACATGACGTAAAATGCTACCGCAAGGCTACATCATGACACAATGCAACATACTTGTGCTCTAACTGAAACTGGCCAACTGAGTGAGTCTACATCATGTCACAAATGAACATAGTAGTGCGCTAACTGAATTTGTAATACTGGCGGCGTCCACATCGTGACACAAAGCAACATAGTCACGCTCTCACCAATCTGACTGTCTGACTGAGGGTGAGGAAAAATCTGGGCTACTATTCATAGAAACGTCCGTGGGAATGCAAAGACTTCTGGGTTTGCCACGCGAATAGTCTGGTAAACTGATCAGATATCAGTTCTCAAGCTTGAAAATTTAGTCAGATTTCCTGATCTTGATTACTTAAAATATTCCTATCACTCTAAAACATTGACAGATCCTCCAAAAAGCATTGATTTTAATCCTTATGAAAAATTTTGTAGGTTTGATAGTTTCGCCGTAAACAAATAATTTTCCAACCTTCCCAAGAGCTGTTAATAACTTTCACAATTTTGCAGCTATGAACTCAAAAAAACTCTCATCTTACTGCTAATGGATTGCTCTTTTATTTGATATTAAACAAGGTATGTTTAATATTATCAAAAGAGTGAAATAAAATTCGCCAACGAAAAACAGAATCTAACTAATTTATATTTCCTAAGATCTTAAAGTTTTTAATCGTAATGTAGCTTTAATCAATTCTACATATTCAAAAACGATTATTTAGCAAATTTGAAGTCTCTAACTGCTTTCTTCAATTTAATATGAATTTTAGTAAATATCATTCCAGGCAAATGCTGAAAGCTGTTGCAATAGAAATACTATCTTGTTTAGATACTTTCTCAAAAGTGTAAAAACCTGATTTCTCACTTGAACTAACTTAGTAACTGACTTTAAAAATGATAAGTTATGTTACTCAATCTAACTAGCAGTTCTAAGAACAAATTTTGTTACACAGTTACAAAATTTTTAGGTTACCATACAATGTGCTTTGATAAAAGACATTCATCTCTGTTCTTAAGTCACTTAAGGTGTTTTTGGCTAACTTGGTGTGTAAGATAAACAACAAAAAGGGAGATATATATTCTTCACACAGATATGAAATTTGATCACAGATCTGGGTATTGAAGAAAAAGATACACTTGTGTTGGGATGCGACATCACTGTTAACAAATGTGAAAGAGAGAAGTAGATGGCATGGGTATTTTTTCCAGTAAAAGATCAAATATAAATCTACAGACCATAAACTATTATGGGCCGAATTTTATACTTATTTGTATATTATTAACCAATTCTACCAATTGCTATCAGCACTTATTGTGGTTCCATAAGAACTACCCCTTCAAGGCCTCTCTGGGTGTGCGATCGATTGGCCGTGTCTGTCGAGAGCCGCTCATCAAACTGCGATTTTGCATTCATCAGCTAAGTTTTTGTAGACTAAATTATTTTAAAATCTTTAATTATCATCTAAACTCTTAGAATTATTGCTAGCAAGAAGAATTATTTAAGATTACACCATAAATAACTGTTTTTAAATTTCGCGTCATTGTTGTTAAGGTTATTGCTAGTTGTTGCACATTTTACTGAATTAAATTTAGCATAAGCTTGATAGTTAGATTACTATAATACTATAGCATAGGTAAAAATAGTAGTTTAAGTTATGTTGTAGTGTTAAATTTCTTATATACCATAAAAAATAGTTCAAATCACTAGTTTGAATTTCGATTGTTAAAGCTTTTTGTATTGTTCAATAGTAGGGCTTTATTAGGTTTAAAATAACACAGTTTCTTAATTAATTAGTTCTGGAATAGTAATAAAATCAACTGGAAATAATAAATAATAAGCATAAGTATTCATATATAGCATTTAGTTACTCACATTAGGTTAATACATTATCGTTATTTTAATTTCGACTATCGATATCGAAATCAAGTTTACGATAACAAAAACGTACGTTCTAATAATTAACCTGTTCTGTCTGAAATTTAATAGTGTTTAATTGCCATCTAATATTAAAAAAAAAAACTTCCTATCTTCCTTTTTAATTTTTTTTTTCATAAGTAACAAATTAGTTGTTATCCACATTAGCACTAAATAGTATCGACCTTCCATCTTAAGTTTGTTTTGAAATCCATTAGCTTAAGGGTTATTCATTGGTTCTTAAGTAGTTTAGTTACCTAGTCATTTTTCATAAAACTTCAATCAAATTAAATATATATAACAATTCAACAGTTAGTCAAGTATAGCGCCTATCATATTTAGTAAAAAAAAAACGTTAAAAATATAGTATAAGACTGCTTTATCAAATAAATGTAAGGTTTGTTTAGAAGATGGTTGAAGTATTTGGGAAAATCATGACTGGAAACTGTGGCGCCTGTCGTAGGTACGTTGCGAAGGGGATGGGTTGTAGTTGGTGTAAGAAGTGGTTTCACTGGGCATGTGGGGAGGATGAAACGGGGGAAATAAATGACGATCTCCCATGGTTTTGTTCACTTTGTCTTAGGGATGATAGGATGTGGGAGATGGGCGAAACGATTAGGGAGTTGCGTGAAAGGATCAGGGTTCTTGAGGCTCGTCCTGTGGAGGCTCAGACTCTGCAGGCGTGGCCTGTGGTGGCCTCGCCTGTGGGATCTCAGCCTGTGGAGGCTCAACCTGTGGAAGTCCAGCCTGTGGGGGCTCAGACTGCACAGGCACAGCCTATGGGGGCTAAGCTTGTCGAGGCTCAAGCTGTAGAGGCAAAAAGTAGAGATAATGGGTTGGAAGAAGTTGATAAGGATGGATGGGAGCTGGTAACAGGTCGTAGGAGAAACATGGTTAATAGGATGAACAAGCCAGACACTTCGGTAATTGTGGGAAAAAATAGGTTTGACCTGTTGCCAGAGTCAGGAGGAGAAGAGCCTCATATAGATGTAGGAGTAGGTAAGATGCAGCAGACCTATAGCAATATGGGCGTACAGAGCAAGAATAGGGAAAAAAGGGTTCTGCTGCTAGGTAGTAGCCATGGGAGAGGTGTAGGCCCTCTTCTGCAGGATCAGTTAGGTACAGGATACCAGGTCACAAGTTTTTTCAAACCTAGTGCAACATTAGGCCAGGTAATAGAGGATATAGGTTCCCTTTGTAGGAGTTTCACTAAGGATGATAGAGTAGTTATAGTGGGAGGTGCGACAAATAGTATTGATAGAAACGCAAGTTGTAGTATAGAGAGTGACCTGAGGAAGGTGGTGAAGGAGGCACAGCATACCAGGGTGGAGCTCATGCAGGTCGTAAGTCGACATGACCGGCCAAAATTGAACTATGCTGTGAGGTGGGTTAATGTGGAAATGGAAGTGGTACTTGGAAAAGGCATTAGTTCTGTGTTGGGGGTTGTGCCTGTGAACACCACTGGTAGGTGGGGTTTCACTAGGCATGGCCTGCACCTAAATAGAAGGGGGAAGGGAGTACTTTCAGAGTTGTTAGGTAAAGCAGTGAGGGAGCCCATTTCCAGTGATGATGGGGTCAGGACTGTACCTTTTTTAGGTTAAGGGCTGCTGGTGAAGGGACTAAAATAGATTTTCAAATTGAGACTGATTGCAGATTCACGATGGGGAAAGTCACAGATGTTAAAGAAATAGATGAAGTGGCTGAAACAATAATAGACTACGGTAAAAGTGGGAAAGAGGAGATAAATTCTGAAAATATAAAGCCGGTAATAAGGGTGTTAATGGTAAACTGTAGAATTATAATGAACAAAGTAATCGAATTTGCAAACTTCATAGAGATACACGAACCACAAGTAATAATTGGTAATAAAAGGTAGAAAACAGAAAGTTAGGGTAGGAAATGTAGTATCAAAAGAAGTGGAAGTAAAATGGGTGTGCCACAGGGTAGCATATTGGGACCATTGCTATTCATTAATGAATAATTGTGTTGATTCTTTACTATCTGAAATTAGATTCTTTGCAGATGACATAATGCTGTATAAAAGAATCAAAACGATAGAGGATTATAAACAGATGCAGGACGATCTGGACAGGATATCTAGTTGGGTTGGTAAACATGGAATGAAGATAAATGCAAAGAAGAGTCAGCTTATTAGACACACAAATAAAAAACAAAAGGTTAATTATGAATATAAGGTGGGGAAAGAATTGCTTGCTGAAGACTTGAAATGTAAATATCGTGGCATTACTTTTGATAAGAAGCTTAACTGGGCAGGACACATTGGACAGGTGGTAGGAAAAGGTTTCAAAATTCTGCACTTGTTGGAGAGAGTGATAAGGGGATGCACGAGAGAAGTAAAGGAATTGGTTTACAAAACTTTGGTAAGACCATTGCTCGAATATGGTATTGTAGTATGGGACCCACATTTTGAGTATCAAATACAGGAGTTGGAGAAGGTGGGTGCAGGATAGGGGGAAGATGGGTGTGTATGGAAATTGCCACCGGAGCCTGTGTTCCATTGCAATTAAATAATAATAATAACTAGATCCTCATAAAAAGGTCATAAAGTTAATCATTTAATTAACATGGATCTCTTTGGTTCCAAGAGGAAGCGTATTTTATTAAAGTAACAGACATTTCCCAATATTCTGGATATACCAAAGTGTTGCCTCATTGTTGAAATAAGTATGATTTTTAATAAGTTTGGTTTATAAATATACAACTTATACATGTATATATAATTTTACAGCATGAGTACTGTATCCATTTTATTTCAATAATTTTACTAATTTATTTTTGTTATGATATTTTTGATCCAATTAAGATTAAACTTTAAATATTATGTCTGTGGACCACCTGTTCCATGTTTGCCACAAGGACCATAGTTTGACAATCACTGATTTATATAATGTACAGTGTAAAGTCGTATTATATGTGGTTCAATTAGTTACATACCATATTGGAAAAAGTAAAACACCTGCGATGATTTTGAAATTATAAATTACTAAATAACATGTCACTGCAAACAGTCCACAACTTCACTCATGCTGTATATAACAGCACTGTGAAAACCATGGAGCTACACTATGTGTTATTTTGCTGTTTTATAATTTTTTTTAAATCTGTAATGTCAGCAAGAGTAAAACGATTATTGTCTTTCACAAGCTCATGCATGGCCTGAATATTTGTGTTACTGACACTGGTCACCGGATAGTGTTTATGGCTTTGATTTTTCACTTTATCACGGATATTTTGAAACTTTTTTGGAAAATTGAACACTTGGGTTTTACTTAGAGTAGCATCACTGAACTGTTCTTGGAGCATTAATAACCCAGTCGTTGATATGCCCTAAAGCAACATCAACAAACAACAATCTGTGCTTGGAGTTTATTCATTTGATTTCACACCACTGTTGACAAGAAAACAAATACTAATGTTCATGATTAATAGACTTTCGGGTTATGCCGCATTGTTTATTTCATTACCTGAGCGGTAGGATACCAGCTGAAAGCTCAGGTAATGAAATAAATAATGCGGCATAACCCGAAAGTCTATTAATCTTGAACAAAGACAGCCGCGGAAGTCTTAGGAATCAGAATACTAATGTGTTGTGCAACAGAGAGTCTTACACGTCTCATTCATTCACAGCAACAATTAAAATGTGGATGTGTGTACCCAGAGGTGGCCCTAGCAAGTTTTTGAGGTGGTGCGAGATTTCATTGTGGCGCCCCAAATGTTCAGTTACTTATTCATGATTAAGGTGTTCCTATAGACAGACTGAAGATAACATACATTTTTTAGATCCAACTAATATTATTCATGTAAATGTTTGTATGATTTTACTGTTTCTTGTCGAAATGGCTGAACAGCTTAGTATAAAATTTGGAATAATTTATTGGCTATCTACTTTTATTCCGATCGAAAAAGTAGTTCCCGTAGGATTTAAATACAAATACGTGTATGAATGCGTTATGTATTTCACTCGAGCAAACCTCAGAAAGATTAGTATAGTGTAGCAGCGAAATGAATGATAAACAAACAACAACTATAAAAAGGAACACTATATATTAGAAAAAGTTTATTTAAGCTACTACGGCATACCCAAAGCTCACAACATGTATCCGCTAAATTCACATAGTTTTTAATATATTTTTTTTTAAATAAACAAATTAAATCATAACTAAAAGACCTCGCTTTTGCCCTTGGACAATATTATTTTATATGGGTGAAATTGCAAGATCTGACAGTCTATCTAGAATCTGCGTTTACCATAAATAAGTTGTGACAAGTATTAATGCACTGAAACTTTGTTCTCCTTTAACGACAGTTACAGGTGTGGTTGGCAAAATTCGAAGTGCTGTCCGCACATTCGGAAACATATTCTGAAAAACCATTTTGTTTCACAAGTTGAACTATCATTGGTTCTGCTGAGTTTCAGTTAGAAAGCTACTCAATCAATTCACAACTGGATATGTCACATTTTTCTCCATCAATTAAGCTTAATTCTAAATGTGTGCAGAATTATTCCGATTCTGATTTTTCGGGAATTGTTTCGATAATGTGTAAAAACGAAACTGTATAATTAAATCTGGATGGTTGTATGAGTTGAGTCACCAACGCATTCTCAATTGTATCGATCATATGCCAAAACACGTTCATTTTGTAAACAGTTTCTTCTGGACCCGGTTGCTAATTCATCTACGGCCACACACTAAAAAAAAAATCTTTGGTTTCTTCGGTATCTTATTGTCTTAATAATAAGAATACGTCCCACCCTTAGAAGCAATTTCTCTAGCTGTTATCAGAGCAGACGAATAACCCTGGTATTCTTTCTCAAATTCCGAGCTGTTTTCCAGCAATTGTGAAGCGTTTGGTAAATCCACTTTCAGGCTGCATAGCCTTGCTTAGAATATTTACTTGGAACTGTGAACTTAAATTGGTCCATGATCTGGCTCAGGGACAAGGCCTCTATTGCTGCAACTGAATAATTCGTCTCCAGAAGGGCGTCGCGAACTGAAGAGTAGTGATAACGAACTACAGCAAAGCTAGAAACTCAATTCTCAAAACAAGTTTTTCTTTAGAGACAGTCCTTTTAAGTGCTTGGATACCACTTCCCATTTCTTTGTTGATCGACAGAAAAGACTAAATGTTTTAAAAGAAATCTGGACAAAGAAGCCGATTTAAGTGCTGTTTTGGCGCCACCTGCTATTACCAAAATTAATGATAGCTACATAGATTATAAAATGCTCGAAGATATTGGTTCAGAATTCTGCTTTAGACCCCTTTGTTTCTTCCTATTATACTGGATCTATTGTCATATCTTTGCCCTCGAAAATCATTCATACCAAAAATCGAACTTTTGCAAAATATCCTCGATACATAGGCCAGTGAGTCCAGCTCCCGAAGGGTCACTTTCCGGCTTGTAAGCAACAAAACACTCACGTCCTTGTTAGTGTCAACAAAAACAATGTTAAAGATAATTGTTCGACGCGACTGACATCAGGAGTTCAATTCAGTGTAATGGAAACGTATTTAGATGACTTATCCATTGTCAAATTTTTATTACGAACTTCTTTCATTTTTAATGCGTTTGCTTTGTGTATCATTTCCGAGACTGAAGTGAACAGGATTAGTAATTGATGCACGCACATTCAATTTTTTTGCCTGTTGGTCGATAGATAAAGCGCTTCTTATTATGTTTTTGCAATCAAACACCCTCAGTAAAAGCCTGAGGAATTACAAACTCAAAAGTTTCATTAACAATATGAAACAGTAGACTTAAATATTAAAATAAAACAAAAGATTATTAAGATCACCAAAGCAAGCAATAAAGAAAGATTAAAAACGCAATAGTGATTATTAACACACGGATGTCAACAGGAAGAAAATTTTTATGTTTTCTTATTTCTATTTTTGCATGTGGTGCGGGCCCTTAGGCTTCAGCCTAGGTAGCCTATGCCTAAATACGGCCCTGCCAGGAAGTTACCATTATTAGAAGTATTTAGTGTTTCAGATCCGAAGCTTCCTCTGAACAAGAAATTATTGCATATAAAACGAGTACATTAATTTGAGGATTACACCTTATCGTGATTTTTTGTCTTCAGTCTGTATTTATAAATGCTTGTCCATTACACTGAAGTTCTTTAACCGAATCAACGCTTCTATTCAACGGAGCATGATGCACTGGTGATTTGAGAAATTTTCATGACTTTTGAGAAGCTCCAGTCATCAAATCCATCTTTGCCCCAATAAGAGTGAAGCCTTCTGTTGAATAAACAACAAAAAGAACAATATAATCTGCAGATTTAAAGTAAACAAACCATCTTCTTTTATAAGTTTCTCCATTTGGCATTATTCTTTGAAAATGCGTATTCGAAAAATGAAGTCGATGGGGGTTTTTTTTTTTTTTTGGGGGGGGGGGGGATTTTTTCGTTGCTCAAATAATTCTGGCTGCAGAGTCAAAGATAGACCATTCTGAAATATCATCTTAAATTGTACCTTGAACAGGCGACGGTGGTGGTATGTCTGGTATGTTCCATTCTGTAATATTTTGAACTGCAGACGACGTTCAAGCAATAGTTAAATTTTCTCATACATGCTGCTCTATATCATCATGAGCCTCTCCTGAAGAACTTTTATTAAATAACGTTTTCTTCCGTCTCATGTTGAACTAGTTCTGGTGACAACGATTCAGATGACTTCTCAACTCTAAAAAATTTTGCAACCAATTTTGAAGAATTCTCAGTTTTTCCTTCGTTTTGATTTCTTTTTTGAGGGGTAGCACATGTCTTGTCTGCAAAAGACACATTATGCTTTGTAAATATTTCCAATTCGAACGTTTACTGCAGTCCCCTTTGGTATAATATCGTAGAAATAAATATGTAGGTTGAATCTCTCCCCATTAACATGCACCCGCATGCGAATGAACTCCAAGACTACAGCCCAAGAGGTAGGAAACAGGTGTGGGAGACGCTGTACCGTAGAGTGTTAGTTATGGGACGAGTTGGTGATTTTCTTGATTCGAGTACCTCGAGATAACTCGAGTCGCAACTCGAGGTTACACAATTCTATGACGGCATATGGCTATGCATCAAGCTGAAGCTTTTGCACTTATAAACTCTTCTGAATGAAAAGTGTGTTAAAATAATATGCGAACAGCAAGCTGGGTTATTTCAGAATTTATTTTTCATTTTTCGTGCACACAATCTATCGCTGCAGTTTCGGCGCCCCCCATATGACGGCGCCCGGTGCGGTCGCACCGCCCTAGGGCCGCCAATGTGTGTACCAGGGTTGTGGACATGACTATTCCCTCTCAATCTCCCCACCTCAGATTTCACACCAAGCTGCACTTCTCAGGTCACTACATGAGTCAAATGACCAAAATTCCAGTTTATATTCAAATGATCCTCGTATTCACATATAGTTCTAATCATTCTTTTGCCATTCATAAACCTAAACAATCTTTTTCCACTCACACCCTAACTATGAATACAGTAGTCTTCATCTACTGCCCAGTAAGTAAGTAAAAAATGATGTTAATTTATTCTTACCTCTTACATTTGATGATGTGTCAACATTGCCCTTATTGTCATCTAGCAGATCAAGTGACCCTCTGCGCATTCTGCTGTTGCTCTCATACTGTCTACTGTGGCTTTCATAATGGTTAACACTACCATTATGAAGTAGTGTTGGGCTATGAACTGGACTTTTGAATCCCTGCTGAGGGCTTTGTCTTGGACTGTTTTTGAAATGCACTGGACTGTGAACTGGACTTCTTGATGACACCTTTCAACAATATTGCACTCACATCTTATGTTCTGCACGAATAAATATGGGAAATAAGTAACTGGTAAAAATTTCAGAAAAATTCCTCAGCCTAGACTTGTGCCCCAAGGAGAGTGAAAGTCACAATAAATATCATAAATCAAAAATCTCAAAAAATGTTATTCAATTTTAAATACTTTAGAACATAAGGCTTAGAGCAACATAATTATTTTAAGTGGTGTAACAATTTTTTAGAACCTACTATAAAATGGCCTATAAAAAAAATTAGTATTTTTTTTTTAATAACGAGTGCTTTGAGCAAGATGAAAAATGGAGCCAACAGCTCTTCATCTTGGATGATGAAATTTTTTTATTCTTCCATACGTTTCAGACCTCTCCTTGCTGTATCACTGACGACTGAGAGGTTTGTAACTACTGTAAGGCAAATATTGATAATAATTAAAGGATTCTGGGCAATAAAATCAAATGAGATTTTAAATCTCTTAAAAATTGAATAATCTTTTGGAAACAAAATTATGTAACATTTCGTGTGTAAATTAGTTATTTCCTCAAGTTCCAAGTTTAAACAGTTGGAGTCATATTATTAGATTATTTTTCTTGAACTGCTTTGGTCATTTTTACTTTTCCTTCATCAGGAAGTGAATTATCATGAAATGCCAAATCCACGGTGTCTTTTGTAAGATACCATAAAGAACAGAAATTATTATTATTATTATTTGCTTGACAAACCTTATTATTTCTTTGTAAAAGTAGAGGTCTTTTAAAAATTGCAAGTCCCAGAATGTAATTTTCCGGTCTAAAAGATCATTGTTCACAGTTTTTAAGTATATTTTTACAATATACAAATATCTCTTAGATCCTGCAATTTGAGCCAAGTCAGGATAATATTATTCCAAAAAAATAAATATTTTCAAACTTTTGCCATCCATCTAATATGGTGAAAAGCACTAAGTAATTGAAATTTAATTTTTCTTTTCTTTTTGTATACATTTAAAAGAATATCATCTAACTTCAGGAGTTATTTATAGTTGTCTCTTTTCTGTTGTCTTACAATCTGTGTTTTGGCAAAATTAAGTGTAATGCCTAAGTCCCGCCAATACTGTTCACAACAAATTAATCAATTCAAATGGTTTTTCTCAAAACATATATATTGGTATAGGATTTTTGAAAATGTTGAAATAATCCTGTGTAGGATCCATATGAAGTAGCAATGCATATTTCAAAAACAGATTTGAAAACCAATTCATATATATATAGTGTCTGCAAGGTAGGTTGAAAAGATCTTTTTTCCAGTTTTTGTTACAATAAAACACAAGCACCTTTTATTCTTCCTATATTTGATGCAGTGGTGTCACAGCATAAGGCTCTGGTTGTATCCAAAACTTGGTATTCTAAGTGTTGGCTAATTGTTTAAGAACTCGTATTTACTATATGAAATTGTTTCTTTATGTGCAATATATAATACAGTTTTTAATTTTTACATTAAATTAGTGGAAAATATACATTTCAGTCTCCCTGAGGCACCAGTTAGAAATTTTTGAATGACCCAAATTTTGCCTGATGTCAAATTTAGATCAATTCGAAAAAAAAAAAAAATGAGACAGCAACACTTTAAAAATAATGAGGTTGAAAAATAAGGACAAGCCTAATGAACAACATAGCTCAAACAAAAAATATGATTCAGTACATGACAACTTACTAACCAGTAATTTCATCAACAGAATTTCATTACTTAAAATATTTCTTTTTGAATTTTAGCATCAATATTATTATTGATTTTAACACCACTTGTTATTTCAGTTATACTGTAGAATGAATTCTTCATGTACAAAGTAAAAGTCAATCCTCTTTAACATGATAATTTACTAACCTTATTTAAGGTAGAGTTTGAAGTAGTTCCAGGTTTGTATATGGGACTGAATGCTGGTTTGTTAAAAGCTGTAGGACTACTATGATTTGGAGAGCTCTTATCCTTGTCACGATACAATGAACTGGAAACTGGACTTGGGGAGTTTCGAATTACTGGACTTGAGACTCTTCCATTGGCAAGGCCACGTGAAGGAGAACTTACACGTTCCTCAACAATATGTGTGTGACTTAGTCGTTGATCTAATGATGACCGTGTATTTTCTGCAAAAGAAAGTATTTGCATAAGCTCATATTTATGTAAATAATTATGAAAAATAGTAAAAAACTTAAAAAGCAATTGATTAATTCAATTTAATTAGGATGGAGTGGATACTCCAGTAGCAATTTCTCAACACACCTATTTCCCCCCTTTCTTATACCTACCTCAATGTGAACACAATAAATAGTAATTGAGTGATTATCCTAGGTATATGAGGTTTGCTTGGAAGGTTTCTGACATTTTAATGATTATTTTCTGTTCAAATTAAAAAAAAAAACCCAGGTAGAAACTTATTCATCATTTTTAGACATTACTGCTTTTGCAGGTCGATATTTATCATGTTTGTAATGTAATAATTAATAAATTCTCTTGGATTTCAATGATTTCTTATGTTTCCGTAATGATGCCACTTACCACTGAAGTGGATAACTTTCAGTGTACTCTTGTGAAAAATTGTCACATAACCTTACCTTTGTCAGTATACCTTCAAACACAGTTTAAAGGGTCCTAAAACACTTAAAACATTTTGAAAGTACTATAAAGAGAGTTAACATTTTTGGAAGCCTTTTGGCCACGTTCATTTTCAGAGGTGTAAAATGAGATTGCAATTGAAATTGGGTCTAACACTTGGGACCTAGAAAATTTTATCAAGGAGATATCGTGAACTTAGTTATCTTGCAAGCTCACAGAAAAGATTGCAATAGAACCAAGTTTTAACTTAGTAGACTTAATCTTCGAAGTACAGTAAAGTTTCATAGCTCAAAATGTTCAGCATAAAATAATACACAACATAGGGGAAGATAGAGTTGATAACTAATAGGAAAGAATGTTTTTAGATGAAATAAGATATTTCACTGACTTTTCAATTCAGAATTCCTGCAGACATATGGGTCTCAGGACATAGAACCCATATTTAAAGAGAATTTTTCACTGAACACACAGAGCGATTTTCTTAAAGATTCTGTCAATATTTAATCTGTTAAGGGTAATGAAAGTTTAAACTTAACGACGGCTACAAAGCATCATTTTGGAAAAAAAGGATTAGTATTAAAGGAAATAGACAATGAGGAATTAATATTACCATCATATAGAGAATTAAATTTAGAAAAGTTTGAAATATATTATAGATCGGTAGCACTCATATATTTGGAGATAAGCGACATCAAAGATTTTAGCTGACTTTGCAATTATACTCAGGAGTAGATTTTCACTATCAAATACATTTATATGTCAAATGTTGAGGAAATTTTTATAAAATATTTTGATAGCAGAATCATTTAACAGACAGAAGATTTGTAGGAATCATGACAGATTTAAAGCTTTTCAACTTTAGCTCGAAAACCACAACATGTAAAACGTGTTGCTTGCACGGGGTTGTAGCTTACAGCAGCTTGTCTTAACTATGATCGTGTCTGGTACTCTCAAGTGATTCTATTTACGGTTGCCAATCCCCCGTAATTACCCCAAGGGATAAAGGTATGTTCTTAAAATACAACTTCAAATTATATATTCTGCAAAAGTTCTTACATAAACTCAGTACCAGCGTAGGGCTAATAGAAAAGCATCAGACTTCTATCTGAAATAAATTATTACAGGTTAAACCATCCTCTCACAGTAAGCAACTTCCTCCTAACACCTTGATGAAAGTTAAAAGTTCATCTCGAAGGAAGATTGACCCCCCCACCATTATAACGTCACTACTAAAATTTTCTAACTCTCCGCGACCAACCAACAAGCCGTCCTCTCGGTTCAATTTCTGCTGAATTACTGTCGTCCGCCTAGGCTGGCAGTGGCTCCTTAAATTCATATTGGGCCAGCTGACTCAGCAGATGCTTGATTTGACAAAGAGAAACCTTATTTTTATTCCGATCATTCTGAAATTTTGATATGTTATGAAGCATATTTTAAACATCAGTTTTAGTTATGACAAGATTTCTCCTAGGATTTGTGGATTTCGAGTTAAAGTCGTAAAACTTTTACTCTGTCATCATTCCTACAATTCGTTAGTCTGTGAAATGATTCTGTAATCAAAATATTCTATAAAAGTTCCCTCAACTTTTGACATATAACACGTCTAGATCCCAAATGTATTTGATAGTGAAAATCAACTTTGATTATAAGTGCAAAGTAAGCTAAAAAACTTGTATGTTCATTATCTCCAAATATATTAATGCTACCGATCTGGAATATATTTCAAACTTTACTAAATTTGATCTGATGGTAATATTATTTCCGCATTATCTATTTTCCTAAAGGCTAATCCTTTGTTACCAAAATGATGCTTTGTAGCAGCAATTATGTTCAAACCTTAATTTCCCTTTCACGGCTTATATATTGTCAGAATCTTTACGAAAATCACTCCATGTGTTCAGTGAAAGCTTCTCTTTAATCTAAATGTCATTTCTATGCCCTCAGATCTGTATGTCCGCAGAAATGTTGAATTGCAAAGTCAGCGAAATATCTTATTTTGTCTAAAAAACATACTTTCGTTATAGTTATTGACACCATCTTTTCATATGTTGTGTATTATCACATGCAAAACATTTTGAGGTCTGAATCTTAGCTGTACCTTGAAAATTAAGTGAAAAAAGTTACTTGTGCAATAATTTCCACGAGATTGCAAGCTCAGCAATTTCACGATATCTCCTGTATATAATTTTCTAAAATGCAAGTGTTAGATCTAATATGAATTATCACCTCATTTTACATCTCTGAAAATGAATGTGGCCAAAATGCTTCTAAAAATGTTTAAATTTCTTTATAGTATTTTCAAAAATTTGTAAAATAGCTCAAACTCTCCTTACTAACATGTTTTCTGACTCTCAAACTACTGTAAATGCTTCTAAAATGATCTATTGGTTTTAAGTGTGTTAAGGACCCTTTAAACTGTTTTTGAAGGTTTACTGATATAAGTAAGGTTATGTGACAAACACCTAGCGGAAAAACTCTCATAGCAGAAATTGACATTTAGAACAGGCTTCACAACATCAAAATTTCAGAATGATCAGAATAAGGTTTCCCCTTTTCAAATCACACATATGCTGAGTCAGCTGGGCACAGTATGAATAGAAGGATTCGACACTATCCATGAGGGCAGAAGTATTCTGGCAGACTCTGAACAGGAAGGAAGGTGTGTTGGTTGATGGCGTCTTGGTCAGTCGCGGAGATGTAGAAAATTTTAGTAGTGACATAACAGTGGTGCGGACTCACTCTTCCTTTGAGATGAACTTTTAACTTTCATCTAGGGGTTAGGAGGAAGTTGCTTACTGTGCAAGGATGGTTTAGACTGTAATCATTTATTTCAGATAGAAGTCTGATGCTTTTCTATTAGGCCCTACGCTGGTACTGAGTTAATGTAAGAGAACTTTTGCAAAATATGTAATTTTGAATTTATCAGGAAGTCTAGAGTTTTTGAGGAACATATCTTTATCCCTTGAAATAATTATGAGGGATTGGCGACCATTAAATAGAATCTGTAATGGTACCAGACAGGATTACAATTACGACAAACTGTTGTATGCATAACCCCAAGCAAGCAATAAGTCTTACAAGATATATTTCTACTACAATAGTCATGGTAATATATACACACTACTTGATTTCAGAACAAATAATTTTATCTAAACAAATTGGCTTTTCCTGTCAGGTTTTCCTAGTAATCTAATTATATTTTAAGCACAATTTCCTGATTTTTTATAAACACTGACGGCTTAAGATTATCCGTGTTACATAAGACAGTACTAAGTATCTTAATAATTCATCACTTTCTTAAATTATTCAGTCAGTAAGACTTTTCTAAGTATAAAAATTCACCTTCACTGAAGTAACTATCATTTGCTGGATGAATGGATGGTGTTGCTGGAGTTACTTTCACATATGGTGCTGACATCAGTGGGGACTGAGTGTGTTCTCTTTCTTCTGAAAAAAAATAAAAAAAAAAAAATAGATTAACCATTTGCAGACAACAATATAGTCAGTACATTTAATCAAAAATTACAGTGAACAACTATATACATATATGCTGTAGAGTTTGTTTATGTTTGTCTGTTCGTTGTGGCCTTCCTACCTTCATCTGTTTGAGGTACACTTTCCCCATCCTTCCTCGTGTACATATATATATCTGATCGAAAAATAGCCACTACTTACCGAAGCTGAAGCATCCAAATGGTACTGAATTGAAAAATATGTACACATGCATGTTTTTCAGTGTTTCAACGCTGCAGCAACCTCCAGCTTTGGTAAGAGTTGGTTGCCATTCTCCAACAGGCAGTTATCTCATTCTCTTGTTGCAGAAGGCTTATGACACCAAATATTTCAAGCTCTATATGTGTATCTGTTTTTTAGTGTTTTGACACCACAGCAACCTTCATCTTTGGCAAGCAGTGATTATTCTCCTATCCAAATGTACAATGTATCTGCATTAGAGCTCATTTGGCAGGTACAGTAAACATTTGGATAGAAGAATAACCACTGCTCAGCTGTAATATATAAATATTAGGCAGTAAGTAGTGAAAAGTAATTTTAAATTAGGATATGGAAATTAACCACCAATTACCTTAGATGATGGTTGTGGGGCATATACACACAAAACAGACAAAAACACACATGATGTAATAATTTTTGGTTCTCAGCCCTATATAGGGGTGTAAGGGTTTGGGAGAGGCTATACTAGCCTTTTCCAATCAAATGTCAACCTCTCCTTCACGTGGTGCACCCTGTTTGCATGGACGGCTCTGGCGACTGAAAGATTCAGGTATAAGGAATCACCCACTGCTTGCCAACGGCCTCCGAAAGGAGGGCGGAAGAACGGGGAGTGGTTCAGGACACCCTCTTTCCCTCGGGGTTGGAAACAGCCCCCAAAGGCAGATGAATCAGAAATGATCAACGGCATGGGGATGCAGAAGGAAATGGGAAACCACTGCATTAAAGACCCAAAGGGTATCCCGAGGACATGTAATCCTCTCAAATTACATATATCATGATGGCTTCTTCCTGGATAAAATATTCCGGAGGTAAAATAGTCCCCCAATCAGATCTCCAGGTGGGGACTACTCAGGGAGGAGTCATCAGAATGGATAGAAACATTCTATGAGTCGGAGCGTGGAATGTTAGAAGTCTGAATAGGGTAGGTAGGTTAGAAAACTTAAAAAGGGAGATGGAACAACTTAAGTTAGATGTTGTTGGGATTAGTGAGATTAAATGGAAGGACACACAGGATTTCTGGTCTGGGGAACACAGGATAATTAGCACACAAGCTGTCAATGGAGTCACTGGTGTAGGATTTGTAATGAACAAGAAAGTAGGGAAACGGGTGAGTTCTTATGAACACTTTAGTGACTGGAGTATTTTGATCAGGTTAGAAACTAAGCCCGTCCCAACCACATTAGTACAAGTGTATATGCCAACGTCACAGGAAGATGACGAAAAAATAGAAAGAATATACGCTGATATTGAAGAATTAATCCAATATGTGAAGGAGGAGGAAAATCTAATAATCATGGGTGATTGGAATAAAATAGTGGGAAAAGGAAAAGAGGGGAATACTGTAGGAAGTTTTGGTTAAGGAGAAAGAAATGAGCGTGGAAGCAGGTTGTTAGAATTTTGTGAAAGATATAAGCTAGTAGTGGCAAACACACTGTTTAAGAACCATGCAAGAAGAATATACACCTGGAAACGTCCAGGTGATACAGGCAGATATCAGCTAGATTATATCATGGTCAAACAGAGATTCAGGAATCAAGTTCTGGACTGTTAAGCGTACCCAGGAGCAGACATAGACTCGGACCATAATTTGATAGTAATGAAGTGCAGGCTGAAATTCAAGCAAATAAGGAAGCAGCATAAGCAGAACAGACTGGAAGTGAATAAACTGAAACAATCTAACACAAGAGAAAAATTTGCAGAAATGGTAGACTTAGGTCTAAGAAGTAACTGTGAAAGGAGCTCTACCGAGGACGAATGGAATGCATTAAAGACCGAAATAATGAAAGCTGGTAAAGAAACATTAGGCTCTAGGGAACAAGCTGCCCGAAAACCTTGGATCACAGAAGAAATTTTGGAGCTGATGGATCAGAGGAGAAGGTACAAAAATGCTCAGGATGAAGCAGGAAGAGAGCAGTACATTTAGAAATAAAATAAATAGGAAATGCAAAATAGCAAAAGAAAAGTGGCTACAAGAAAAGTGTGAAGAAGTAGAAAAGGAAATGGTCGCAGGAAAAGTAGTTGCTGCCTACAGAAAGATCAAACAGAATTTTGGAGAAATGAAGAAAAGAGGTATGAACATTAAAGCTGCCGATGGGAAACCTCTTTTAAGCTCAGAAGATAGAGCTAACAGATGGAAGGAATACATTGAGAAACTGTATGCTGGGGACGACTTGAACAATACTGTATTGGAAAAGGAAGGCGATGTCAACATGGATGACTTAGGAGATCCTGTTTTGAGGACAGAATTTAATAAAGCTCTGAATGACTTGAAAGCAAATAAAGCAGTTGGAATTCATGAGATCCCTGCAGAACTTCTTAAATTTCTAGGAGAGGAAGGAATCGAAATATTATTCAAGCTGATATCAAAAAGTTATGAAACAGGAGAAATTGCAAGTGATCTAAATAAAAATATCATCTTCACACTTCCAAAGAAAGCACAAGCCAACAAATGTGAGAATTATCGCACCATTAGTCTAACAACACATGCTTCAAAATTACTAACTAGAATAATATACAGAAGGATGGAAAGGGTAGTAGAAGACATAGTAGGTGAAGATCAGTTTGGGTTAAGGAAAAATCGCGGTACAAGGGAAACAATTCTGTCCTTAAGATTAATACTTGAAGGACGGATCAAGAAAAACAAAGATACTTTTATTGCAATTGTTGATTTAGAAAAAGCTTTTAATAATGTTAGGTGGGACAAGATGTTCAAAATTTTAAAGAAGTCAGGTCTAAAGTATCGAGATAGAAGAATACTCTATAAACTATATAAGAATCAAGTGGCTATAATAAAAGTAGAGAATCACAAGAGACATGCATCAGTTAAAAAGGATTTGAGACAAGATTGTAGTCTATCTCCATTAATATTCAACTTGTATGTAGATGAAGCAATGAAGAAAGTCAAAGAAAAATTTCCATGTGGCATAAGTTTTCAGGGAGAAAAAATCAGTATGCTACGATTTGCTGATGACATTGTCTTGTTAGTAGAGAGGGCTGAGGATATTGAGAAGTTACTGAATGGTATAAACAAAATACTGAAGGAAGATTTTGAACTGAATATAAATCAAAGCAAGACCAAAGTGATGAAATGTAGCAGAAATGATACTAGTAGATTAAATATAAAAATAGGATCGGATGCAATAGGAGAAGTAAGTGAATTCTGTTACTTGGGAAATGAAATTACAACCGATGGCCAAAGCAGGAATGATGTTAAAAGCAGAATAGCATTAGCAAAAAGAGCCTTCATGAAAAAGAGAATCCTTTTAGTTTCAAATATTGATCTAGGAATTAGAAAGAACTTTTTAAAACTCTTTGTGTGGAGCACAGCACTTTATGGTAGCGAAACATGGACTTCAGGAATTCCGGAAATAAAGAAAATTTAAGCATTTGAAATGTGGTGCTACAGAAGAATGCTGAAAATTAAGTGGACAGACAAAGTAAGAAATGAACGAGTTTTGGAAATGATGGGTGAGAAAAGAAGTTTGTGGAAGAAGATTACAGAAAGAAGAGACATGTTGGTTGGTCATATTTTGAGACACGCTGGATTGGTTAATTTGTTAGTGGAGGGAACAGTCGAAGGTAAGAACTGTAGAGGAAGACAGAGATTAGAATATATGAAGCAGATAATTGAGGATGTGGGCTGTAAGGGGTATGTAGAAATGAAGAGGTTAGCACAGGATAGGAAGAGATGGAGGATTGCATCAAACCAGTCAAAAGACTGACAACAGCGAAAAAAAAAAACCTATATAAACAAGAGAACATTATAGAGGGTAGGTGTTGGAAGATACTGCTTCACAGAGTTACCATTGGCCAGGAACATGGTGAGTGTAAAAACAAACAGAGGACAGGGGGAGAGGTAGTGATTTGGAGCTAATACCTGAGCAGAGCAAAATATTGTGAAAAGAGCACTATTGTAAATCTGTAAGCAAGCTGTGTGTGTCTCATTATTTGAATAGGAACTCCGCAAAAACTACTGAAGAATTTAGGATAGAGTTTTCAGATTTTTAGAGCTGATGATATGAATTAAAATCTGTGGAAATAGCTAATGACTTATAAGTACCAATGGAAGGAAGAAATATTTAAATACATTTCAAAATACATTTCTAGACAGAACATTATGGGCTACAGATCACACTGTAATTGAGATGTTCACTCTTTGCACAAAAACCTGAAAAAATATCACACAGCTTAATTTAGGATTCTTTTTAATATATTGACTTTGAATATTTAGTTTTTCAGTTTTCTTGAATGCAGAATATGTAACACATCTTAGAATTTCGCATAACGAAATTAGTTGCAAAGATAGCGAGTTCAGTTGAAGTATATGGGACCACCCTTTTAAAGTCGTTTTTATAGTAAATTTTGCTAATATTTCCTAGTAATATATCCTATATAAGCGTTTGTTCAAGTGTTAACAGTAAATTCAATAGTTAAATTCATTTAAATAGCTGTTTAGGAACTTAACCTTAGATTTGAGTAGGTAGTATTTGACTTTCGTTTAATTTCACTAAATCAATATATTTCTTTAGTTCAAAAGATGTTTAGGTAAATAGATAGCCAGTAGATGATTAATTTTGTTGTTAAAAGATCTTACTTAGAGTCTGAATATGTTTAAAAGTGATTTGCCGGTTTAGAATTTTATCACGTAATTTTCCACTCCAAACTCGAAG
Organism: Vandiemenella viatica; assembly: GCA_031002005.1. Classification (NCBI taxonomy): domain Eukaryota; kingdom Metazoa; phylum Arthropoda; class Insecta; order Orthoptera; family Morabidae; genus Vandiemenella; species Vandiemenella viatica. The sequence goes on along the minus strand of JARYHS010008074.1, from coordinate 313,899,053 downwards.
AATTTAGGTATTAGAAAACAGTTAGGAAATCAAGTGATAGATAGAAAGCATCGTAATGTCGGTTTAAATAACATATTAAGGTTTTAGAAAGTTCCATGCAGTATAAAAATCATTTTTGAATATAATTTGATATAGCCAGACATGGGATTTAGGTAAAAGTTCGATATTTCAGTCTTTTTCGGGGATTTATGAAAAGAAATTATATTCAGAGTAAAGTTTGTTTAAATATAAAGATTTCTGGAAAAGATTTATTTTAAAATATTAAAGCATTCAATAGTAATAAAATAAAATGGGTTTTGGCGCGAGTAAGCGCTTGGACAAAATGATGCAATTGCTCGACATTCGCTTGGAGTGATATTTATAAAAATTCGTAATAAATCAGGGAATAGACTTAGAAATTCCAAATTTTTACAGTAATAGTTTTTAAATAGGGAAATTTGTTTAGAGTTATTTTCAAGTTGATATTCGAAATATTTTAAGACATTAAATTTTATTTTCAAGTTTTAGACCACTTTCAAAAATAGGTAAAATTCTTTATTTAACATCGGAGTATAGATGAGCAATAGGAGAGTAGAATCAAATTTGTTTCAGCTCAATAGGAGCAATATTTCGGAAGTTATGGCAATCACATCTTTACGACTCTTTTCTGGCTAAACTATTATAGTTACAAAATTTTTTTATAATAACTTGATTTGACGTTTGTAACAATATCTTGCTACTACCAAAATTTCAGAGAGCTAGGATTATTTTTATTGTCAAGGTCAGATTAGCCAATGTTAGGACTTCAGACGTGTGATTTCATATCTGATCAGCCACCCCTGGGAACGAGGAAGTAGATACATTCTCACGGTTCGCGTGAGAAAGCAGTCGCTAGGAATATTCGAGAAGCAGGAAGTGCTATGTGAATATAGGACCGTGTGTGCAGTTATTCGCCGCTCAGTCTGCCATGAACCGCGAACGCGATAGCACGTAGCTCAGTAGGCAGGAAAGTTTTATATCTAGCACATCAGTGATAGTTTTTTTTGTTGAATAATGCCACTTCTTTTATTCAAGTCAACTATTATGTTGAATTAAAATAGTATTTCTTCAAGTGAGGCCTCGGGATTGTTTGCTTTTACTAAGCTGTTGAACAATGGGAGCGTGTGATTCTCTTTTGTCAAATTACTACAACTAGAAGTTTGAACTATTGGGGTGTGGTCTGGCTCGACTGGTTAATCGAACTTGTAATACATTTCTTTGGAAAATTCGTCTGATTGCCTGTACAGTTGTTGGCTTTGTGAACTATTTATCATTATTGAACTTTACCTTTTCATAGTTTTCTGGTTAAAAACCTATGTGGCGATCGTATCATCTTAACTAAGTCAAAACTGTTACAACCAAGGCTACACACGGTTATAGTTAAGACAACGTGTTTATGCTCCACCCCAAGCATAAGCTTTCGTCTTACAAATACCTGAATCAGACATAATAAGCATTACTAACATCTAATTTACTGCAAAAATAATGTAATTAAAGAGTTTGATAACAGATGAATATACAGATCTCTGGATTGTTTATATTATATTTGTCTTAGGTTATATTTGTCAGTTTTATGAATTTTGATTAATTAAATAGAATTCATTACTCAAACCACTACACAATATGCTAACTCTACAATAAGAGTAACAGAACTGAAATATTTATGGTAAGTATTTTGTGCTTAATATTGGCAGTAAAGGGTTTTCATGATACAGTGACACAACATTTTCATAGTGAAAAACTGATAGTGAAAGACAATTCAGAAGTAAAGAACAAAATTTTGTGATATATCGTTTATTGGTAGTTCTAATGATATTGGAAGTAAAAAATAATTGATGCATATATATTGTTCAAGTGCCTCTTGTGATGTTCTTAATCTGATGCTGCATTCCAACCTAACCACACCCGCTATGAAGAAAACAAGAATAAACTTTACATTGTGATACAGTCAATGCATTATTGCATATGTTTTAGTCCTCTTGAAGCTCAAACTGAAGTTGTATTATGAAATTAATTGTTATAATTTATGCTGCGCATACTTTGAATCCTCAAATAAACAACGCTGTCGTTACCAAAAATGTATTTAGTGTGCATCATTGATTTTGAAGCAGCAATGTCAGTACAGATTGTGGCTAGGTTTAAATGCAGCCTGGACCAGAATGTTTAGCACAAACCTGTATTTTTTCATGGAGAAGCTTTCTGACCAAATAGAATGAAAAACAACTCCATCTCTACCTTTAACCGCTTAATTTTTATACAAACCCATATTTTTTTATCCAATTTTGATAGAACTGTGCACATGTATTCTTTAAAACAAAAAGAAAAATACTGTGAACATTTTGTTTTCAAAATCCTACACCCTTTCCCCCTTCTTACCTCCTTAATTTTTGTCAATGTTCTCTATAAGTACCTACAGTTTTTATCCAACATCCATAAAACTATAAATACATGTAATCAATTTTTTTTTCCTGACGTCCAGTTCGTAGGGGCAAGAAAGAAATGGAGACAAGGAATGGGAAGGAATTTGGCCATGGCCTTTTGAAGGAATCATCCAGGCATTCACCTGGAGTGATCGGGGGAAATCATGTAAAACCCAAATCTGGATGCCCGGATGGGGATTCGAACACGCATCCCCCAAATGTGAGGCCAGAGTATTATGGTTCACCCACAGTGCTTGGTTCACATACTTTACTACAAACAAACAAAAAATACTTACAATATTTGGTTTCCAAAAACCCAACCACTCTCTTCCCTCCTGCCCCATACCGAGCGTGGCAGTGTAACGGTTAGCGTTCTCGCCTCGCATTCGGGAGGACGGCGGTTCGAATCCCCGCTTGGGCATCCAGATTTGGGTTTTCCATGGTTTCCCAAATCACTCCGGGCAAATGCCAGGATGCTTCCTTCAAAAGGCCATGACCGAATTCCTTCCCATTCCTTGCCCCCATCCTTGCCCCCCATCCTTTCCCGTCTCTAAAGACCTCGTTGTTGAGAGACGTAAAGCAGTTAAAAAAAAATCCTGCCCCATTAATTATTGTCAATGCTCTATATACAAAGCTACATTTACTATCTGATTTTGAAGGAAGTTTAGAAACATGAAACAAACAAAAAATACTGTCTCAATTTGGTTTACAGAAATCCCAACCACTCTCCCCCTTTCCACCTCCTTAATGTATGCCATATTCTATATACAAAGCTACTAATTCAATCTGATTTTAAAGAAACTTTAGCATGTATGCTTTAAAACAAACAGAAAAATTGTGTCTACATTTTGTATTCAAAAACCCCACCCCTTTCCCCTTTACATTTACCCCTCTTAATTTCCAATGTGTTTTATAGAAACCCACATTTTTATCAGATTTGAATGGAACACTGCACATGTACCCTTTAAAACAAAAAGAAATATTAAAATCTTGAGCATAGCTGCATGTCAGCAACGGTAAAAATTTTTTTATATTAGCATAAATCGACGAAAACGCCACCTTTAAGCAACTGGTGGTGTTTTCGTGGCTTTATGCTAATATAAAAAGAAATATATTGTCTACAATCTTTTTGCAATACCCAACTACTTACCCTCTAACCCCATTTAATTTTTGCAAACGTTCTTCATACAAAGCTACAGTTTTTATCCAATTTTGATGGAACTTTGGAGAAATATACAAAAAAACAAAGAGAAAAATACTGCCAACATTAGTTTTACAAAAACTAAACTTCTCTCCTCTTTTACACCCCTTAATTTTTACATGTTCTTTATACATGCCCACAGTTATGTGATATCAATGGGAGTCTGAACATGTATACTTTGAATCAAACCAAAAAAAAATACTACATACATTTGGTTTATAGAAGCCCATCCCTTTTCCCCCTTTACTCCCATCCCTTTTAATTTCAAATATTCTTTGTAGAAACCCACAGTATAAAATCCTGTCAAAATAAATTCAGTTGTTCTTATGTTATGCCAGAATACTCATAAAGTAAATGTGTCCTAATGCCTTAACACGTACATCAGATTTAACTTGGACCCCAAGCTTTCATGTTGTGAAAACATATTACATTTCTGTATTTTCTGCCTGGGGCTGGAACAAACAGATATATTCCAGATAAATATTTATGTATGCACTTTGTTTGAATGCATGGATGGTACATGTTTTAATTACCGAGAACATCAACAGATGTTATGATTAGGTTGAAATCCAGCCTGGACCAAAGTAAACTAACATTATGTATCGCAGCATCCAATTCACCCTATTCTGGGATTTGTTCAGGTATATCAATGTTTCGTTTACTTCTGCAAATGGCTGGTGCCAAATTAATGAAACTTGGTTCACATTTTTCACATCAGAAATGTAAAGCTAGTATATGGGTAAATCAATCTTGATTAGACCTAAAGGAATTTCAACCAAAGAATATATTTAGGTAGAATGCAGGCAAGAAGACGATAGAAGGGTATTATCTCAAATTGAGACAAGAAGGTTGCCTTTTGCCCAATTTGTACTTAAAATCAAGCTCCCACCTTGTGAGTTTAGAGGAGCTGCAGCTGTTAGGGAGGACTCTGATAGCACAGAAATTGAAACAAGATTTAAAATTATCGGTGTCATGGGAAAGGGCATTGACAGCTACTGGGTGCTTCGGATTCCGAATGAATTCCGTCTGTCAGTGGCCATTCATTCTTACGAGGGTGGTCTGAAAAGTTTCCGACCTCAACGTGAAGATGGCAGCACTCGTAAATAAAAGCAGTGAATTTTGTTTTTTATATGTTGCAGTTACTCACCAAAGTTTCAGCCATTTTGGACATGCAGTTGTTATGTAACAGTCATTTGAGTGAATTGATGTGAGTGTTTTTGTGAAAATGGACAAAATCGAGTATCGAACTGTCATTAAATATTTGTTTTTGAAAGGCAATACGCCTACGCGAATCAAAGATGAGTCAGATTCTGTGTATGGGGACTCTGCACCATCACTTACCACAGTCAAATTTTGGGCAGCTGAATTTAAACGTAGCCATAAGAGCTTGGGAGACGATGAACATTTGGGACGTCAAAAAACTGCAACTACCGACGAAAACATCGCCAAAGTTTACCAATTGGTGTTAGACAACCGCCAAATTAAAGTGAGAGAAAGCAGAGGTTATGAACATTTCAAAAGAATGTGTTTGTTGCATATTAAATCAACATTTAGGTATGAGAAAGCTGTCCGCGCCTTGGGTGCTGCGTTTTCTCACATTAGACCAAAAACGTGTTTGAATGAACATTTCCAACACTCTATTGGTGCAATAAAACCGAGTTTTCGCGCCGATTAATTACTGTAGATGAAACTTGGATACACCATTATATGCCCGAAACAAAAATACAGTCCAAACAGTGGATTGCAAAGGGGGAATCGGCTCCAAAAAAAGCAAAAACTGTCTTTTCGGCTGGGATAGTGCTGGCGATTGTTTTTTGGGATAGTCATGGAGATATTTTAATCAATTACCTTCAAAAAGGAAAAACCATTACAGGAGAATACTACGCATCATTACTTGACAAGCTGAAGGCAGAACTTGCGGAAAAACAGCCACATTTGCAGAAAAAGAAAATCCTGTTTCACCAAGACAACGCACCGTCTCACACCTCAGGGGTTGCCGTGGCGAAAATTCATGAATTACAGTTTTAACTGCTTGACCATCCACCTTACTCACCAGACCTAGCCGAAAGCGACTTCTTTTTGTTCCCTCATCTAAAAATTGCACTCAGAGGACAGAGATTTTCGTCAGATTAAGAGGCAATCACATTCGTGAACAATTATTTTACAGAGAAAAATGCCGAGTACTATTTGGATGGGTTACAGAGATGGCAGCATCGCTGGGAGAAGTGGTGTGTAGAGTTACAAGGAGACTATGTCGAAAAATAAAAATTTCAGGAAAAATGTCTTGTATCTTTGTTAGGTTGGAACCTTTTCAGACCACCCTCGTATGCCTAGTTGATTGATGGTTGAATCCAGGAAACCAGGAAGTATTTGCAGGTCAGCTGGCTTTTATAGGTGGTGTATCCTATGATTGAAAAGCTCTCCCCAGTAAGAGGGTTGGTGAAAGTGGTGGAGACATGGTATATGTTGCACATGTTACAGCAGGGTCTATTGCAAGGGGAAGGAGCCCTTGGATGGGACACTCTCATGGGGCAAGGAAGACTATGCTTGTGGACTAGGAGTTGGCTGGGTTTGTAAGGCCTGATGAAACAATTTGTTGGAGGAGCAGGGAGAATTTTGGAAAGAATGGCTCTCTTTTCTGAGAAGGTCAGCAGGAAGTCATAACCTTACTGCTGGAAACTAATGATGGATTCAAGGCCTGGGAAGTATTGTGTGATCAGCACTGGACAATGGTTGTTTTTTGGGATGTTTAGTGGTCAATAGGCTGAGCAGGTTGTAATATGACCCGTGAAAGTTGTTTGTGAACTAAAGCAGGACATGTTGCTTGAATACTGCATGAGGGATTGCTAGTTGGAGCATATACATCTGCTCTAAATGCCAAGTCTGCAGGTGAGAAAACTTTTGGTATGATATGAATGGCAACCTTCAAAATTGAGATACTGCTGTATGTTGGTAGGATTGGTGTGGACAGAGGAGTTGAGATGGCAATTGGATAGTGACAGATCACATCAAAGAATGTGGCATTGATGTGAGAGTAGTTGCATGTGAAATTCAGTATGTGAAAGGTATTAAGATTGTTCAGAAAATTTAAAGGGTTGTTTTTCCCTTGTGTCCACATCATAAAATTAACATATATGAATCTGACCACATGAGAGGTTTGAGAGGGCGTTTTTCCAAAAATTGAGCATACCATCCAACTCTAATGGACTGTAGTCTATTATGAGGATCTATCAAGTAACCTACCTGTTCATATACCATTACTCTCTGTAAAAGCACTAGTAAATATACTTTCTTAAGGTAGTTCTACTATAAGTTACCATAGAAGCACTAAACCCTTCACTGGGTGCTACCCTTCTCTTATAACTATATTACAACAAGCCAATCTGATCAATCCAGCCATCATCCAACAACAACTCAGGGATCTTGCATCTATGGTAGCTGGCTAGCTACTAATCTCAGGACATTAGTGAGGCGAATCTTTCAGGTTTAAATCATTATGGTTACCATACTGCTAGGGCAAACGTGTTGGCCATACTCTAAAGTTGGCCTGAGATCCTATAATATTGGAACAGGACCACAGCAAATTAAGTAGGATTACAACAAAAATTGTCATAAACAAAAGTTTTTGCAATAAATCATATTATAATATACCAAAGTTTCAGAAAAATAGCGCATTGAGGGAACCAGGGACTTTCAGGATTCACAGCAGGAAGGTAGTTTACTGTGGGAAATCATGTGTTCCAGATGTTCTCAGTGAAAAACTATTAACACCCAGGCATTGCTACTACCATGACCAGTCTTGTAGTAACATTCAAAGCTGTAGGCCAAACGTATGCTGTTTGGAATAATGAAGCATTGGACTTGTAATAATTTTCATGTAGCCAAGAATTTTTTTTTTTTTTACTTACGGCTCTATGCCTTGTCGACGCCTAAGGTCATTAGAGGCGGGATGGGACTTTGGACAAGGAGCGGGAAGGATTTTGGCCATGGCCTTTTTGAAGGAAGCATCCCAGCATTCACCTTGAGTGATTTGGGGAAACCATGGTAAACCCAAATCTGGATGGCCGGATAGGGATTCGAACCCGCGTCCTCCCGAATTTGAGGCCAGATTGTTAACCGTTCACCCACCATGCTCGGTAGTAGCCAAGAAGTTTGGACATAAAGATTTTAGTGGTGGAACTCGATTTATGAAAGTGCAAGTGCCGAACAGTTCTTTCTAGCTCACTCAAATGAGGTTGCAATTTAGATTAATGTTGTGAAAGTAAATGCTTCATGTCTGATGTATGTTTGGTCAAAGAATAACCTACAACCTTCTATATGTTTTGAAGTCTTAATTAATATTCAACCATTTAATATGTGACCTGATACCAGCATTAACTTCAAAATTTAAAAAAATGTTTTGAGTGACTTAAAATGGTGACTCATTTCTGTGGGTCACCCTCAAACTGGAATTTCTTGTGGTGCAAATGCAAGAAGATTGGTGACCAATTTAAAATTACGAACCTTACTGAGACAGATTTATGATCCAACAATATATCCACAGTTATAGTTAATGATTGAAATCTCTATACACCAAGAGACATTTTGTTGTTACAGTGTCCACAGAAAAGTGGCATCAATTGTTACCAGAATGGAGTTGGAAAACAAGTGGTATAGGCATAACAGAAAATGAAGTGTTGTGTGTCCTTGATATGGGAGGAGAACTGACAGACCTTAGGTTGTAGGTATTGCTCCACCAATGTGGAGATTCGTTCAGTCAGTTGCAACAATAGGGCATCCCGGATTACCAGGCTTCTGGATTTTTGGTAGAAGGTAAATGTTAGGCCTCTGTGGATTTTGAGGAGGAAGAAGTGACATTTTCTGTGGGGTGTGACCTTGAAGGAGCCCATTGAAACATTTTTTGGCATAAATATATAATAACAATGAGAAGGAAAATGCTTTAACGCAATAAAACTAAGAAAGGTGCTATTTCAGCGTATACATCTGACTCCACCTGGTGTCTCGCTTCTGCACGAATATGGCTTTAGGTCGAAATATTGTGATTTTCTTGTGTTTGTTTTTTTGTGTTCGTCGTTCCCAGGTGCCTTCATCTGTGGTAAGTGTTGGGTCAATTTCCCTATTCTCTCTGGGCCATGGAGTTTATCACAAGCCCATGCACACGAATTGTTATTTGCATGCAGCCTCTCACCACCATCCCGCAGTGAAACGCGGAATTATAAAAAACATTAACCACCCGTGCTTCCATAGTCAGTAATGACACGAGCTTAGCCGCTGAAAGAAAGATATTGAAGGAGACGTTTCTGGCCTATGGCTACAGCCTTGACGTCATCAATAAGGCTATCTCAAGGCTTAAACCTCAAGCACCACCCTGTGTTCCAGCACCAGAAGTTGAAGCCAGAAGACAAACATGGCAGTATTACCCTATGTCCACGGGTTTACGGATAAAATAGGCCATTTTTTAAAGAAGGAAAATATCTGTCCAATATAAAGAGTGCCTAGGAAGATTTCTGATGTGCTTGTAAAGGTTAAAGACTGGAGGGAGAAATTGCAACAGTGGGCGTATACCAATTACCCGGTAGCTGTGGCCAAGTGTATATTGGTGAGGCTGGACGGACGATCAAGGAAAGGCTGTGTGAACACATAAGACATCTTAAAAATAAAGATGTCAGAAAACCAGCTGTAGCACTACATTCTGCTGACAGTGGGCATGCAATTTTATTTAGTGACGCTAGTGTACTTGTTCAGGAAAGCAAATGGTGGCTCATGTGTGTCGGAGAAGTGCTGGAAACAATTTAAAAAAAAACATAATATGAACGCAGATGGTGGACTTCAAGTTGACCAAATTTGGTCATGCTTGATTATGAAAACGCAAGACAGAGACCCCCATTAGACAGGCCATGCTGGCAGTGGTAGCTTGAATGACGTCACTCGGAGCGGTTAGTGCACTCTTCGGGAGCTATATATAGGTGGCAGCAGTTCCAGCCGAGACAGTCCTCTGAAGAAGCCCACAAAATGATGGCCGAAATGTTATATTTTGATAAATTGATGCAGTTCAACTTGGACAACCAAAATAACAACTACAATGACCACAGAAGTCTGCGCACTCAATTATAATTCTTGTTTCACATTCCATGATATCAGTGCCCACCCAACTGCATCAGCTCCTATGAACTAGCAGCTCCTCTGAACTCAGAAGGTGGGAACTTGCCTACCAGTACAAACTGGGCCCAAGGCTACCTTCTGGTCTCAATTTATGATAATACCCAATCATTACTTTTCCTTCTTTCCATCCTCTCCTTACTTCCATTGCCATTATCTAAATTGAATCACCATCAACCAGAGATGATGTTTAACTTCATAGATTCTTTGTTTTAAAATTCCTTTTTTAAATTGTATTTTATCAAGTTATTTATTCATTTATGTTTAGCAAGATTTATGTTTAGATTTTGTTGTATATATTCTGCTGTTTTTGCAAAAAATTTCTATACTTAGGTATTAGCTTCAAATAACTACCCCACTCCCTGTCCTCTGTTTGAATTTACCACACCATCTTCCAGACCAATGGTCACTCTGTGAAGCAATCTCTTACAACACCAATCCTCCATAATGTTCTATTGGTGATAATGGCCTAAGACCCAAAAATTACTACATCATTTGTGTTTTCGACTGTTTTATGTTCTCATCCCACAACTATTCTCCAAGGTTCATTTCTCTATCCTAATTTGAAACTCATAAATGAAAAGTGCTAAGAAGTGAAAAGGAATAGCAGTATACAGGGTATTAAAAAAAGTGTAAAATATTTTAGGAGATAGTATGCATCAAAATCACACAAAAATGTCTGGTAAACTATGGGTCACATACTCGTACTTTCGGCGTTATAACAGGAAGGATATTGGAAGAATTAGGAATTATATATGGAAGAGGAAAGATGACCATGTCCACAAGCTGGCACTTGTTTTCATGTGTAAGGGAGTGGGAAAATTTTCTTTTGTCAGTAAGGGTGGAACTAATTACCAAGTGAAGTGATTAACAATTTCTCGCAAACGTTGAAGGAATTTAATAATATTAAATTAAACTGCAATTTAAAATTCGTATATCACAAAAGTTGAGAGGGGAGGAATTTAAAATCCAACTTATATAAGATAATTAAAAAATAAAATAAAAGAGGGTAATTAGATGACTAAGTGTATTGCACCAGAGTGTATGCTCCATCGCAATTAAAAATTAATAATAATAAAAGATAAATCTGAGTAAGCAAAAATAAAAAAATAAAAAAGGAAGTTTAAAACAAAGAATCAAAGCAGTTAAATATCATCTCTGGTTAGTGGAAGTTCAATTTAGTTAGTGGGAATGGAAGCAATGGGCAAGGGGGATAGAGGGAAGGAAAAGTAACAACTAGATATTATCTTAAATTGAGACCAGCAGATTGTCGTGCACCCAGTTTGTACTTGTAGGCCGGTTCCCACCTTGTGAGTTCAGAGAAGTGGCTGCTGATTGAGAGGACTCTGTTAGCATGGACCGTGAAACAAGAATTGAAATAATGGTATCATCAGAGATGGCATGGACAGCTGGACTCCGGGTGTATTCTATCCGTTGGTGGCCATTTGTCCTTATGGTGTTTGGATTGTTGTTCAAACCTATATAGAAAGCCAAGAAGGGTTTGCAAGTTAGCTGGTATATTAAATGGAAAGTTTAACAGGTAACATGTCCTGTGCTGGGAAAGCTCTCCCCACTGACAGGATTGGTGAAATTGGTGGAGGCGTGGTGTATGTATGCTATTGCTTGGGAAAGAGCAAGGAAGTATTTTTGGGAAGAATGGATCTCCTTTCGGAGCAGGTTAGCAGAAAATTATAGCTCTGCTGAAGGATTCAATTGATGTATTCAAGGCCAGAAAAGTATTGTGTGATCAGGACTGCTTTTCGTGGTGATTAGGGTGGTCAATAGGCTGAGCAGGTTGTAATGTGGTCTGTGAAAGTTGCTTGTGAACCAAATCTGAAGAATATTAATGCTTGTGAGATGATGTTTGAATAATCTGTGAGGGATTGCTGGTTGGAGCATTTTAGGATGCTCCAAATGCCAAAACTGTTGCTGAGGGAGTGTTTGATACGATAAGGCAACTGTAAAAATGGAGATATTGCTGTATGTTGGTGAATTTGGTGTGGACTGAGGAGTTGAGTTGGGCATTGGAGAGGGACAGATCCACATCCAAGAATGTGACCAGGGTGTGGGAGTAGCTCCATGTGAAATTCAGCATGTTAAAGGCATTAAGATCATTCAGAAAATTTAGAAGGTTGTTTTCCCCATGTGTTTAGATCATAAGAATATCATCTATGCACCTAAACCACATGAGGTGTTTTGGAAGGATTTTCTCCAAAAATGTCTGTTCCAGGCAAACCATGGAGTGGCTAGCATAAGAGAGGGCCAGGTAGATGCTCAAGGCAGTGCCACAGATTTTGTGGTAGATATTGCCTTCACAGGAGAAGTAGTTGTTCTTAAGAATCAGTTCAGCTAAGGCGATGAGGAAAGATGTGCCAGGGCTGATGTTCAGAGGGCACTGATCCAGAAAATGTTTCATGGCACTGAGTCCACAATAATGTGAAATGTGTATGTACAGGGATGTCACACCAATATTACCAGGATGGAGTTGGAAGGAAGTTGTGTGGGCATACTAGATAGGCAGAAGAGGATGTGTTGTGTGCCCTTGATATGGGAGTGAAGTTGACAATACTATATCTTGTAGGTATTGGTCCACCAATGCAGAGATATGTTCAGTATGAGATCCATTAAGCTGCAGCAATAGGGCATCCTAGATTACCATGACATGGATTTTGGGAAGCAGGTAAAGGTGTATGTGGATTTTGAGGAGGAAATGTAGAGAAGAGAAAATTTTAGTGGTGTGAGGAGGGGCCCACTGAACTGTACATATTATTTTGTTGACAGCAGGTGTGGGAGCTTCAGTGAGGGGGCAGTAAGTATTGGTGCCAACAGTTACTGCCACCTCAAAGGAACACGTACAGTGGGCCTCTTCAAGGTCTCACATCAATGTCAATTTCTTTTCTCACTTCTCAAAATCCACATACACCTACCTTTTACCTCATTCCCAAAATCCATAAGCCTGGCAATACAGAATGCCCTATTCTTGTGGCTTATGGGTCTTCTACTGAACATATCTCCACATTGGTGAACCAATACCTACAACATATAGTCTGTGAGTTCCCCTCCCTTATCAAGGACACACAATACTCTCTCTTCCGTCTTTCTACTATGCTCATGCCATGAATCATTTTCTGGATCAGACCCTCCAAACAGCCACCCCAGCACATCTTTCCTCACCACCTTGGATGAATTGATTCTTAACAATAACTACTTCTCCTTAGAAGGAAATATCTGCCACAAAACCTGTGGCACTGCCATGGGCACCTGACTAGCCCCCTCTTATATTAACCAATCCGTGGGCTGACTGGAAAAGACATTTTGCAGAAAGTCCCTCTCAAACCCTCCATATGGCTCAGATTCACAGATTGGACATACGAGGAAAGCAACCAAGTTTTATGAACAATCTTAATACCTTTAACATGCTGAATTTGATGTGGACCTACTCCAACACATTCTTGGTTTTGGATCTCTCCTATTCCAATGATGACTGCAACTCCTCAGTCCACACCAAACCCATCAACCAACAGCAGTATCTCCATTTCGACAGTTTCCATCCATATAATACCAAACATTCCCTCCCCTACATTCTTGGCAATCAGCAATCTCTCATAGAGCACTGAGGTCCTGCAACTACCCCTCAGCTTTGGTTCACGAGCAACTTTCACTGACCACATTACAAACTGCTAACCTGGCTCAATCAGAAGCAGCTTCTCTGAAGTCAGAAGGTGGGAGCTTACCTACCAGTGCAAACTGGGCACAAGACACTTTAAGATAAAACCCCGTCATTACTTTTACTTGTCTCTATCCCCTGATTGCCTCCGTCCCCACAAACTAAATTGAACCACCACTGACCAGTGGTAATGTTTTACAGCATTCTTTGGTTTAAAATTCCTTTTTTTATATTTTGTTTACTTATTTGTTTATTTTTGCTTACTCAGATTTATGTTGTTGAAATTTTATTATATTATTTTGAGATGCTCAGGTGTTGGCTTCAAGTTACTATCCCCCTCTCCCTGTACAATACAATACATTCATTTTCCATTGATCCCAATATAAGAGACTGGCTCTGTGGGATGTGGAAAGTTGTCAATTTACAGATAAACAGTTGCATAACAAAATAATAAGTACACCACTAGACGTACAGTCGTAGTATACATGGTACATTAAACACTTCCATTACAAAATAATACATACACCAGAAGATGTACAGTCATAGCATATATGGTACATTAAAAAAAAAATCCATAACAAAATAATACATACACCACAAGATGTACAGTCATAACATATATGGTACCGTAAATAATTACGTAACAAACTAAATACATACACCAGGAGATGTACAGTCATAGCATACATGGTAAATTAATTATGTGAACTATATTTACACAAGATACTGGCAGTTATTTTTTAGATACCTTAGAAATAAATTCTTCGACAGAGTAGAAGGAGTTGTCAATTAAAAATTCTTTCAATTTTTTCCTGAATTTATTCTTATCATCTACTAGACATTTAATATGTGTTGGGAGCTTATTGAAGATATGTATCCCTGAATATCGGACCCCTTTTTGAACAAATGACAATGACTTGTAAGTCTTGTGAAGATCATTTTTACTTCTAGTGCCATAATTGTGTATTTTACTATTTGTTTCAAACAAAGTATAATTTGTGACTACAAAGGACATTAATGTGTATATATACTCAGACGCTAATGTTAAAATCCCTAACTTTTTGAACAGCTCTACATGAAGTTCTACTGCTAACCCCACACATAATTCTTATTACACACTTTTGGGCTCTGAACACTTTGTCTCTATGGGTAGAATTGCCCCAGAATATTATTCCATATGACAATAAGGAGTGAAAATAAGCAAAATAAACTAGCTGCCTCATACAGAGATCACCTAAAGCTGAAATTGTACAAATTGCAAATGTGGCTGCTCCCAATCACTTTAGTAAGTCAGAAACATGTACTTTCCAATTTAAATTATGATCAATATACAAACCTAGAAATTTCACACTCTCTACCTCTTGAATGGACTGGCCTGCAAATTTTATGTCTATATCAGGTGTTAATCTGTGTGATGTACTGAATTACATATACTGAGTTTTATCAAAGTTTAAAGACAAGCCATTAGCTGTAAACCATTTATTAATCAGTTCAAAGACATAATTTGAAATATATTCTGTAGATAAATCTGGATTGTTTTTAATTCCTATGTTTGTGTCATCTGCAAATTGGACAAATTTTGAGTTTTTAGATGAAACACAGGGCAGATCATTTATATATATATTAAAAACAATAGTGGCCCCAATATAGAACCCTGAGGTACTCCACATCTGATTAATTTCCACTCAGAAAACAGTGGACCTCTGTCCTCTGTTTGAATTTACCAACACCACATTCCTGACTAACGGTCATTCTGTGAGACAGTCTTCAAAAACCCCCACCCTCCACAATGTTCTCCTGTTGACAAAGTGTGAATACCAAAAAATTTCTATGTCATTTATGTTCACGCCATGCAACCATCATTTAAGGTAAGTGGTGGTTAATTTTACTATCCCAATTTGTAATTCCTTTTCACTACTTACTATCTTACTCTTTCATGGTTGTTACATGTATACACAGTTAGGAAATAAAGGTGCTATAAAGCAGATATATTAAACATTTGGATAGGAGAATAGCCAATGTTTACCGGAACAGAAGATTGCTGCAGTATGGACACATGGAAAACACATAGACCCATAAAGAGATGAAATTTTTGGGCTCTAACCTTTCTTGAAAAATAAAACGAGTTAGCTGCCTTATGGAAGCTGGCAGCTACAAGATTCTGCTTTGATAAGTGATGTTTATACTCCTATTCAAATCTTTAATATATATATATATATATATATATATATGTGTGTGTGTGTGTGTGTGTGTGTGTGTGTGTGTGAATTGTCATTTATAATTAAGATAGTATTAGGAAGATAAATTAAACAGAAAATGTGTGGTAAAAATGAAGTAAAATATTCTAGACGCTATGACAAATCATCTACTTAAAATGTACTTTCAAACCCACATATTCTAGGGAAGAATCGTTTATCACAGTCTACAAAATTGTGCACATAATGTGGTGTTCTATGAGGGAATAAGTGACATTGTAAAAATAAAAAAATAAAATGGATGAATAAATAGGTGGTGCCAATTAAGAGTTCATAAGAAACTTTATGATATATAAAAAAAGAAATTTTTGTAATATATGTTTATTGATTAATGAATGTTTCATGTCAGTGGTAAGCCAATTACTTGTGATTCTGACATAGTGAAATCCATTATCAGAAATTAACTTATTTTTTATGTACCCATGTAAAAGCTCCTTCATTTATTTTTATTTGCAGCAATCTGGCAAAATCCCAAACTATCTTGTAGGTGAACAACAGACTACATAACATCCACTTTCCAAACTGATTGATTTCTAGTGATTTAGTGATGATAACTTTTGTGCTATTCACATGCATCATTTATCAAATTTTTTTTCTGAAGGTATATGAATACCAGGAACAATATTGCTTAAAAATTGTACATACTATCAATAGTTCTGCTGACTAAATGGTTCCTCAGGAACTTTTTACACTAGTGTGATAGCAGACACAGGATTCAGAAAAAATTTTGTATCGTTTACTAAATTAAATAATTAAATATTAGGAAACAATTTTTTCCTCCAAGAATAGAAGGAAACTCTCAAAACAGAAAAATCAAAACACTAAACCAAACTCATGGTATATTATATTACCAGAGATAGCATACATCTTCTAAATGATATCAAAACAATGAACTTGTTTTAAGAATGAAGATTTTTACATTAACATTGCCTTATAAAGCTTGCTGCCTTGCTGAGAAAACTTAGTTGCATTAATAGTGTACCAGCTAAGCATAAAACATATTGAAAAAAAGATGCATTATTTTTGCATACCTCCTCTCTTTCTTATTTGTCGTTTCTGCCAAGGAGGTTCAGCTGCTGCTGTGTGTTGTCTTGTTGGAGAGTCATATCTTGAACCTCCATAATGATTTCTAGTAACTGTTACATTTTATTTTTTTAGTATCCGTTCCATTTGAAAGTTATTAAGCAAAACTATGTACATTATGGTTATAGTCATTAACAATTCAGAACATTTTCCTTAGTTATTGTTGGTGTGTAAGTAAGTATCTTTTACAAAACTGAAAGAGCACAGATCTTCAAGAGCATTTATTGTATACAAGTTACTGATAAGGATTTTTAGTATTTCAATCTTCAACATCAAATAGTTAATTATTGTAGTTACTTTTGTTAGCCTTATAACCAACAAATAAAAACATTGTTAGTGAGGAAAACCAATACTGCAAATCACATTTATTTGTACCTGTATAATATGTCTGAGAATTTATTATATTGTTATTACACTTCTAACTGTTGACTTACCATGTTGCATATTTCTTTCCTTCCAGTAGTCATGGTGTTTAGAGGAGCTATGGTGATGAACTGTTGGTGAGACAGATTTGTCTCTGTTTCTTTGACTTCCAACTCTGAATGTAAATGGAGAACCTAAACAGTAAGAAATTAATTTTGAAGTCCTTGTGCATTACAAAACAATAATATTTTAAAAAATGAGAGCTACTGCCAATTTTTTCCAGAATGTTCTAAGAATTATGCGACTAAAGGTCAGCCTTCAGATTCTTATATTTCTATAATCTGGTAATGTGTATAATTATCACCATGGGGAACTTATGATTCATTTTTGTCATTACAGTGTTAATTATGTTGCAGTCTATGTTCACAAGCTGGTGAAATGACCCCTTCAAATCTTCCCAAACAGTTTTTCTTATATCATGCTGATTTGTATTCTGAAATGTTACTCTGAAATTCTGCCTATCCTTTTTTTGCACTTTAAATTTTATCGAAGCAAACATTTTTCATTTTAACACTTTACATCCACTACATATTCAGAGTGATATAACTACTGACAGGTATTTGTAAATTCTGTTGAAAATTACTTAATGATTCTCTTGTAAACAGTAGACACCATCATAACACTCTATGATGTCACCTTTTTTGTTACTTTTACTTTCCATGTGTGAAGAGCTTGATCTATCCAGTATAATAATAATAATTATTATTATTATTTTGAGAGAAATTTGGACTGGTTTCATTTCACCAAAATTAAATAAATTACATATATGTTAAAATAATAATAAAAAATGTGACCAATAGCCTGATTTGTTAATCTATTGTTTTCAAGTAATATAAGACTACCAAGTACTATTATTTTGTTCTAAAAATCATAACACTCATATTATTTGATCAGTTCAAAACTGATATTATTGCACATAAAATTATGGATACAATTTGTAATGGGGAAATAGTTGAGTCTGCTTGAATGTTTTATACTTAAAGCCCTTTTTCTGAAATGTTTCTGTTTTCGGTCAGTTACATGACAAAAACCTATGAAATTCATGTCTCTCACTAAAGCACACTTATTTAAAGCATATTGAAATGATAACTCCTAAGCATGGGGCCATTGCTGTTCAAACCCTATATGATATAGCAGAAAAGACAGAACTACAGATATCATATGAAAAGACCAAAAGTACTTCAAAAGTTGGATCCCTAAGCAAGCCCCTGTGATGACCATCCATGGCAAGATTGGAAAAGTCATTTGTGTGTGGTACTTTGGTGAATAGGTTCAACCCAACAGTAGAGATGGAATCTCTAATGTTGATAAATATTACTTTTTTTTACTTATTGTTTTACGCCTCGTCAACGGCTAAGGTCATTAGAGGTGGGCTGGAACTGGGGGCAGGGATTGGGAAGGAAGTCAACCATGGCCTTTTTGAAGGAAGCATCCCGGCATTCGCCTGGAGTAATTTGGGGAAACCATGGAAAACCCAAATCTGGATGCCCGGAAGGGGGTTAAAATCCTTGTCCTCCCGAATGGGAGGCCAGAACGTTAGCCATTCACCCACCTCGCTCGGTATATAAATATTCCAAACTACCAGCTGTCATGAAATCATTACAACAAGAAGTATATTTCAAAGAATGTGAAAATCTGTCATCATAAAACTATTCTCAGACCATATGCTGTAGAGTCCGTGCTGATAAACAGAAAAAAGACACCATGGATGATATGGAGGAAGTTAAAAGACCCCCTGAAGAAAATTCATGGGCCAACAGTGCTCCCAGACAGTACCTACCAACTGAAAGCAAACTGTGAAATGTACCACCTGTTGCAAAAGGCTATCACCAGCATGTGCCGTAGGGTACCTTTTTGGAATGGACAAAAACAGGTTTACCAAGAAGATATTCTTACTTACCTTAAAGCTATAAGACAGGAAGCATGTAGCCCAATGAGATACAAAGAGACTTGAATTCTGCTGGGATTTCTGATATTGATTGATATTGCATAATGCACCAAATTTTGAATAATGGTTACCTGCTGGTACACTCTACCAAAAATTACTAAATCTCACAGGATAAAAATGAAAAATTATTAGCTGCCTCAAGAGATGGGATGAAAGTAAACATCCAAAAAGAAAGGGATGGAATGAAATTTGTGCTTGGTCTTATGAAGGATAGATTTTGGCATTTGCTTGAAGTGGTTTTGAAAAATCTAGATGGTCAGACCATGATAACTGAACTAAATCATTGAGCTCTCAACCACCAAATAAAATAGTTATCTACTATATAATTTCCTAAGCTGACTCACTCACTCACCTCGATAGTTATTGACTGGACAACGGTGTCACATGTCAGCTTTTGCTCACAAATCAACAGCCACCAGAGACATCATTAGAAGAAATTTGAGGCTATGTGCACAATTTAACAGCTAAGCAACTGCTACCAAATTATTTGCCATAATACATTCATTAAGTTTTCTTTTCATAGCATTTCATAGTTTTAATAAAAATTGATAATCCTTACGGTTGGAAAAGCGTGGAACTTCTTTTCAGTAACATGTTGCTAATGAAAGAAACATACAAAAAACTTATAAAAAAATTAAATTACTCATGATTTCAGCTGTTAAAATCAATGACAATTGTCATTCTGGCCTAGACTAAATTCAAATTAATTAAAAGTTTCGATGATGTTGTTGCTTGACCACACTTTATATATTACAATTTATTTGCTTTTTACCTATTTTACTGACCACCTTCATTAATGGTCTTTATTCATGTTTGCTGTACATGGATTATTAGGTTGTTTAAGGTGGACATCAGACCAAATATGTTACCAAATCAAGTATTCTGGCAATTCATTTCTTCGGAGTTGTAACGAACGCGTCTTGTGACCGCTAGTTACATTAATAAACTACATGTTTATTATTTAAAATGTGGAATATTTTAGTGGGCGTTTGGGCGCAGTGTACATTGTACAAGTGTGGAGCGGCAGATCTGAGGAATGCCAGCAGGCCGGTTCCTAGAATTAGCGAGGGGAGAATAGTGAGTGCCTAATGGAGGGGAGATTTGTGCTTGCCAGGTAGACAAACAGGGTGATCGGCGAGAGTTTTCTGTTTTTGCATGTGGCACGACGAACGAGGGAAGGATATTCGATGCCGGCCGGCCAGCACGTTCGGACGATGTGATTTCTGGACTGTCTATTCGTGAGTGGGACTGTTGCTGCTGCCTGGATCCGGACACCCGCTATTTTGTTTGAGCAGATGAGCTCAGGCAAAGGACGACATCTGAGGAACTGTGCTACACTGGTCCATAGCAGAGAAGACCGTCATCCAATGTGTGGCGGCAGACCTGTACCTTCGGTAATTATACATCGCCAATGAAGGACACTGTGCTAGCTAGACTTTCAAGTTCATAGCATTGCCCAGCTACGACCCTGCAGATAAGAACTCTCATAGCCCGGAGCAAACATCTCTTTCAGAAGTGAAGTCAAAATGTTGACTTCGTTTACTGTTTAATTTTTGTGTATTTTATATAAAATACCCTGGCGCCCACAAAAGGACAACTGATTAATTTTAACTAATTTTGTTATATATGTCATGTGATTAATTGAAATAAAACCATTTGTGATTTATCGTATAAAGTATTCACGCAAGTTCTACCTTTCATGATAAAAAAAATAAAAAAATTAATTATAATTTTAAATCACGTAATGAGGTCAGAACGTTATAGAGTTGTTCAACTGTTTAATAATATGGAATCTGTATTAAGTTCTCTGGCCATTACAGACACTATTGGGAAAAATTACACTGTGAATGTCCATTGTCAAATTTTTTTTTAAATGTAATGTTTTCGAAGCAAACAGGAATTCTTCAAATTATGTAGAGTGTACTTTAAGGGTCAAATACAAGTCAAGTTTGTATTTCAGCAAGTATAAGACCTTTGAAACAATTAGATGATAGCACGATTGTCCCTGTCCATGTTTAATAACTATGTCTATTAATACTTCTGAGTTCTTTAAGCTCAAAAGATTTTATTCACCCTAAGCGTGAAACACGGGCCATGTTCATATTTTGTCAAATCAAGTCAATCAGTCATAATCTTTGACGCTAAATACTGGAACTATTCTAGATCCATGATGATACGCAAAAAATGACATGGGCTTATGCTAGTAATCTAATAAAATTTAATGTTCATTGCCAACAAAAAGATTGACTGAAGCTCAATTGGTAGCTTAACTGTCTGCAGACTAAATAACTATAATCTTGATGAATCCAAGATTTTTTTATTATTATTCTTATTAAAGAAAAGTTTCCTGAGAACCATCCAATCTGCCAATCTATTGAAGATCTAGGTATCCTTGACAGTCCATCTCCATTATAATTTAAATACCAAGAATAAGAATTCAAAGCTTTACTTCTTCTAGTCTCACCCTAAGAGTCCCATGATAGGGAACAGTACTAACCACTTATTATTATGAAACTGAAACTTCCTATGAATGACTGTTTGGATAACACGATTTCTTCTTTGCATGATTGTCAACAGTTACAAAACTCAAAATTTTCCTAATGATCATTATTTCCCTTCCTTCATCTTGCTTTGGTCATAATTGATGTCCTGAACTAATTAAGTATAAAACAAATGTTGAAAAACAAATGTCAAAAATTTGCAAAGAAAATTCAGTAAATGATTTTTATATATTCATTTCCATTGCTTTTAGTTGTAAATGCAGATAACACATCATACTTCACTGTATAAGTAATCACATATAACACTAACTGTAAGTAACCTTCATACCAAAGTCTTCTTGGGTTTGTGCTGGATTGTATCATAAAATACAATGATTCGAAAAGTTCTTCATCTAATTTCAGGGAATCCAGAAATACACTGACAGTGACCAGTGGGCAGATGGACTTATATGACATATTTACTATCAAAGCCATTGTAGGATGGCTGGACAGTGGGCCTCCTGGATCTGTACAAGGTCTGCTCCGTTGTGCCACACAGTCCTGCTCATGTTGGCTTCATTACTGCTGTTGGCCTTAAGCTTAGTGTGCTCCTGTCTGAGGATTGAAGGTAAAAGTTTCCATGCATCACTCAGAAAGAGTCCTATATCTCTGTCACAGGTGTTGTCATAGAATCTTATTTTGATAGCTTCTTCTAAAGCAATGCCTTGACCGAGCATGGTGGGTGAGCGGTAATGCTCTGGCTTCATATTTGGGAGGACGAAGGTTCGAAACCCCATCCGGGCTTCCAGATTTGAGTTTTCCATGTTTTCCCCAAATCACTCCAGGTAAATGCCAGGATGCTCCCTTTAAAAGACCATGGCCGATTTCCTTCAAATTCCTTGTCTCCAGTCCTTTCCTGCCTCTAAAGATGAGGCATAAGGCCGTAACCAAACAAAGCACCCCTTTAACAGAAATACAATGCTCTTTCTGAGTAACATGGAAAATGGCACTTTCTATCCTCAGACGGAGCTCAGAAAGTTTAAGGCAAACAGCGGTAATAAAACCAGCATGAGCAAGTCTGCATGGTAACTGGCATATCACAGGTTTGACAGCAAAGATGTCGTAAAAATGCATCTGCCTGCTGATGACTGACAGCGTATTTCTGGATTCCTTGAAAGCAGATACCTGATAAATACTACAGAACATGTTGTCTTTTTATGACACGATCCAGTTGTAAACCTGGGAAGCCTGAATTGTGTATACACACTTGAACAAATTTCCACTCACAAACCTCTATATACCCTATCAATACAAGATTTGACTAATATTTTTCCAGTTAATGTTCAACTTTCATTTTCATGCAATTAATGAACACATCAGACACATAATTTTGCTATGAGTTCTTAAACATGAAGTGGCCTATAATTCAGAGTTCCAATATCAAAATAACTATTTATGCTTATAAGCTTCTTTACAAGTACAATTTTTTTCAAAAAATTTGGTCTTATTGATGTTTTAATCATTATGTTGTTTTCCTGTTTTGTAAATTTATTTCTTTTATTTGTTCTCTTGTAATCCTTATTAAATAAATCACCATTTTGTTAGTGTTGATACTTATTTTGACTCTTCCGATATGACAGAACATGTCAAATAAAGAGAGAGAGAGAGAGAATAAGAGAGGGAAAGGTGACTCTCCTTTTAAGATCTGGTAAAGATTCACCCCATAAATAATTTAGCAAGGTCAAGAGTTAAAACATACAGTGTTCATATTTGTTCTAAAAATACTGTTGCACAAAAATTTGACACTAGAACATCAAAGAGAATCATGGTTGCAAGTGACACTGAGAATCTTTTCTGTGGTAAAATCTTATGGACAGAATAGATTAGCATTTTGGAATAGTTAACACATTCACATAATCCCTAAACTAGAAGCCAACTTACCTTTGACATCACTGCCATTGAAGTAAACATAAATGCGATATTTTCCTGCATGCTGTGGTACCAGGGATACTCGGTAGGTAGAATTCCCTAAACTTTCCATTCTATGTGGTACAGAGCGGCCACCTGATACTATGTCAACACAGATGTCTCCTAAGCCTCCAGTGTCAGTAGCATCTATAGTAAAATTGAATGGCTGACCAGGATTAGCCCCTTCAAGTCCACGCAACTGTCAGGACAGATTATGATTAGGTTTCATATTCACATATTTCTTTGAATTATACCAACATTTTATGATGTTGGCATAATTTTATCAGATTCTGTGTACATTCTTTTGAATAGTTAAAAATGTGAGAACATTAAAGACTTTTTTCATATTAAATCAGCATGAAATCATTTGAAAGACATCTAAAAATTATATTCTTTAACTACTGTTTAATAAAAATAAATTAAAAAACCTTGCATGAATAACTGGAAAACATTTAAACAAAAACTATACCTGCAGTCACCAACATTGAAGTTAGGAGGATAGCAGCAACAAAAACATTCCAGTAACACAAAAAACACAATACTTTGGACTCTGTCATTAGTACAAAGAGGAGTTAATTATTCTGGCATACATCTGTTTAATAAACTACCTAATCGTATAAAACATCTTTCAGATAATAAAGATGTATTCAAACAAAAACTTAGAGATTATCTTATTGGCAACTCCTTCTACTCCATTCAAGAATTTGAAGAAAATAATTAATTGTACTCATTATGACGTTTGCAAAACTCAGTTGCAAAAATGTATGTTTATTATTATTTCTTGTATTTGTAAAATATATATATATATATTTACTATGATATGACTCATATTATGTGTATATGTATCAACAATGACATGTTTCACATCCCAGAGGTACTTCCTCAGCAGGGATCCATGGAACAAGATTGATAAATAAATAAATAAAAATAAATAAATAAATGCAATTTTCAAGGATGTAGAAACATGTGACTAAGCTTACACAAGCTCCCCAGGCAAACAAAGTCACATGCACTTTTTAAAGAAAACAGAAGCATATGACTAAACTCATGAAAGTCAACACAGACACATGTGGCTTAATCAAATCCAGTTTTTAACCAACTGTGTTTTTATTGTATGTTCCATGATATCTTTGCCAACTGTGAACTGATTTTAATGATTTTTTTTATTGTCTAGGGTATGGTTTCAAAGTGGTCCCATATAAATTTCATTTGGGATCGTGTGTTTTTTTTATCTTATATATAAAAATGGATACTGGTATACATATCCAAGAATAATAGATTTTGACACATTTGAACGATCACCATTAAAGTTGGCACATTTATGTATTTTATTATGGAGAAGATTTCTGACCAAAAAAGAACCACCCCTTACCTCTTTTTCACCTTTAATTTTTATAAAAACCTACAGTTTTTATCTTCTTTGGATGGAACTTTGCATACATATAATTTACACTAAATAAAAAATACTATCTACCCAAACTCTCTAACCCTATCCATCCCCTTAATTTTTTTCAATGTCCTTTATACAATCTACACTTTCTATCTGATTTTGAAGGAACTTTGTTCTAAAGTATTCATGTGCCAACAGAAAAATACTGGCTTCATTTCATTTGCAGAAGCCCAACCCCTCTTCCCCTTTTCCCTCTCCTTTAATTTCTGCCCCTTAATATTCTTTATACCTACCCACAGCTTTTATCCAATACCAATGGAAGTTTGGATACATATACATTAAAACAAACAGAAAAATTCTGTCTACATACATTTACAATCTCTCCCTTTACACCCCCTTAATTTATAACTATACAAAGCTACAGGAAGGGAAAATACACCCAACACTCACCAAAGATGAAGGGAGGAGGGCAGCAGCAACACAGCACAACACACAAACAAATAAAAAACAATATTTCTGGTGAAGAATCCCCTTTTTCAAGACTTGCGCAGGACCGGCCACCTATCTGTTAACTTGAAAAAGGGGATTCTTCACCAGAAATATTGTTTTTTATTTGTTTGTGTGTTGTGCTGTGTTGCTGCTGCCCTCCTCCCTTCATCTTTGGTGAGTGTTGGGTGTATTTTCCCTTTCTTTTCCATGTAAATATTGCCTCGCGGCATTTCTTTCCTTTCATTGTTACCTATACAAAGCTACAGGTTATATCCGATATTGATGGATTTTAACATATGTATACTTCAAAACAGACAGAAATCTACTGTTCACAGAAACCCAACTTTTCTACTCCTTTCAATCTGCTCAATGTTCTTTATACAATGCTACAGTTTCTAGCTGATTTTGAAGGAACCTTTTACATGTACACTTTAAAACAAACAGAAAATAACTGTCTACATTTGGTTTGTGAAAGCCAAACAACTGCCCCCCCCCCCCACTCCACCCCCTTAATTTTTTCCAATAACCTAGTTTTTATCCAATATTGATGGAACTGCGCACACGTATACAGTGCTTTAAAACAGAAAGATACTGTTTATTTGGTATACACAAACCCAAAATCTCTCTCTCTTTCCACTCCCTTAATTTTTCTCAATGATCTTAATACAAAGCTACAATTTCTATCCAATTTTGATGGAAGTTTATATGTAAACACACTAGGATGTCCCTTATAAGAGCAAACATTTTTTTTTCGAATATTCAAACGCATACCCTCTAATTTTTTGCTATATCTCTTTAGCTTACTTACATAAAAAAAAAATTTATCCTCCTACGATGACGTTAACCCATTCCGAGTAGACCTGACAATTTACGAAAAATGCTTATTTTGACTATCACTTGATACGTGATTACATCATTAAAATTTTGTATAATTCTGAGTTAACAATGAAATCCAGATGACAAAAAATAATACTTAATTATTTAGAAAGACAGAAGTATTAAAATTATGAGCGATATTTTCTTTATAGCATCTCTTTTTTATGGTGCGGGTGCAATATTCGGTGTTTTTGCATGAAAATTGTTTCCGTTCTTCATCGGCTGTAATTAAACCATGAAACTCCTACATTAATTTTACAGCTATTTCAGATTAAAAAAAACCTGTTCTTTTAGCCTTTACAAAAACAGCACTTTCTTGCAATGAAGAAACGCTTTCCTAAAGAACACGGCTTTAAACTTTCAATCAAGAACACAAATGTTTGCTCTTCGTGGATACACAGTCATCGTGGTTTTTCCTAAAACAAAATATAGGTAATCAAGTTGCAAAAGATACAAAATATTGTTCAATGTACATATAAGACAGATAATTTTACATACCATACAAAATAGAGCCGGATATTTCTGCCATGAAAGGGGAGTACCTTTCTACAAAGTCAGATGTACACTCAGGGGTGCAGTGCACCGGGGCCCCTATGCTCAGGGGGCCCCCAAGCGCGGTTGAGGGGGGCCCACGAGCCTTCATGGCAAACTGGCGGCCTTTTTTTAGCTCTATTGTCATCTCAAGGGGCCCCTGAGACACGGAAGAGGCTCTCACTGCTCAGGGGGCCCCATCCTCAGCTCAGGTGGCCCCTACCAGCAACACAAAGCAATAAAAACGTCGCCCATCTGGCCTGAGGGCCCAAAATAAATTTTTTGCACCGGGGCCCTTGTTGACCTAGCTACACCACTGTGTACACTCCCTTTCTAAATTATGTACCATTTTGCATTCCTTGCTCAATTAGTTGAAAACTTAGGAAACCTATCTTGAGTGAATAAATGGCTGTTGCCAATTATCATGTTTGATGCACTGCACAAGGATGCTTTATTTTAAGTTCTTTTCCACTATCTCCATACATAGCTCAATTATTTCGCTGTAGTTGTCTCTCATGAAGGATTTTTTTAAAATTCAGTCAAATAGAAATGTAACAACTACTCAATTTGTGTGTCAATGAAATGTCTCCCCCCCCCCCCTTTCCTGAGCACTTATATCAATATGATGCCGTTATGCAAAAAAGTAACAACTTTCTTTTGAACATTTGCTCCAGAAGTGCCCAGGCTCCATTGAGATGACCTATGTTAGATGCTATTGTGTCGCAGCTCATTATCTGCACTTTATCATTTACCCAGAGCATTCAGAACAACTTCACCTCGATGTTTGTCACAAGAAGCTATTCTCTATTATGAAATGTAATTATGAGACAGATTGGCAGTAGTTCTTCTTTGGAACTTCTTATGCCCAGACCAGACTTCTTTACAAAAAATCGTCAAACTTGAAGAAAGTAAACTGAATCTCTTACACTTAACTGGCATCTATCCAAGGCAGCTATTAATTTAGGAGTAATGATATTTTTTTTCTTCTGCATTTTGCTGCTGTTCCTGATTGAATTATTTCGGGTGGGTTTGTTAAATGCTCATCCTGATGTTTTCCAGGACTAGAAGATGTGCTGTTGATCTCTTCAGATAGCAGGATCAAATCATAAGATGCTGAAGAGCTTGACTACCCACTGGACAACATATTTTTAACTATTTTTCTCTCCATTTATTTTCATTTGTTTTGGCCTTTCTTATTTTTCAGCTAGTTTTACATACACACATACATCAAGCAACCTGGTCTCCCTGGCTCTCTCTGTTGCTGCAAGAAGATTTTACTTACTTTGTTTACATCTGTTTGAGGGCGTAAGTGTGTGCAATTCCATAAGCATTATCCAATTCACGTTGCAAAGCCTCTTCCCTTCGCTTATAAATATCCAGAGATTTGCTTACATTCTTTTTCAGCTCCAAAATATAATTCACTCATGTAAAGTGCTATTAGGCCTTTCACTTATAGTTAACTTGCCTTCGCAGATATTAAAAAATAATACTGATAGAACTCCTGCAAAACCTACAGATCATTCATATTGCAGACAAAGGGAAGAAAATGGATATCCTTGAGGAACTTGAAATATACATTCACGATAAGCTATTGCCATACCACCTTTTAAATGAACAAAAAGATCTTCCTAATAAAGCATTCCTGTACAATTTTATAGACCTATTCGCTAATAAATAACAGATTAAATAATACATGTCTCCCATATGCCCATATACATATTACTATATGCATATTAAAATTTCAAAAACTATTTATAATTTTTATTGTTATCCATTATTCCGTTTTTCACCAATACAGTTATAGATTTAAGTTCAGTTTTGTTATCATGTCTAACTTTTTATAAATTACACATTACTGTCTGTATAAACCTCTTTGTATAAACCCCCTTGTATAAACCTCTTTGTAAATACTTCTTTGTATATAAACATCTCTGTCTTGTTTGTTTGTAAATACAGTAGCAAGTGTGCAAGGTGTCTATTCCACATATATTTGTGCAATATAATAGTGATAGTGCATAGTGTTACACAAAAATGTGCCTCCTCAACTGTGTTCCATACAAATCTTTGTTCTCAGATATAAGCAGATGCCTTATGTAAGTTATATACCAAATTTTACTATCATCACTTCAGATTTAAATTCTTTCGTCAATCATCATATTTTTGTTATTCTAGGACACAAAAACACGCCTGCAATAAGCATCTGTATTTTTAAAACCATCTGATGATGAGCAATGTATGCTTAAAACCGGTAATGGTAAAATAAAATAAAGCAACACCATAAACTGTGACTGGTCGCTGTTTTCAATAATCAACCAAAATAGAAAAATACTGTCTACATTTGGTTTACAAAAGCCCAACACCTCTACCCCTTTATCACTAGCCCTATTAATTTCCAAAATTCTGTATACAATAACAGAGTTTTAAATCTGATCAAAATTGATTCCACAGTGTTCAAGTTATGCCAGATTATTTATTAAAAAAAATGTGTCCTAATGTCTCAACATGTACATCAGATTTTAAATTTGGACCCCAAGCTTTCAAGTTGTGAAAACCCATTAAAAATCTGTATTTCCTGAATGGTGCGAGAAAAAGCAGATATGTATATTTGAGCTCCAGATTTAGGGGGATGTTGTATGCATTAATGCATTGATGGTACACGCAGGGCCGGCGTTAGGGGGGGGGGATAAGCTGGTCAAAAGTACCCGGGCCCGCCGGTTGATGGGGGGGCCCCGATCACCGACTGTAGGGGCCCTCACGTCATGACACAATGAATCCGCCCATTGTCGCCCGGCCAGTTTGTGAAGCTAAAAAGAAAAAAAAATTCACCCATTTTACCCCGGGCCCAAAATAACTAGCGCTGGCCCTGGGTACTGTTTTGATTACTGAGGAGCAAGTTTAACAAATGTTCTGAGTATGTTGCAATGCAGCCTGAACCCAAATGTAAACTTATGTTCCATATCACAGCATCCATATCAATGTTTAGTTTATTTCTGAAAAGGACTGGTACTAAATTAACCCTTTTTGATCTGAATTTATTTTTAGGAGTGAAAAAAAAATTTCATCAATGAAGTAAGAATATCAAAAAAAATTATACAAAATGCATTTCAGGATATAAATTCTGAAATTATTCCAATTGACATCATTGGGTCTTGGTTATGCACTAAGAAAAGCAAAAGTGAAAGCTCTTCATCTTCTTAAAATTTCATTTTTATTAATTGATAGACAATACAACAGCAAAATAAAATAGAATACAACTGAATTATAATATACTTACATCTTTTTGCATTTATAATATAGCTATGAATTCATCTAGCATGTAAGACTTGATCAAGTGAAGAAAATATTAAATTTGCAGCACTATGTTCTACCGTAACTTTTGATATATGATCTGCATCTAGATTTGTTAGTTAGATATTCTGACCTGTAACCAACATCATCAAAATATACATCAACAATGAGACATGGTGCTTCTTCCACCGTCTTTTTCTCCAATAATTCTAACTTTAGTGAGTCTGATGGAAGCCCTTCTTTTCTTGATTAATTCCGTTCTTAAAAGCAGGCCCTCCGCTAGCTGTTTGAGTGCCCACGTGCAATGCCAACTATGCCGCCCCTGTCTAACTACAGCCAGTGGAGGATCTAGGAATTTTCCAAACTGGGTTAAAAAAACTGCGAGGTTGCCTCCACCATTGATGCCACCCATGTGCAATATTATATACAAAATCAAGTAATAGTGGTTTTTATTCACCTTTTGATATCAGTATCTTCTGTGGAGGAACCATACTTTCATAAATCCCATATTAATCACGAGAAATAGGTTCCCAGATAAAAACAATGGCCCTTGATGTTGAAATGATGTAAGTAAACAAACATGTGATGCAGATCAATACCTCTCGTGAAAGTATTTATTTCTTTACAATTGATGACTAAGGAACATTCAAATGTTGGTCAGCAGGTACAAATAGCTGGAAGACATTTTCAACTAGTTCTTGGCATTTGTAACATGAAAGAATTTGCACTGCCTTTTTGTCCGAACCATTTCAGTAATACAATGTTCTGTAATTACAGGAACCCTTACCTCTCTCTTTTTTCTTCTTCTTCACAGAAGCACCTATCAGCAAAGAGTAGCCTCTCTGTCTGTTCTTTCTTAGCGTTCTAATCATACATATTCCACCACCAGGTTCTATAATTTTAACCAATTATGAACAAATAATTTATTGTTCTGACGCTTGGGCAAACCATCTACTACCCTCATAACTACACTGCAACTCAAAATTAAATGGCTGTCTGTCATCTTTGTTCCCTTGTCTACATTAATTTTGAGACCCAAAAATTTCAAGTTTTATAACACAAAAAAATAACCAAAATAAGCCCATATTATGGTAGGCACTGAAGTAAATATACTTAGATCATTCTATACTTTTCACTAATATGAGAAGAGATATAACTGTTATCGTAAGAAATTAAATTATTTATTGGATATCCCTTAGATCGCTTATGAAACATAAGGTCACAAGAGAAATGTACTGAATACTCATCGCCAAATGATTCCATATGGAATCTAATTTTTTGCTTCAAATATTCAGAATGTAGTATAGAAATTAATATATGCATATTAGTCTCTATTTACATAAGTAAAAGAACACAATTTTGGAATGGTCATTAAACATAGTACAAATCTAAGAAAATTTCCGAAAGGATTGTGTGCAATTGGTAGTCGGAATTTAATTGCAATGGAGCACATGCTCCGGTGGCAATTTCCCTATACACCCAACTTCCCCCTATCCTACACTCACCTACACTTGCCCTCAACAAATTTTAATTTTAAATTCTTTTAACGTTTTCGGTAGGTTATTCATCATTCCCCTTGGTAACTCATTCCAATCCCTGACACCCTTACCTAAAAAAGAAAATCTTCCCACACCCTTGTGCCTGAAATCGAGTGCCAGCTTGTGGTCATGGTCATCTTTTCCCTTCCATGAATTACTTTTCATACCTACTGCAATATCTTTCCATGCCTCATCGCCAGTATACGCCCTGTACACTCCCATTACCCTCCTCATCCTCCTCCTGTCTTGCAATGAATCCCATTCCAGCTCCTTTATCATATCTGTCACTGATTGCATTCTGCTATAATTTCCAGAAACAAATCTAGCAACCCTTCTTTGCACCTTCTCCAACTCCTGTATTTGATACTCAAAATGTGGGTCCCATACTACAATACCATATTCGAGCAATGGTCTTACCAAAGTTTTGTAAACCAATTCCTTTACTTCTCTCGTGCTTCCCCTCATCACTCTCTCCAACAAGTGCAGAATTTTGAAACCTTTTCCTACCACCTGTCCAATGTGTCCTGCTCAGTTAAGCTTGTTATCAAATGTAATGTCAAGACATTTACATTTCAAGTCTTCAGCAAGCAATTCTTTCCCCACCTTATATTCATAATTAACCCTTTGTTTTTTATTTGTGTATCTAATTAGCTGACTCTTCTTGGCATTTATCTTCATCCCATGTTTACCAACCCAACTAGATATCCTGTCCAGATCATCCTGCAACTGTTTACAGTCCTCTATCGTTTTTATCCTTTTATACAGCATTATGTCATCTGCAAACAATCTAATTTCAGATAGTAAACAATCAACAAAATCATTCATTAGAATAATGAATAGCAATGGTCCCAATATGCTACCCTGCGGCACTCCCCTTTTTTATTCTACTTTCTTTGATACCGCATTTCCCACCCTAACTTTTTGTTTTCTACCTTTCAAAAATTCTTCTACCCAGCAAATCACTTTCTCATCCACTCCAGTAGTTGTTACGTTATTTACTACCATTTTGTGGCTTACTCTGTCAAACGCCTTTGAAAGATCTAGTGCTACACTATCAATTTGGCCTCCCTTGTCCATTTCATCTGAAATATCTTGCATATATCCCAACAACTGAGATTCACATGAATATCATTGCCTGAACCCATGTTGCCTACTTGAAAACCACTTACGTTCCTCACATACATTTCTGATGTGGTTGCATATCAATCTTTCAATTAATTTACCTACCACTGAAGTCAAACTGATTGACCTGTAATTTTCGACTCTATTTCTCACCCCTCCTTTATGTACCGGTACTACTATCACACTTTTCCAGTCTTGTGGTAAGCAGCAAGTATCCAGACTCAATTTAAATAATATTGCAAGATAATGTACAATGTCACATCCGACCATTTTTAAGATATCTGTAGTAATATAATCTGCACCAGCCCCCTTATGTTTTTTCAGCTTTCTTATTTCCTTCATGGTTTCCTCAAGACGAATATCAAATTTTTACTATAGTCATTTCAAATTGTGTTGTTAAGCTCGTTCTCCGAATTAGACTCTCCTGTTTCTGAATCATTGTCCCTAATGCTTTCACTAAACCAGTTACTTAAAATCTCTGCCTTTTTCAAATCGTCAGTAACTTCTTCTCCATCCTTATCTATAAGTGTCTCTACACCCTCCCTTCCCCTCAGTTTCCTGATATAGCCATAGAAATTTCTAGATGAATCAGTCAATGGTCCTCCTGCACTCACAATACTCTTCATAAACCCATCTTTAGCCACTTTCTTTGCTGTTATTAAATCCCATGTTTAGTTGTTTCAAATATTCATTACTACCCTGCTGTCTCTTAACTGTGTTATGTTCTCTTCGTACCAACTTCTATAACCTTCTCACTTCCCTATTATAGTACACAGATTCTCTACTTCTAATTATATTCTGCTTTGGAATGAATTTTTCTTCCCCCTTTCTTATTATCTCCTTGAACTCTTCCCGCCTTGACTCTACTGTTCTTGTGCCTTCCTTCCATTTGTTGAATTGTTCTCTGAAATATCTCTTAAAATTTGAAACCTGTGCCTTTTTATAATTGTACCTATTTCCCCCTTCAATTTTGGCTGCTGGTTTACTGAATCCTCTAATATCCATCAGAATTGCTTCATGATCACTTATTCTTTCAGTTACTTGATACCTCAAAAGGTTTTCATCAGGCTTAATTAGAAATATATCCATAATATTTTGTCCCCTAGTGTTTTGCTCAACCACTTGTGTAAATCCTCCTTCTCTTATTAAGATATTTGCAAATCTTTGTTCCCTTGTGTTATTTATCTTATTTCCTTCCCAGTTTACACCTGGTAAATTTAAAGCCCCACTGTTGTTGGTCATTCTATTCTCGCCTCTGAAATCTGAGTATGAATTTAATTTCTCCCCAAGAGCCTCATCCTCTTCTGTCATTCTTCCACTGCGGTAAACAGCCAACACTCTGATTTTTTCTTTTTTATTACCCCAGAAATCTACCCCAAGTAACTCATGGTCTTGATCTATGAATGCCAGTGAACTGTGGTAGTTTTTGCTAACTAGTATGAAGACTCCTCCACCAATTGCTCCTCTATCTCTGTGGTACACTCTGTAACCATCAGGAAAAACCTCACTGTCTAGTACGTCTTCTTTTAACCAACTCTCTACCCCAATTATTATTTGTGGTTCGTGTATCTCTATTAAGTTTGCAAATTCGATTACTTTGTTCATTATACTTCTACAGTTTACCATTAACACCCTTACTGGCTTTATATTTTCAGCATTTATCTCCTCTTTCCCAGATTTACCCCAGCCAGTTATTGTTTCAGCAACTTCATTTATTTCTTTAACATCTATGATCATTCTCGTCGTGGATCTACAATCAGTATCACTTTGATCATCTATTTCCATCCCTTCACCAGCAGCCCCTAACCTAAAAAAGGCACAGTCCTGACCCCAACATCACTGGAAATGGGCTGCCATACATATGCCAACAATAAATGTGAAATTGTACTTCAACAAGTCATTGTAGTGAAATCACAAACCATTGTAATCTATTGGAAAAGAAAAGAACTATGAAATAGATGACATCTGGATTTATTGGGCATACTTTACAGGCCATAAAAGTCAAAATTTTTATTGATTCCAACTGGAAACACTGGGGTAGAAATGGTTAATGAAACTTGGTACACACATTCACATAGTAAATAAAAAAATAATGTACAGGTAAATCAATCACAATTTGACTGGGTAACACTGGGTACTGTGCTAGTATTTAAATTTTGAAAAAATTATTCCTTGATTAGGGGATTGCGAAAACTCAGAAATCCAATATCCTCTTTCTAGTGGTTTCATACTACAATTTAGCTGACTTGGAATTTGACCTATTTTGTCAAGATTAGATCAAACTAGTTCTTCACACCTCATGCCATGCTTTGCTGTAGCCATTGTGCCTCATGCCCTTCTGTCTTCTTTGGTCGGTTGTGAAATGACAACCAGCAAATAAAAAAAAACTAGTTGTTGGCTAGATAACGCAACCTCGCCATTTTTGTGAGAGCTTTCTCATTGTGTGGACTATTTAATAATTTATTTGCATCCAAATTAGACAAAGCAATGCCTTATAAAGATTTATGTAACTTAGTGCCACATAAATCTGTCTCTTTGCAAAATTCTTTTTGCATAAATCAATAACTGCCTTGTCAAGGGTTGTGCCTTGTAATTTATGTACAGTTAAAAACTAGCTTAAAACGACCAATAACATTCTGCAATCCACATCTTCATATTCCCTTTGCGTTTGAAATGTTGTGAATACAACCTCTATTCTCTTTCAATCTAAGACCAATTGTAATCAAAATTTATCAGGTAACTCAACTTCTTCTATTTGGTCTTTTCAGAAAGCAGGTCATTTAATTTATTTTTACAATCCCCACTGTCATTCTTGAACCCGTCAGATACAGAACGATTACTCCCCACAAAACTCGATATAGTTGGTACAATATAGTTGGTACGGACTCTCCATAGTTACTAATGTTCCTTGGAAAAACATTGTATGGTGGCTTCAAACCATAAGTTGCAGCGTCACGAGACTTGTCTACAGCATCTATTGTGTAGAGACAGTACGCCTTAGCATTTTTCGCATCAAATTGGGATAGAGGGGAAAATGGACAGCAGCACCATCAGTAAAATCACTTGACAAATATACATGTCAACACTCACATAATAACTCAATCTGAGTCATCTTTAATTCACCAACCACAAGCTATTCAAGA
Source organism: Vandiemenella viatica (assembly GCA_031002005.1). Lineage (NCBI taxonomy): Eukaryota > Metazoa > Arthropoda > Insecta > Orthoptera > Morabidae > Vandiemenella > Vandiemenella viatica. The sequence goes on along the minus strand of JARYHS010008074.1, from coordinate 313,863,054 downwards.
GATCAGTGAACTCAATATTATAGCATTTATTGTTGAACTATCTTAGTCCACATTCCAAAGTGTGGTTCAATCCGCTCAAAAGAGGCATACTAAGCCTTTGTATTAGAGGTAGGGTGGCCAGTTCCTTTCCCCTGGGACCTACAGTTTAACATGGAATCAGTTTAATCCTAGTTTAGCTCTTATGACCAATTACTGAAATTTTTACATTAATCATTTATTTTTGGAGATGGTTCCATTGTTTATTATCTAAATGGCACATGTCCAGGAGACAAGAAGTCATATAAACAGCCAAAGATTTATACTGCAAATCCAGAATTTACTTCATCAAATGCCATTTTAAAAAATTGTTATCATAATTTTTAAAGACTAATTATGTTTTAATTGATTTCTGTGAAATTTTAAAACACTGACATATACCCTTGCAAAAATAAGTGATTCGTTTCTACTTTAACTAATTACTGTACTATTTATTCTAAGACATTTTTTAATGAATATGTGTTCACATGTTAAACTGAAACCATTTATTGTTGAAATTATGCATTCTTTGAAAGACCATAAAATGAGTGGGCTTATTGTTAATACTTATGGTAATAGCAAAAGGTCATCAATATTTCTACTGTTGGTCCAAATAACAGCACTGTACATCGATGAGTTCTGATGGTTGTAGTTAAGTATATAAACACTATGAAGTAAAATTATAGGGTGTAATTAATTCAGAATGGTGCTGGTTCTTACTAACCAGGAAGTGGGATTAGGTTATACATTATATGTACTAACAAGAAATAAATTAAGCATAAAAATTGCTGTACTGGTGGTTTGGTGACATATACAAGTTTATAAATATTGTGTGAAATAAAAGTGTTGGTTTAAATTATGTAGGAAAGGCATTTTGGATAATTGATGAGCACATGTGACTTACAGATGTGACAAATAGTTCACCTCAAGGAAGACAACTAGCAGGTTTAGATTTAAAATTGTATTAATTATCTGATAATATGAAGTAAGTGGACATTGTGGGAACTACTTTCACAACAAAAACCTGGTATTTCTGCTTTAGTAGTACAATAGAGAGTGTGTTTGTAACTATTGCCTGTGCTGCTTTTGTAGCAGAAAAAGTGTGTTTAAGGTTTTATAAACTCCAGAATTCAGACAATTATTAGGGGTCACAGTAAACTCTGTCTGGGTAGAATTTGGGCATAGTGTAGTGGCCCTATTTAATAAGCTTTGATATGTAGCAGAGTTTAGTAGTTTATTCCAGGATAATAGTTTACTAGTGTAGTCACAACTTTCAGTAAAACAGTAGGTATTGTGTCAGTAGCCTTGATTTAAGTCCTAAATCAAAGCCAGGGAGTTTAAAGTGTGCTCAGTTCAGTAAATATCATGCCCAAGATGTGTGGCAATTGTCGCAGTTTTGTGACGAAAAAATTGGTTCGCAGTGAGTGTAAGAAGTGGTTTCGCTGGGACAAATGTAGTTCAAAGGATAACCAGGAACTAACTGAGACTCTTCCAAGGTAATGTCCATTTTGTTTCAGGAATAGGAAACTTGCAGAGCAAGAGAAGAGAATGGCAGATCAGGATATGAAAATGGCAGAGCGGGCTAGAAAACTTGCAAAGCGGGAAGAAAAGATTGGGGAGATGGGAGAATTTATCAGGACCTTTCAGGATCAACCTTCAGTAGTGGAAATGGAAGAAGGTAGAGAGAGAGGAAAGGGGGAACTGGAACTAGCAACAGGTCATAGGAAACATAGGATAAACTGGATTAAGGCACCTTATATAATAGGAATTGTGAGGAGAAATAGGTTTGACCTGTTACCAGACAAGTAAGGAGGAAAAGAGCCTCAGGTAGCAGTAGGAGTAGTAGTTGTACTAGATGCATGGATGGAAAAAAGTAAGAAAAAGGTTCTGCTGCTACATAGTAGTAATGGTTGAGGTGTAGGCCCTCTTCTGCAGGACCAGTTGGGTGAAGGCTACCAGGTCACAATTTTTTAGATATAAGACTGTTACTAGTGAACTGTAGAGGTAAAATGAACTAAGTAATTTAGTTTGGTAACTTAATAGAGTTACTGAAACCACAAATAGTTATGAGGGTAGAGCCTTGGTTAAAAGCATAAGTGCAAGACAAAGAAGATTTTCCTGATGGGTATAACGTGAACCTGTAAGGGACTTGCCTTATACCGGGCATAGTATATATGCTTATCACCTTAGCTATAACCATGTAATATGTAGCCACTGGATTATCGATTGCTTGGATTTATCTCGGCCGCCACCTGTCTTGATTTAAACCCCAAGATAGGAAGGGTTAGGTTAACATCATAAAAGAAAGTCAATGCTATTGTTTCAAAGTCAAAGTTCACTATATTCTTGAATAGACCAAACCAGTTCTTAGATTGCAAGTAGAGAAAAACGATCAGACAAGACCAAACTCCGTTTTGAAAATATGATAGTCACATGTTGGTTATGAAAGTTCAACTTAACTACCAAGATACCGTCATGGCGGAACCACTCACATGGTGTCTCCACACTACTTCCTGCTACAAGCGCAATGCCCTACACCAACCTATAACCTTAGCGCACTGAGTGATCACTAGCAACTGGCAATGTTTGAACCCGTTGGTTGTATTTATAGGTTCGGTATTCCAATGCAAGACCAAAGTTCAATTTGAGCAAAAACTGCGTCAATCATCTTCCGACTTTGTAAAATGGTTCTTCAATCTTAGCTCACACAGCTTCTACCTTTCTGAAACTTAAACAGTAGCAAGATTTGAGGGTAATTAATAATTTATATCCTTAAGGTTCAAACAAAGCCCTAACAGCTTCTAATAAGAATCTCTTTCTTTTGATACCAAACATGACCTGTATATTCACCTGTAACAAAAAAAAAAGTATTAAAATGCAGTCTATGACGTAGTAACAAATTTTTTGAGTGTGCTAATGTTATTATGCTGACTTTAAGACATATTTTAAAGGATTCTACAGATTCTCAAATACCTAGACTCTAGCTGCTATATCTGATTTATAATTAATTTCTGAATTACGCATCTTGCTTGCTGACACAATTTGAAGTCAGCCTTATGCAAAATATCACTATTTTGCTTTATCCTGATTATAATACCACATATTTCCCAAAAAGGCTTATACAGTATGGATTAAAATTCACTGTTGTATATCCTGAACATTATTTTCTTCATCTGCATTTAAGTGACTTGCTCGAAATCCAAAACAAATCCTATAAGCACATGTCGACTTTATCATATTATATTTAAAAACAATCTTTAAACTGTATAAAAGTTTATAAAATATCAGTATGTTGTACGGGAAAAAGTTACATTTGTTTCACGCTATCAGCTGACTTCTAATATTACTTCTAACATATGGTTTCATGAATTTTATAGTGCATATTTACGTAATAAATTAATATACCAGCTTTTTAGGCTTTTAATGACTTTAAACTCTTTATTATGGTTTCTTTATAACAAAATTTTGTAATTTAGGCTGTTTATTATTATGAAGAATTCACAGTGTTGAATTATAATGAAATTACATCATTAAAAAAATTGCATATACTGTAATGAATTATATTCTGCTACAGCTGTTTACGTAGGTATAAAACATGATTTTTACTATTTAAAATTGATCTATTATCTGTATTTACTGTTTAGTTTGCTTAATGGCTTTAATTAGCTGTGTAAATGGCTCTAAGGTTGAGGTTTCTGGTGGTTTACTTATGCCCGTTCTACTGCAAACAAACTTCATTTATAGAATTTGCAAAATTCTAAGGTAACTTACATACCATAGGGATAGAAGAGGAATTGTTGGTGGTGTTTTCATACTGGTTAATGAAGATTATTACAGTTCACTGGTGATAGTCATGAGATACCAGGGGTAGACTTCTGAGAAACGAGAAAAAATTAGGGTCTTGGCTGCCTACCTTAGTGGAAGAATGAGTGATGATAACAAGGCCCTTGAGGAGAAATTAAATTCATATTCAAAGTTCAGAGGAAAGAGTAGAGTGGTCGTTATAATCCACCAGGTGTCAACTGTCAGATAATAAAGATAAATAATATGAGGAAACAGAAGTTTACACATTTATTAGTGAGGGAAGGAGACTTTATGCAAATAGTAGGACAGAGTACAAGAGAATTAAAAATGTTGGATATCTTCTTAATAAGGGCTGATGACAATTTTGTGGGGTCTCAAGTTACAAAAGGAATAATTGATCTTGGAGCAGTTATTTGGTTATTCTAGGAACTAGTAAACCAGTGGTCAATAGTAAAGGTGGTTACACGTACTGTTACAGGAAAGCACAAGTCACTGAAGTGAAAATATATTTCAGAGAAAGAGTCAGCATTGGGAAGAAGAGTGCCAGTACAGTGGAAAGGGGCTTGGAAGAGTTCAAAGAGATAATAAGAAAAGGGGAAGAAATGTTTATTTCAAAACAAAAATAAAGAAAAGTACAAAACCTGCTTACTATAACAGGGTGGTGGGGAGGGTAAACAGGTTGGTAGGAAGAGAATATAACAGAGTTAAGAGACAACAAAGAAGATGGTAAACCTTGAAAAAACCTATACAATAAATTAATAGCAGCAAATAGAGAAGCTAAAGATGGGTTTCTGAAAAAAAATTATAGCTGCAGAGGGTTCACAGATTGATGCAGCTACAAATTTTTAAGGCTATGCTAGAAAACTGAGGGGAAGAAAATGTACACATACAATTGAAGGTAAGGATGGAGAAGTTACTGCAGATTTGGAAAAGGCAGAGATCCCAAGTAATTAGTTTCATGAGGCCATTAAGGAATATCATTCTGGCATGGGAGGGGAAAAACTGGATGAGGAGATTCTCCATGTATGTATTAATGAACAGACTAAAAAACTGGAAATAAATCCTGAGGATGTGAAATAAGAAATCTAAAAATAATAAAGGAGCTAGTGTGGATAATTTTACTACAGATGTATTAAAGCTAGTGGGATATGACATTATCCCTTATCTAGTAGTATTATTTAAATTGAATTTGGAACCTTGCTGCTTACCAGTAGAGCAGCTAGATTTGTTTGTGGAAATTATCACAGAATACAATTTGTAACTGATATGCTGAAGGAGCTGGGTTGGGAGTCATTGGGAAACAGAAGGCAGGTGAAGACAGTGTTTGGTTTTTCAGGTCTTACAAACTACAATAAGGCATGGATAGATATTAGTAGAAGGATTAGGAGTTCTACACAGAAAGAAGACATTACCATAATCTTAAACTGGCACTTGAATTCATGGGAAATGGAGTGGTAAAACTTACTTATGTATGCAAAGGAGTAAGGGACTGGAATAAATTACCAAGGGAAAGAATGGACAGTTTACCAAAAACACTGAAAGAGTTTAAAGTTGCAATTCATAAAGGGCAGGAAATGATATGTGGTGAAAAATCATGACATGGGGATATATGAAAATTGCCACCAGAGTGGGTGTGCTCCATCAAAATTGAAATTAAAAAATTATAATCCAACAAGCTTAATGTGGACATCTGTGACGTAATGCACAGCAAGTATGAGCCAAGACCACTGAACAAATAATTTGGCTATCCTTGTTTCAACAATATTAAAGTTGTTGTGGATGGTTTTACATATGGCTCATGTGGGAATAAACAAAAACATTTAACAAACGACTTTGCGACAAGACAGTGATTTGAGGATATAGGGCTTTATTTGTGCAAAATTTAATTAAAACAGGTTTTCATGGGTAAAATTGTTATGTCTAAAACATTTCTGAGTATTCTGGGTAAGTTTTAGGTTCTTCTGAAACTTTAAATTTTTTCTTATTTATTTTAGTAATTTAGTTCAATGGAAAGTTTCTAAATGAGGCTTAAGAATATCTTTAAAGAACCAGAAACAGAAAGCTAATCCAGAAACTCACTGATTGGACAGTTGAGTAACATAATTCTGTACATAGGTTTAAGAACAAATTATTATACATTAGTTAAGAGATTTGTGGATTCTATAAATTAAAGGAATTTAAATAAATCATTTGTAAAATTTTTAATAATAAATTAGTTTTCAAGAAAGTTCATTGTTTTAGAGATACACACCAAACTTCAAGAATATAGTATGATATCCTATAAGAACCTTCCATTTAGTTTTTTTCAACAGGAAATTGTGGGAGCCACTCTGCATCATGTCAGTTTTGATTTTGGGACAAAATTCAGTAAAATGTGTTTAAACAATTGTAACTTTCTTATAAGTGTAGAGCTGATTTTTCTGAACATCTCTGTGGGTCACTTACTGATTCAGTACTGGCCAAGTTAGAGAATTTACTAAAGTAATGAATTTTTGTGTACTGGCAGTTATGTGTGGTTTCAAGCGATCAAGAGTACACAGCCAGACTCCCTAGTACATGGAGTAAAAAGTCTTTGTGAAATTGTATTATCACAGTCAAATAAAACAGTAACAGGTGGTGTTTTGGGGAATGAATTTTACATGGTTTGGTATAAAGCAGCATATAAAATGTACCTTAACAGCATTTGGATCAAACACAAAACAAGTGAAAGGTCCTCCTTGTATATGTTCTCCTCCATGTGTGACAGCTATGCTCCACTCCCCAGGTTCATCAGGCTGGAATGTTGCTGTATATACACCATCATTCTCTTGTACAGGGCAGTCCAACCCACGACCAGTAGGGGAGCGGGCCAATACATCAATCTCCTGAGTACTCGCACCATTTGAATTAATCTGTGTCACATAACAATTAAAAAAAAAGATAGCTTATTGATTAACTGAATTTTGTACTATTCAGACGTACACTTGTATATGAGAAAATATATATGAATGAAATTAAAAGATACTTACCAAAACTTCTACAATAGATCCAATTGCACATGGCTCCATTCCTGGGAATGAGATCTTTGTTAGTTCAGGCGCTGCCCGTATATTGATAGGGCAGCCTCTAACTACTTCTCCCTCATTGTATACTATCAGCTGTAAATGTTGAAATAAGTTGATACTCTCTGAATGTTGATCCATTATGAATAAATTAGTTTCATTCAGGTTTTATAACTTGAAGTTTTATGCCAGAATTATTTCAATAAAAGAAAATGTATGAAATATACCACCTATTCTCATACAAGACAAATTAGTATATACCTGATGCATTCCCACTTCAAGAGGTACAAATGTCCCCTTTCCGCCATTTGGATTGAGATTTAATCGACATTCAACTTTTCCAGAAGGTCCAATAACTTCAGCTGTTACTTCTTTCGGATTGACATCTTTTGACAAAAAATCAAGTTTGAATGGCGTCTGTAAAATGAAAAGTGCACAATATTTTTTAAAAATTTAATCACACAGCAGTATGGTTCACATGAGGTATAAATGTTAAGATGGTTTAAATACTATTTATCAAGAGCCAAATCACTCACAATAATCTTAAATATTTCATTTTGCAGCCAAACTACCTAGGGCAAACCACTGGTATATAGGTGTGATAGTAGCGTTGAGTCTCCCATCATGTACACTGGTGGTATCATTACCCATGAGCATTTGGAAGAAATATAAAAACAGACATGCGTCCCCCTATATTTCACTTTGGAGCCACAACTATCCAGTGAAAACCACTGGTGTTTGTGTGTGGTTCCACTTTGGTACCTATAGGGATATGGGAGTTATGATGGTTGTAAGTGGCCAAACTGATAGACTTGTGTGACCCTACATTTTACTTTGCAACCACAACTACACTGCACTGACCCCTGATGTTTATGTGTGGCAGTACCCGAGTCTCCCATTGAGCATTATGGTGGTTACGTGTCGGTAGCTATTGGGGTGTGGGGGAATGTTTTAGAACGTGACACATTTTTCAGCTATCAATATGACGCAATACTTTCTGGGATGTGGTAGTAGCCTCAAGCCTCCTATCATGCACTATGGTGGTAGCATATCGGTAGCTATGGGCTTGTGGAAGTTATTGTGGTTGAAAATGATTGAACAGACGTGTATGTCCCTAAATTTAAATTAGCAGCCATAACTAACCAGTGCAGGTCACTGGTTTTTGTGTGTGGTCATAGCCTGAAATCACCCATCATGTGCTAATATGGTTACATTTTAGTAGCTGTGAGGGTATGGGAGATATGGTGGTTTAACCAAAGTATTCTACAAAATATTTGGAATCTTCTAAAATATACTAAATATTCTTCAACATATTAAAATGTTCTTTAATGAACTAGAATGTTCTTCAATATGATACATTTTTAACTATTAATAAACATAAATAATTTATATGCAATATATTTAGTGTGTGAACTGATTTTGACGGGTCTTTCATGGTGGGTTGCTAATTTGGCAGGGAGTAAAACAGACTACTTTTTATCCTGGAAATATTTAAGTTTCCACGCAAAAACATAAAAACCTTCAAAATTCTTGATAAACATGAACAAAGTCATGGGCACTAGCAAGCTACACTTAAAAAAAAAAAAAAACATTGATTTGAAAAGCAGAACTGTCCTAATACTACTTTGCATACTTTACAGCACATTATTCGCAGAAATTTTGTAGGAATGGAGAACATTTCCAGAGTGTGAATGCAACAAAATCTTCACAACTGTACCACTGATTTGTGTTATAAGAGCACAATATTTCAACAGCTAGCTCTGCTGTCATCCTCAGGTGTAAAGCCATCTCAGTACAGTTCAGATGGTTTCACTCCTAAGGAAGATGGTGGAGCTGTCAAAATATTGTGTTTTTACATCACTCTTCAGCAGTATGGCACAATTAAACATGATCTTGCTCATATAATCTATTCCATTTGAAGTAAGACACCATGCTGTGAATTCATCATACAATAATAAAATTTAGACTTTTGGCCATGTTGAAGTTAGTATACTTGGCACCAGGTTAAAGTTGAATTCCTCTCCTTAACGGTTTAAAAGTGACTAGGATTACTTCAAAAGTTTTTTTACCACAACCCATCCAGCTCACATTCCTCGTGGCACTTTTATGTTAAATGTTTAGAATGCCTTCAGGTCTCCCAATCCTGACTACAAAATATATAAAAACACCCACCCATTTTCACAAACACAGTATTTCTCAGCCTTGGGGAACGAGGCTACTCATCTTCTTGCTCTGTTTCTCCAATCACATGCATTATTTTCATCACAGGTCTTTCATTAGCCTATTGAAAATTTCCACATATGATTTTGATTACAAAGACTCTATACTTTACTATGCTAGTCATTCAACTACCTATCAAACTACCTGAAGCTAATCAAATTATGTTTTTCATGCTATCCTTTGCTTTCTAGTCCATAATCTAACGACTTTACCACTTCCTGGACCAAAATAATTTGTTGTCTCGGTTTGCCTAACCAAAGTTTTCAACTTCTACATTACAAGTACATAGGTGAAGAACTCATTGCATGGAAAATTTCATTTATTTAGTTATGTACACTCACAGTGAGAAGACTTAGTTACTAATAACTGACATTCTAGTAAAAAAACATTTAGTATTTCATGGTCTCCTCTTCTTCAGTACAGCTAGGAATACATATATTGCCCGACTATGTCAGTAAAAATTAGCAGAGAGAGCTAATGACCATGCTATTGAAAAACTCTACAGCCCTGTTTGTTACATTTGGATGTTTGCAAAGTAAAAAAGTTATATCAAAAAAAGACAAAGGGTTTGCCTCTTAAATTTGCATATATATGATGAAGAGAAACACTAACAGCTGTAACGATAAAGTGGCGTCTGCTAGCAGTGATAATGCACTAGCAACTTGGTGTGGGGTAATTGTTATTCGTCTAGGTATCAATGGATTGCAGGTTCTTCTACTAATAATTCACAAAGTCGCCATATAGATAATCATTCAATTTATTCACCGAACGTACAATTACTAAGCCACCACCACCAACAATTATAATTCGACTGTATGTAAAGGCTATTCAGGACTTCTTCTCCTACAAACTGCAAGTTCTGAGCTACACTATTATCACTTGGTTTGCATGCTTTAGTTCAACGCCCACGAATTCACTGCTATTTACGAAACACTGCAGTTTATCTGCATGACGGCGGCGTACTTATAATGTTTCATCAGGTCCACACGATAGTGCTAGAACACACCTCCAAACAATCACGGCCCCGCGCAACCAACCGTGACCAACCTCCAAGACAGTGAGTCACAGACTGCCCTAAACAATCCAACTCGCATCTCGTGTCACACTTTCAACAATCGGATCGTCCCGATTCCACCGCTCAACACGAACACACACATGGTTTTTTATACTGTCTCGCCACACAGCCTTTAAAATACCTGGCATGTGCTTAAAGTAGTTTAGGGTCAACAATATTGTACATCACTTTAAAATGATTAAAAGATGAAGGAAAATATGATTAAATTGATGCATTTCTTTATGATTTAAAAACAAAACAAGAACTTTACAACATCTGATATAGAATTTACTTACACACCCTTCCACATAAAAAGATATATTACTCATAAACCTCAAAGTAAGGAAAGCCGGATGGATCTTATGAGGACAACAAAGGCAAGGTCAAAGGACAAACGATTTGGAATCAAAGACAATTTGAAAATAGGAACGTGGAATGTGAGAGGCATAAATAATAATGAATATGATCTGGACAGGGAGTTAACTAGAAAGGGGATCAATATTGCTGTAATTACAGAAACAAAAAAGAAATTGAAGGGAACAGAAGAAATAGATAAATATACAATGATCTACAGTGGAGTGGCACGAGAGAAAAGAGCTGCAGTAGGAGTGGCAATATTGGTGGATAGGAAATGGAAAAATAAAATTGTCAGTTACACTATGATAAGTGAAAGGATTCTGACTCTAAGATTGAAAGTAGAGAGAGGCAACCTAACCTTGATTGCCATATATGCCCCAGAAGAAAACAAACGAGAAGAATCCGAACAATTTTATGAACAGCTTCAAGTGGTGATAGACAGAATTAATAAAAGTGATTTCCTAATACTGACTGGCGATTTTAATGCCCGCGTAGGAAATAGTCCAATTCCAGAGGTAATGGGGAACAGAGGTGAATACACATTAAATGAAAATGGGAAACTACTGAGAGAATTTGCGTCCTTCAACCAGTTAAAGATTACAAATACATTCTTTACAAAAAAAGATATCCATAAATTTACATGGACGGCAAGAGGACAAAGGTCTATCATTGACTATGTAATGGTTAATAAAAAATTAGGTCCAGATGTAGTAGACACCAGTGTACATAGAGGTAGTGATATGTATACAGATCACTATCTCGTTATATCAAAAATAAGAATACTTGCTAAATGGAGGAAAAGAATGAATAAAAACTTACAACAAGATCAAGAAGTTTTTAAGACCTACCTTTTAAAAGATGAAGGAATAAAACATCTATATCAAAGCCGATTACAACAGTGCTTACTGGAAAACCCAACAAATAATGACATCAATAAAGAATGGGAAACTATAGCTTCATCAATACTGAAAGCAGCATATGAAGCCATTGGCAAGAAAAAGAAATTTAGAAGAAAAACTGGACTTAAAATGTGGAACGAAGAAATTGCAGAAGCCGTCAAACAAAAGCAAAAGGCTTATCTAAAAATGATACAGGATCGAACCCTAGAAAATGAATATAAAAGAAGAAGAAATAATGTTAAGACAATAACAAAGAAGTTGAAACAAGAGGGATGGGATAGATTAATCAGTTCAATAGAAGATGATGTCCATGGTAGACAAGAGATGGCTTATAAACTTATGAAACATCTCAACAAGGATGAAAAGGAAAGTGCTAATATAAATGTAATTGAAGAAGAGGCATGGGTAAAACACTACAGAACATTAGGGTACAATAGTAATTATAAAGAAGAAGAAGAGAAAATAGGAATTGACCATGTGGATACTAAAGAAATTGATCCTATAGACATAGAGGAGGTTGATGCATCACTAAAATCATTTAAAAATAGAAAAGCTCCTGGACTAGATACAATTAACTTAGAATTGATTAAGTATGGGGGAATGATTTTGAAATTTAGATATTTACACTTAATTAATATGTGTTGGAAAAAGAGAACCATCCCAGAAGAATGGAGGAAGGCCAAAGTTATTTCACTTTTTAAGAAGGGAGATAGGAATTCATGTGATAACTATCGAGGAATTAGTTTATTAAATACGGGATACAAAATATATGCAAAAATAATAAATAACAGGCTAAAAGTAATAGCAGATGCTCTCCTATCAGAAGAACAATGTGGGTTTAGGAAAGGAAGGTCCTGCATAGATAATATATTCTGCCTTAGACAACTACTGGAAAAGAGAAGAGAATTTAATTTAAAGACTTTCATTGCTTTTATAGACTATGAAAAAGCGTTCGATAAAGTAAATAGACAAAAACTATGGGAAATAATGCAAAGAAATGGATATCCACAGCATTTAATACAAGTTATTCAAGGTATGTATAGAAGGACACAAATCGTCTTAGACCTAGGAAATAAACTTACAGAAGAAATAGCAATTAACCAAGGAGTGCGGCAAGGTTGTAGCCTGTCTCCAACACTCTTCAATATATATATAGATGACTTAGTTAGGAAATGGAAAGAAAATGTCCATCCGGGTATAAAAATAAGCAACAACACTTACATAAATACTATGTTGTTTGCAGACGACCAATTTATCCTCCAGGAAAATGAAGATGGACTTCAGAAAGCAATTCATATACTAAACATTATTAGCAAAGATTACAATCTGCAGTTGTCTCGTGCAAAAACGAAAGTTATGGCATGGCAGGGGAAATACCCTATCAGAGTTAAAATAGTGGTAGACAATCAGCCAATAGAACAAGTCTCCAGCTTTACTTATCTCGGATGTGAATTATCTTTTAATGAGGATAACGAGGTGAAGAAGAAACTTCACCGATTTCAGTATATGTGTGGAACAATTCGACGAACACTGAAAGGTAAAGCACGAGAGGAGACTCAACTCAAGTTTTATAAAACAATGGCCGTACCGACTCTGCTATATGGCAGCGAAACATGGGTAAATAAAACGCAATACAAAAGCAAAATTCAATCATCTGAAATGAAATTTTTAAGGTCAGTAAAAGGGTATTCCCTAAATGATAGGAGGAGGAACAAGGAAATAAGGGAACAACTGAATATCTCCCCGCTAAATGATAGAATTACCCAAAAAAGGGATAACTGGAAGAACCACGTCCTACGGATGAGAAAGGATAGATTTCCTAAGCTTGCCCTGGAGTACCATCCCAAAGGCAGAAGGAACATTGGAAGACCTAGGAAGAGATGGTCGGAAGAATGAGGTCGGAACAGGCTTTTGGCCTATCCATGAAGAGGAAGTAAGTAAATAAGTACTTACATGTGAACAGTCTGGTAGCTCAGAGGTTAAGGCACTTGCTTTAAAAAGTTCAAGCTATGATCCTCAGTTCAAATCCCAGCAGAGGCAGGAATTTTTGAGAGTTGTGTTTAATTTTTTGAGCTATGAGAGGACATTCTATGGTTCAGATTCCATGTTAAACTGTAAGTCCTAGAGCAGTGTTTATCAACCTTTTGTAATGTGAGGACCAGTAAAATGTCAGAAATAAGTATATGGACCATGTAAGGATACAGACTACATACTGGGGTAGTAGTAGTAAGTCTTCACCTAAACTGACTTTGCTCTTCTATAAATTCTACCAAATTTAAAGAAAATGTTCAAAATTTCTAGACCCTGAAAAACACCTTTGGAAATGTCAACTGTAAAGTTAGTATGGCCATCACTTTCTCCTATTAACCTTGGGAAAGAAAAGGTGAGGTTGTCACTCCAAATGATGAGCACTATTAAAGTTTAACGTACCACTATATTCTTGAAAATTTTAAAGTTTTACATCACAGTTGGAATAGGTGATCAGACAAATCACTGCCAAAAGAACTGTAAGTTATGAAGGAGACCGAATGCCAGAATACCCCTAAAAAATTTTGAGACTTTACATAACGGCTAATTGAAACTGTACTACTTCACAAGTGTTTGGCTGCCGGAAAGCAAGGCAATAATGGAACTATTTACAAGGCTGGCTAGTGGCAGCAACGCCTAGTCTGGCAGCAGAACTGCTCGACACCAAAATTCACATTCGACTGACTGGAAGCCCGAAGAGCTCCCAGTATAAACCTCTAAGTCACGTGACTCCCAGAATATAGTGCACAGAAATTACATACTTTAAGGCTCTCAGATTTTAATATTATTTAGAGATGGGCATAACAATTATTTTACTCCCCTTTGACTTTTATTGTAAGTACAACGTTTTAGCTTTAATAACATGAAATATATTTTCGTGATTCCCTACTCTTTTGAAGGAGGAAGGGAGGTTTCCCTTGATTTTCACTTTCCGCGGAAATACTCTGTTTTGAGTTTAAAAACTTATGTCAGGACTTTCTACAGCTGCTCCACTTTCCAGAACTACCTCTCTCTTGTTTCTAAGTGGTTTACTTTTGTAATGATCGAATTTGTAAAATAACTAAGTTTTCGAGCCAGCTGACATGTTGAGAAAACTACTATTTCCTTAAATTATGGTTAAAGTAAAGCCTATTTTGAAAAACAACATTCCGCACAATGTACTGTGATACCTTTTAGAAGTGTTTTTATGTCCTGACTGTATTTACTTTGATTGTGAGAATTTATGTTAGTCGGCAATGTGCAGAATTAGACGCCATAAATTTATCAAAGTCCTTTCAGATTTGATTAACTCTACAAAATTGCGTGAAATTTTGGTACAAGGTTCAGGAAGAATTTAAGTTTGTATTGAAATATCAGCTGGTATCAGAAATGCCTTAAATGTTTTGTTATCAGTGTTTAAAATTGCCGGTTAGTTTAACTGGATTTAAAACTTATGTTTTCTTATTTTTAAACTGACTGAACCTATTAATCGTATGTTACCTATTGCAAAATTTTGTTTCTCCTGTTTGATTATTAATATAACTGCTTTTTACCACTTCGAAAAGTGTTGTAAAATGACGATGTTGTCTCATAACAAAAATTAAGTGCTTACAAGCTGGATTATTGAGCATTGCAATGATTTAGGTGAGTGTAAGGCTTACTTTATATCACTGAAGTTGTATTTAAGGCTGTTACTATGTGTTAGATTTTAAATCGTCCTGTGTTTGGCTATAAGCTGCAGTATTGGCTCCTCTAAGATGCCCATTCCCCATGTCTCGTAGCAAAAAGGTAAGAATTTAACAAATTCTGAGGTATTTACAACCACTAATTTTTATGGGGAGACTTTTTTTAAGTAAATTAATGATCTAGGGCTAAAATAGGACTTTTAAAACTCTGTGTTGAGCACTTCATTTTATGGTAGCAAAGTGTGGACCTCAGGAATACCAGGGGAAAAAACTGAAGCAATACAAATGTGGTGCTATAGAAGGATACTGAAAATTAATAGGCAGATAAAGTATGAAATGATATGTTATGGAAATGATGGGTGAGGAAAGAAGTTTGTGGAAGAATCCAACAGAAAGAAGAAACAAAATGTGAGTCACATTTTGAGACATGCGGGATTGGTTTATTTGTTAGTGGAGGGAAGAATCGATGGTAGGAACTGCAGAGGAAGACAGAGATTAGAATATCTGAAGCAGGTAACTGAAGAGATGGGTTGTAAGGGATATGCTGAGATGAAGCAAAAGACAAGAAGGGATGGAGAACTAAATCAAACCAGTTGTGTGACTGATGACAAGAAAAAATATTACTCATCAATCCTAATAATTGTTATCAGAATTTTCTGTGTCCTTTATGACTTACAGCTTTAAGAAGGCCTTCATAAAATGGTTGTTACCTTAATGCTACTCTCTCTGATATCAACTGGAAATTATATATTATCAATGCAGTCATATCCTCAAGCCCTGAAAATTCTCGAGTTGTATTGGTAGTTGAAATATTCATGATTTTATAAAAGTTTGGCTTATAGCCAATACTCACTTATAGCCTTACACAGTACAAGTGCAGTATACACTTACTGTGAATAATTTGCATTAATTTATTTTTAGAATTCAATTTTTAGTATTCTGCCTGCATATCAGATATCCCATTTTCTCTGACCACCATTGATCCACAAACATCAGTTTGAGAAACACTGTCCTAGAGGAAAGGAGCTTAAATAAGTTAAAAATTATTAGAGTGGATGAAACGTGACTTTCTGAGTAGAGGAATTCTTAAAAGGCTGAAAGCATAGGATATGCAGTATCAAAAGAGTTGGAAGTGAATATGGGAGTGCCACAGGGTAATGTACTGGAACCATTCTAATGAATGATCAGGGTGGCCACAAGGTAAAGATTTAAAAATTCCCTGATATTTCCAGATTTTCCAGAAAAATTTGCCATATTTTTCCCTGATTTAGAAAGTTTATTTGCATGATTAAGATATTTAAAGTTTTAATTAGATTTTTATTGTAAATAATTAAATCTGGTACAAAACTCAAAAAATTATAAAAAGAAACATGTTTAAGAACGTTTATTTGAAAATTTTATAACTAATTTAGTAATCTTATGAAACATAATTAAAAATGATTAGCACAAAAATAAGATAATGACTAATATGAACTAGAACAAATTAGTAATCTTTCAATATTTGGTAGATAAAATAATTAAGAAGATTTTTAAATTGCTCATCAGTAACTTGACTCTTTTCAAATCTTCTGGTTCAGTTATTGTAGCTTCTTTGTTCCATCTTCAATTTCTTCTGTTGCCGAGTTAACAGTTTTGCGTAAGTTTCTGCAAGTCTACGCAAGATAACATGAACATGAGTATGTATAAACCATGCAATCGTGTAGGCTCACCTTGCGTGGTTGCTTGGTTGTGCCGCTCGCCTTGGTAGTGGTTTATTCCGTGCAAGTCAAAGGCACGAGCACAGTGTTTATACTGTCGCATCGATTCTGCATTTGAAAGAGCTCTGAATGATGCAAAACTTTATAAATCCTACCTATTTAGGATCTTATGTATTATTTTGTTCCTGCTTTAATTCGCCTTATACCATTAATACAAAAAAGTTAAAGCCGTATAATTAACGCTATTCACATTTTTGCTGGCATTGGTATCTTGAAGTATCTTGAATCTAGGCTTTTGTTTTGATATTAAAGGTTCAATTTTTCTCAAAAGAAGTTCAAAACCAGCTTGTGACATTGTACAGGACTTCGAAGACTCTCCAAAAATCCAATTTTTTTGGAACATCTGTTTCACACTTAGCTTGAAATTGTAAAAACCGTTTAGTGAAACATAAAAACACCTTTATAAACTTACTACTCTATGATTGCTGTTTTATTCAGCAAAAAATATAACTTCTGAGTTTACATGTTGTACTATAATTCTTATTTAGATGTCATCCACCTTTTTTAAAAATATAATTTCGAATGCTGAGTTCCAGAAAGAGTTCATGTCAGCGCTCGTGTACGAACATCTCGCAGTTGTATCTCGACGAGATGCAAGTTGTTATTGTAAATGTGGCATTTGTTGGCTATTTAATGACAAAAATATATAAGCTGAATTATTTAATGCAAAAGTTCAATATTAAAATAAATTATCAAAAAATTTCTAAATTTTGGGTTGTTGCAATTAAAATTCCCTGATAATTTTTGAAATTACTTGCATTCCCTGATATTTCCATGATATTTCAAGGTTGCTTTAAATTTCCTGATAATTCCAGATTTTCCAGGTTTTCCAGGTCTGTGGCCACCCTGATGAGTTGGTGGTTTACAGTCAAAATTTAGGTTATTTGCAGATATATTATGATAAAACAGAAGAAGATTGTGAATAGCTGCAGGGAGAACTGAATAGAATATCCAACAGGGTGGTACAACATTGTATGAAGATAAATGCCAAGAAGAATTGGTTTATTAGGTATATAGTTAAAAAAAAAAACTAATGTTTGTTTATAATTATAGGGTGTCATCAGAATTGCTTGTTGAAGGCTTGAAGTATAAACATCTTGGCATTATGTTTGATAATAAACTCAACTGAGCATGACAAATTGAGCAGACTTCCCGCAAAAAAATCAGTTCTGTGCCAAATTCAATCTAGTATACTAGATCAGCATTTCCCGATTTTTTTTTTTGGCCACAGTATCCTAAGTGATCATACTTCTTTTGGTGGATCCCAATTTTATAATAATAAAAGTGACTGTACCTTGTAGTTTGAATATTCTCATGTTTGACTTGAAAATAAATAATAAATTATAAATGGAAAATAATTGTTAGTATTAAAAAACGTTTATTGTACAGATAATACAACAAACTATTTAGTGTAAAGAATGACATTTTTTTCAAATATTTAGTTATAATAGCACTAGAGTTAGGCTTAATGTCTGACAGTTGAACGCAAATATACAGAGACACATCCAGTCTGTTTCTGTCTCGGTTTTGGTCTAAGCGTAAGCTGAAAAACCAATCCCAAATAAGTAATGGAAGTAGAACCATGATAGCCTTCTTGTGGCGTAGTTATGACTCTTTTCAATGAACATTTTATTTAATTCATGGATGGAACTCCTGTGATCCTTCCACGGAACCCCAGGGTTCCACGGACCAACTTATAGGGACCACTGTACTAGATGTCATTTCTGCAACTGTATAATAGATTCAAATGCTGAGCTGAGGTCTGTGCTTTAAGGTGGAACATACAAACATTTGATACTTGAAGATAACTCATAAATTAAAAATCTTGGAAAGTAAAGTTTAATGAGTGAGGTAGCCAAGCAAATGGTCCTCAATGGTTAGCAGACCAAAGACATAGACACCAACGAAATCTCGAAATACCTTGAGGTAATGATATGGTGTGTTGGTATTTAAATGAAGCAGAATAAGAAAATTTTCAAGTTTATTCATACACCACTCTACACCATTTATGGTATCCTCCAATAAAAATAAATGGGCATAAAATTTAGATTTGAAAATAAACAGGAAACACATTCCTTGTCAGGTTGTCATAAATACGAGGTAGGTCCGATCAGTACTTAGCCTCTCTTCCCGACAGCGCCACTGTCACCAGAGAAATTTATTATCATGTAGTACATTATCTTAGACAGCTATTGTTAAAATTTCAGCCAAATCGCACTCATAGTTCTGTTTTAACTGCGTGTGAAATTTGGTGTGTCTGTTGATTTTAGAAAAATCGAAAAAGAGCAATATCGGTCGGTGATTCGATTCTTGTTTTTGGAAGGAAAATCGTGCAGCAAAAATGTTATGCGTTTATAACAACATCTGGAGGTACATCCATAAAGATTTGACAGTTCCAGTGTATGATAGGATCTGAAATTTCTATATACTGGGGGTTAAATCATTAAAAAAAATTGATATCCATGGTTTAATCTAATGGTCGAGAAAATTCTGTGCATTCTCTTATATTTGGAATGTGGATGTGTAACAGTTTAAAGTAAAAAGAAGTACCTTCCTTAACTTTTACTTACAGGCTTATTTACACGTGTAGTATGATGATCACAAGTAACTGATACACGATCTCCAGGTTTTTGTCGTGGTTTAATCCACTGGAAATGTGCAGCATAAGCCATTATTCCAAGATGTTCTACATTCCTGTCAGCCATGTCTTTTGCTTTTAGTAACGGCTCCACACCAAGTTTTTCTGCTCCTTTAATTCCTGTTAATGGCCATAAGCTCTATTAAACTTGATGCAGTAATTAAGTTAATGTATTTTAAAGCAAAAATACAAAAATTGCAGAAAAATAAAATTATTAATCTCTTCTACAGTTTACTACTGTTTATCAAAACTTAATAAATTTATAAATTAATATGAAAAATGTTATGTTTCCTAACAGATTTTTCTTACATTTATGATAATGTAAACATTTAAAATTTATTCTTTGCAATGACATGGATGTAGCCCAAATTTGCAATTTTATGTGACAGTTAGTAGCCTAACAACTTAATGGCCTAATAACACTTACCTACCTCCTAAAGAATCTGTAGTTCATAGCGGCAGTTTTTGCACTGTCACTATAAATCACTGTATTATGGTTTACTAAATTGATTTATGAAAACATGTTATATTATTTTTACGCCAAAAATATTGTAGTACTGCTACTTCTGTACATTACAATAATTACTATTTCTGCAAACAGTTCAAATGTGTGCAGTGAGGAAGCTTAAAATCAATATTGTGAATGTATCTTTGGCAAAGTCATGAGTTTTACAGTTCATTCTCAGGATTATTTGACTGGGTGAGAATGTTCGTTAGGTGAGAGAACATGAATGTCATCTCCACAGTTTGACATTACCTTTTGTTGACAGCTATGGAGTGTGTCCCAGAGAAATCACAGGGTAGCGGCATGGATCGCTCACAGATATGGAGAACTGGGCTGGCTGTTCTAGAACAGTTAGAGTGAGTGGCCAATGAAGAGTGGGCAGGTTGCTAAGCTGACAATAGCACCTCTCATCTGACTTTAAAATCTTTGCAGTATGCTTATGACAAAGTCTACTCCTCATAGCTAGTAATCATTACGAGTAACACAGATTCCAGTTATTTAGCTAGCAAGCCGGCACCCTACATGAAGTGATTCTGGCCCTCTTCTCTCACTTCTGATTACCTTTTAGCAGGCCAGTTAAGCATTCACCAAGCCCTTTTGTGTCTGGCCTTGATGCAGGTATCCAGATGGTCACTGCTATTAGAACACATTCAGGGGAGATAATCTGAATATCTGTTGAAGTTCATGGGACCCTTACAAACATATTCACATAGTTTAATTTATAAAGTCCTCAATGCACATATGAGAACTGTCTGTGCAAGTATTAATTGAGTGGAATGCTCACAGGCTGTGGCATTAAATATGTAGTAAAGGAAATATGGTAATCTTTTTTCTTGTTTTGGAATTCACCTATATAATTAATGCATATTTCTGCAATTATGGGGTTTCTCTTTCATTGAAGTGTTCTCTGGTTGTGTGCATAAAGTGCTGTTCACTAAACTGGGAATAATACTGTCATCAGCGAAGTTTCGCTGACTAAAATATTTTAAAGCTTTGATTTATAAAGAAAATAGTTAAAATTATTTTTAGTGAGAGTAAATACTACTATTTTCAATTAAAAATAATACTTTGATAATTGCCTATTGTTGCTGATTAATACTCTCTTTTTTTTGGCGAGTTTTATTGATTTAGAATTAGCTGAGAGCTTGATATGGGCAGATAGGTACAATTAGAAAAAGGCACAGATTTCATTTTTGAAAAGATATTTCAGAGAATTTTTCACCAAATGGAAGGAAGGCACAAGTACAGAAGAGTCAAGGTGGGTAGAACTCAAGGAGATAATAAGAAACGGGGAAGAAAAATTTATTCCAGAACAGAAAATAAAGAGAAGTAGATTTTTTTTTTAACTGCTTTACGTCTCTCAACAGCGAGGTCTTTAGAGACGGGAAAGGATGGGGGCAAGGAATAGGAAGGAATTTGGCCATGGCCTTTTTAAGGAAGCATCCCGGCATTTGCCTGGAGTGATTTGGGAAACCATTGAAAACCCAAATCTGGATGCCCGGACGGGGATTCGAACCGCCGTCCTCCTGAACGCGAGGCCAGAACGCTATCTGTTACACCACCACGCTCAGTGAGAAGAGAACGGGTATGGGCAACCTTTGCTCAGCTGAGGGCGTAATTTCAGGACTAAATCAAGCCGTGGGCTGTAGGTAAGAAATCACGGGCCGTAGGTAAGAAATAAGTAGGTAGTAGTGAATAAAAAGGCGATAAAAGTTTACACATTTTTTTATTTATTTCAATTACAATAGCATAATAAAACATACAAAAAGTAAATTAACAAAAACAGATAGAAAAAATGAAATGAAAATTAATGAGAGACTTGAGTTTGAAGTTTATTTGAAATTTCTGAATCTCTCGCAGGCCAGATTGAAGCTGGCGGAGGGCCAGATCCGGCCAGGGGGCCGGGGGTTGCCCATATATGATTTAGAACAACTAAACAAGGACCTAAGGATAGCTAAGAAGGTGGCTAAAGATGGATTTATGAAGAGTATTGTCAGTGCAGGGAGACCATTGACTGATACATCTAGAAATTTCTATTGCTATGTTAGAAAACTGAGGGGAAGGGAGGGTGTTGAGACACTTATAGATAATGATGGAAAAGAAGTTACTGAGGATTTGAAGAAGGCAGAGATTTTAAGTAACTGGTTTAGTGAGTGTATTAGGGACAATGAATCAGATAAGGGAGGGCCTAAATTAGAAATTAGATATGGGAGGGTCTAAATTGGAGAACAAGCTAAACAACACAATTAGAAACAGCAGACCAAAAAATTTAAAATTCATCCTGATGATATTATGAAGGAACTAAGAAAACTGGAAAAACATAAGATAATATTACTACAGATGTCTGAAAGATAGCCAGATGTGACATTGTAGCTTATCTTGAAATATTATATAAATTGAGTCTGGATACTTGCTGCTTGTCAGAGACCAGGAAAAGTGCTATAGTAGTGCCAGTACATAAAGGAGAGGTGAGAAATAGAGTCAAAAATTATAGGCCAATCAATTTGACATCAATGGTAGGTAAATTAATGGAGAGATTGATATGCAACCACATCAGAAATATAGGTGAGGAGCGTAAGTGGTTTTCAAGTAGGCAACATGGCTTTAGGCAAGTATATTCATGTGAATTTTAGTTGGTAGGATATATGCAAGATATTTCGGATGAAAAGGACAAGGGAGGCAAAATTAATAGTGTAGCATAGATCTTTCAAATGCTTTTGATAGATGTGACATTTATGCCTAACCACTGTATAATATTTTTAATAAGTGGATAGTTTTTTTGTTGTTAATAATATGTATCCATCATTGTTCTGAGCATAATGAATGTAAATAATTGTAATTTATTGTAATAGAATTTCCACAGATGGTAGTGTGTGTAGCAAACAGGGTAGTATTAGCATCTTAGTTTTAAGCATATTGATAGAGAGTATCTTTGGATGATGTCGTGTAGAAAGTGTGCAAGGTAAATTCGCGAGCGGGCTCAGCGAATGTTTGTTAAAGAGAACTATTAAATATCTTGTACAGGAGAATGTACATTGTGTGTAAAGTCATGATTGAGTTTAAGAAACATAAACTTAATGACAAAATTAATGAGTTGTCAGGCCACAAGGCTGCACGGGAGTTATGCAACACTTTCACCTGAACTGTGAACAATTAAGTTCGTGACCATGTTTAGCCTTCTGGTACCTATAATATTAAATAACCTGGTTGCCACGCATATAATCCCAAATGTGAAGGGTAATATAAATAAAGTCACTTATATTCTTGATAATAGTTCACTCGTACATTGTCGGTACCAGACACATGAATAAAGCATCGAACAACAGTTTCTTTGAAGATTGCAGATTAAGTACAATTCTACGAGAAGACAAAAAACTCACAAAGTCCCCCTAACATTAGTGAGTATTACGGCATGTTAGAATTTGCCTAAACCGCTAGAGTGTGGAACAATTTGCTCCTCTAACTAATGCGGAGTTGCGTGATCACTTTCCGGCGAAAGAGTGAGACAATCTGTGCTTGCTGCAAGGTCTTTTATAGACTTCTCAGAGCCTATGACATCAGCAAATTTTTCTTTAATTAATATCTCCAAAAATACTAAATAGTTTAACTTGAAATTTTTACAGGGACTTTCTATAGTCATGTTCTATCTGTTTTAATTTAATTTGACATTCAAAAGGGTTTCTATAATCTTAGAATTGAAGTCATCACATCACCAACTTGGCAGAATTTTTACGCGCTCCATCAACAATCCGCGACAATCTATCTTTAAAAACTTAATTATTCTGACGAATATTTAAACTTTTTACTGAAACCATTATATATCCATAATCATCTCAATTTAGGCTATCTACTGATATAAATTTCAAATTAATGTTCCTTTTAATTAAAAAGTTCATTTTTTCTCTTAATTAAAACTGCTAATTAAACTTTGCCAAATTATTTAATTTCACTACAAAAAAATCCGGAACAATAGCTGACTTTTCCGATTGTGTGTTTCAAAATGTGAACAAATGGGAATATCTCTTAAAATAAACATTTCACAATATGATAAATCTTATATATATATAAAAATAGACGTGTTTTTTCCCATATTTCACTATTCAGCCACCACTACCTAGCACAGATCACTGATGTAATTGGGTGGAAGTAGCATGGAGTTTCCTGTCGTGCACAACGTTGGCCGAATGCCGATAGCTGTGGGGATGTGGAAGATATAATGATTAAAGTTGGTCAGTGCAGGGGGTTTTCATATTTCGACCAAAAATTCGTATCTCCGTATAATTCTCTTTCCTGCCACAACTACATAACATAGACCTTTGGTGTTTGTGTGTGGTAGTAGAATCGTCTTTCCTGTAGTGCACTATGGTTGTTAGATGTCGGTAGCTATGGGGGTGTGGGAGAAATGGGGGTTGAAAATGATCGACCTGTGGCAATTTCATACTTCTGCCAAAGACAAAAGTGTCATGGTGTATCACTTTTCAGCGAAAACTATAGATCACAGATAACTGGCATTTGTGTGTAGTAGTAGCACATAGTCACCTTTCGATCAGAACAGCGGCCAATTTTCACAAACTGTGGTACTGTGGTAGATATGGTGGTTGTAAGTGGCCGACCAAGGATATTTTCGTATTTTGACTGTCTCCGCATATGTCACTTTTCTGCCACAACTACATAGCATAGAGCATTGGTGTTTGTGTTTGGTAGTAGAATCGTATCTCATGTAGTGCACTATGGTTGTTAGATTTCGGTAGCTATGGGGGTGTGGGAGATATGGGGGTTGAAAGTGATCGACCTGTGGCAATTTCATACTTCTTCCAAACACAAAAGTGTCATGGTGTATCACTTTTCAGCGAAAACTATAGATCACAGATAACTGGCGTTTGTGTGTAGTAGTAGCAAAGAGTCACCTTTCGATCACAACAGTGGCCGAATTTCAGAAACTGTGGTACTGTGGTAGATATGGTGGTTGTAAGTGGCCGACCAAGGATATTTTCGCATTTCGACTGTCTCCGCATATGTCACTTTTCTGCCACAACTACATAGCATAGAGCATTGGTGTTTGTGTTTGGTAGTAGAATCGTATCTCATGTAGTGCACTATGGTTGTTAGATGTCGGTAGCTATGGGGGTGTGGGAGAAATGAGGGTTGAAAGTGGTCGACCTGTGGCAATTTCATACTTCTGCCAAAGACAAAAGTGTCATGGTGTATCACTTTTCAGCGAAAACTATAGATCACAGATAACTGGCGTTTGTGTGTAGTAGTAGCACAGAGTCACCTTTCGACCACAACAGTGGCCGAATTTCAGAAACTGTGGTACTGTGGTAGATATGGTGGTTGTAAGTGGCCGACCAAGGATATTTTCGTATTTCGACTGTCTCCGCATATGTCACTTTTCTGCCACAACTACATAGCATAGAGCATTGGTGTTTGTGTTTGGTAGTAGAATCGTATCTCATGTAGTGCACTATGGTTGTTAGATGTCGGTAGCTATGGGGGTGTGGGAGAAATGGGGGTTGAAAGTGGTTGACCTGTGGCAGTTTCATACTTCTGCCAAAGACAAAAGTGTCATGGTGTATCACTTTTCAGCAAAAACTACAGATCACAGATAACTGGCGTTTGTGTGTAGTAGTAGCACAGAATCACCTTTCGATCACAACAGCGGCCGAATTTCAGAAACTGTGGTACTGTGGTAGATATGGTGGTTGTAAGTGGCCGACCAAGGATATTTTCGTATTTCGACTGTCTCCGCATATGTCACTTTTCTGCCACAACTACATAGCATAGAGCATTGGTGTTTGTGTTTGGTAGTAGAATCGTATCTCATGTAGTGCACTATGGTTGTTAGATTTCGGTAGCTATGGGGGTGTGGGAGATATGGGGGTTGAAAGTGATCGACCTGTGGCAATTTCATACTTTTTCCAAACACAAAAGTGTCATGGTGTATCACTTTTCAGCGAAAACTATAGATCACAGATAACTGGCGTTTGTGTGAAGTAGTAGCACAGAGTCACCTTTCGATCACAACAGCGGCCGAATTTCAGAAAATGTGGTACTGTGGTAGATATGGTGGTTGTTAGTGGCCGACCATGGATATTTTCGTATTTCGACTGTCTCCGCATATGTCACTTTTCTGCCACAACTACATAGCATAGAGCATTGGTGTTTGTGTTTGGTAGTAGAATCATATCTCATGTAGTGCACTATGGTTGTTAGATTTCGGTAGCTATGGGGGTGTGGGAGATATGGGGGTGTAAAATGATCGACCTGTGGCAATTTCATACTTCTGCCAAAGACAAAAGTGTCATGGTGTATCACTTTTCAGCGAAAACTACAGATCACAGATAACTGGCGTTTGTGTGTAGTAGTAGCACAGAGTCACCTTTCGATCACAACAGTGGCCGAATTTCAGAAACTGTGGTACTGTGGTAGATATGGTGGTTGTAAGTGGCCGACCAAGGATATTTTCGTATTTCGACTGTCTCCGCATATGTCACTTTTCTGCCACAACTACATAGCATAGAGCATTGGTGTTTATGTTTGGTAGTAGAATCGTATCTCATGTAGTGCACTATGGTTGTTAGATGTCGGTAGCTATGGGGGTGTGGGAGAAGTGACGGTTGAAAGTGGTCGACCTGTGGCAGTTTCATACTTCTGCCAAAGACAAAAGTGTCATGGTGTATCACTTTTCTGCGAAAACTATAGATCACAGATATCTGGTGTTTGTGTGTAGTAGTAGCACAGAGTCACCTTTCGATCACAACAGCGGCCGAATTTCAGAAACTGTGGTACTGTGGTAGATATGGTGGTTGTAAGTGGCCGACCAAGGATATTTTCGTATTTCGACGAAAGGCATGTGTCTCCGCAGATTTCACTTTTCTACCACGACTACATACATTGGTGTTTATGTGTGTTAGTAGAATCGTGTCTGTTGTCGTGCACTATGGTTGTTAGATGTCTGTAGCTATGGGGGTGTGGGAAATATGGGGGATGAAAATGGTCGACCTGCGGCAATTTCATATTTCTGCCAAAGACGCATGTGTCACGGTGTATCACTTTTAAGTGAAAACTATCAATCGCAGATCACTGGCGTTTGTGTGTGGTAGTAACACAGAGTCTCCCATCGATCACAACGTTGGCCGAAATTCGGTAACTGTGGGAGTGTGTGAGATATGGTGTTTGAAATTGGTCGATCATGAATATTTTCGTGTTTCATCCAAAGACTTGAGTGTATCCGTAAATTTTACCTTGCTGCCGGAACTACATAGCGCAGAAGACTGGTACTTGTGTGTGGTAATAGTATCGAGTCTCCCATCGTGCACTAGGGTGGTTAGATGTCTATAGCTGTCAATATGAATTCTTTACAATCACGAACGAAGTCGTGGGTACCAGCTAGTACACTTTAAAATGATTTTTATGGTGAATCCTCATTGTGGGAAAGATCACAAGAAAATTCCTTCAAGTTGACAATTACACTTCTCGAAGTCCAACATAGGCAACTTTACAATCGATCTATAGAATATTTTACTACTGGGGGTAGCTAGTGGGAGTGCTTTTGGTGAACTAAAAGGTACATTACACATACTGTGTGTTCATTCTTTAAAATTAAGTACCTGGGTGACTGATCTTCACTCGGCATCTTTCGATTTCTTTTCAGTATGAGAGATTTCATCAAAATCCTTAGGGAAGTTTATGAGAAATTAATTTTGTCTATTACAAGATTTGCTCATATAATACACTCCTGGAAATTGAAATAAGAACACATTGACGCCAGTGTGTAAGACCCACCATACTTGCTCCTGACACTACGACAGGGCTGTACAAGCAATGATCAAACGCACGGCACAGCGGACACACCAGGAACAGCAGTGTTGGCCGTCGAAGGGCGGTAGCTGCGCAGCGGTTGGGCACCACCGCAGTCAGTGTCAGCCAGTTTGCTGTGGCATACGGAGCTCCATCTCAGTCTTTAACACTGGTAGCATGCCGCGACAGCGTGTACATAAACCGTATGTGCAGTTGACGGACTTTGAGCGAGGGCGTATAGTGGGCATGCGGGAGGCCGGGTGGACGTACCGCCGAATTGCTCAACATGTGGGGTGCGAGGTCTCCACAGTAAATCGATGTTGTCGCCAGTGGTCGGCGGAAGGTGCACGTGTCCATCGACCTGGGTCCGGACAGCAGCGACGCATGGACGCACGCCAAGACCGTCGCATCATACGCAGTGCCGTAGGGGACCGCACCGCCACTTCCCGGCAAATTAGGGACACTGTTGCTCCTGGGGTATCAGAGAGGACCATTCACAACCGTCTCCATGAAGCTGGGCTACGTTCCCGCGCACCGTTAGGTCGTCTTCCGCTCACGCCCCAACATCGTGCAGCCCGCCTCCAGTGGTGTCGCGACAGGCGTGTATGGAGGGACGAATGGAGACGTGTCGTCTTCAGTGATGAGAGTCGCTTCTGCCTTGGTGCCAATGATGGTCGTATGCATGTTTGGCGCAGTGCAGGTGAGCGCCACAATCAGGACTGCTTACGACCGAGGCACACAGGGTCAACACCCGGCATCATGGTGTGGGGAGCGATCTCCTACACTGGCCGTACACCTCTGGTGATCGTCAAGGGGACACTGAACAGTGCACGGTACATTCAAACTGTCATCGAACCCATCGTTCTACCATTCCTAGACCGGCAAGGGAACATGCTGTTCCAACAGGACAAGGCACGTCCACATGTATACCGTGCCACCCAACGTGCTCTAGAAGGTGTCAACTACCCTGGCCAGCTAGAGCTCCGGATCTGTCCCCCATTGAGCATGTTTGGGACTGGATGAAACGTCGTCTCACGCGGTCTGCACGTCCAGCACGAACGCTGGTCCAGCTGAGGCGCCAGGTGGAAATGGCTTGGCATGCCGTTCCACAGGACTACATCCAGCACCTCTACAATCGTCTCCATGGGAGAATTGCAGCCTGCATTGCTGCGAAAGGAGGATATACACAGTACTAGTGCTGACATTGTGCATGCTCTGTTGCCTGTGTCTATGTGCCTATGGTTCTTTCTGTGTGATCATGTGTTGTATCTGACCCCAGGAATGTGTATATAAAGTTTCCCATTCCTGGGACAATGAATTCACGGTGTTCTTATTTCAATTTCCAGGAGTGTAGTATTAAATTTGACAGATCAAATATATAGACAGTATAAAAACCTAACCTGAGGGTTGGTTGGATCCTCCAGAAGGAGGCATACTAAGCCATTGTATCAGAGGTAGGACGGCCAGTGCCTTTCCTCTGGGACCTACAATTTAACGTAGATTCCGAACCATAGAACGCTCCAGCGTAGTTCATACGATCAAATACAAATCTTAAAAATTCTTGTATAAACTGCTCTCGGGTGACTAGCCGAGTCAAGAGTGCGTTGTGACAGAAAATTAGGGTAGGAAATGCAGTACCAAAAGAAGTAGAAGTAAAAATGTGAGTGCCACAGGGTAGTGTATTGGGACCATAGTTATTCATTATGCTAAGGAATAATTGTGTTGATTGTTTACTATCAGAAATTAGATTGTTTGCAGATGACATAATGCCACACTAAAGTATCAAAACGGTAGGGACTGTAAACATATGCAGGCTAATCTGGATAGGATATCTGGTTGGGTTGGTAAACATTGGATGAAGATAAATGCAAAGACGACTCAGCTTACTAGAGATAAAAAACTAAAGGTTGATAATGATTATAAGGTGGGGAAAGAACTGCTTGTTGTGAACTTGAAATGTAAATATCTTGGCATTACATTTGATAACAAACTTAACTGGGCAGGAGACATTGGACAGATAGTAGGAAAAGGTTTCAAAATTCTGCACTTGTTGGAGAGAGTCATGAGGGGATGTATGAGAGAAGGAAAGGAATTGGGTTACAAAACTCTAGTTAGACCATTGCTTGAATACAGTAGTGTAGTATGGGACCGACATTTTGAGTCTCAAATACAGGAGTTGGAGAGGGTGCAAAAAAGGGTTGCTAGATTTTTTTCTGGAAATTAGCGCAGAATGCAATCAGTAACAGATGTGATAAAAGAGATGGCATGGGATTCATTGGAAAACAGGAGGAGGGTGAAGAGGGTCATGGGAGTGTACACAAGGTGCATACTGGTGATGAGGCATGGAAAGATATTGGTGTAAGAATTAAAAGTAATGCGTGGATGGCAAAAGATGACAATCATCTCAAGCTGGCAATTGATTTCAGGCACAATGGTGTAGGAAAATTCTCTTTTTTTAGGTAAGGTTATCAGGGATTGGAATAAGTTACCAAGAGAAATGATGAATAATTTACCAAAAACTTTGAAAGAATTTAAATTTGAAAATTGTAGATGGCAAATGTGGATGGGTGCAGGAAAGGGGAAGATGGGTGTGTAGGGAAATTGCCACCGGAGCATGCACTCCATTGCAATTTTAATTAAATAATAATAGTTAAATACAGCAAATTGTAGTTAAACTTTTTGGCCTATTTGTTTTAACATCTTAATTTTATATGTAATTAAATAAATAAGTACAATGAGGAGAAAAATACTTTAAGGCAATAAAACTAAGGAATGATAGGGAAATATGACCAAACACTTACCAGAGATGAAGGCGGCTGGGTACGACGAACAAAAAAGAAAAAAACACAAGAAATGCTTAATATTTCAGCATACAGCCTTATTTGTGCAGAAGTGAGACACGAGGCAGATTCAGATGTGTAAACGGAGATGGTCGTCTGGTTAATGGTGCAGATGGTAGTGTAGGAGGGGGAGAGGAAGCTCAAATATTTGATCGATAATCGATACTGTTGATGGTATATTATCATTGAAAGTGGTAGACAAACATAAAAACTGAATGAGGATACATGTATAAATCAAATTTTGAAAAACTATAAGTGAAAAATTAAATATAAGAAATAAGAATATAAGAAATGTAAATAATAGAAATAATGAGTGCTGGGTCTGGTGGGAGGAATTTATTGGAGATTGATGCCTGGAGGATGTCTGGTGTCCAGGATATTCTGGTAGGCTAGTTCCCATCTATGTAGATCAGAGGAGGTTGTGTCATCAGGGAAAACTCGAATCACCATAACTTAGAAGCCGATGTTAAAATTATTCAGTTTGTGGGAACTGGCATGTTTTGCAATTGGATGGGCCTCACTATTAGTTTATACTGTCTGCCTTTTGCCATTCATTCTGACAGCAAGTGGGTTGGTAATGAGGTCTACAGATGAGCTGCAACATTAGAGGCATGTAAGTTGATATATAATGTGTGTTGTCATGCAAGTAATATGACTAATGATGGGAAATGTTTCACCTGTGGTAGAATTGGAGTAAGTGGTAGTAGCTGGATGCATGTTTCATGTTCTTCAGTGGGGTCTGTTGCATGGGAATGATCCCTGTGGTAGTTTGGGGCAATTACTGGGTGAGTACTTGTGAACCAAGATATTCAACATTACTTAACTTGCAACACTTATTTCAGAGTCAAATTACTTATCTGTTTACCCTGAGACAATAACAGGTGTAATTTACTGAAGGTCACTTTCTTGAGAGAGAGGTGTCATTTCTGCTCTCAGAAAAAATGTTACACATGTTTGCATGGGACACATGTGTAGGAGCCACAACAATCGAGGTCAAACTGTGTGTAGTAAAACAAGTTGACCAAAATTACCCAGTGACTGGCTGCTTTTGAAGTTTTATTACTTCTGTCAAAGCAAAAATTAAAAAAAAGAAGGAGAATGAAGGTTTGGACAAGAGAGTGAATATTACGAAGGAGGTGAGCTGGCTATTCATTAGACATTATAATCTGAATAAAGGTAACAGAATTTTCAAAAGATTGACAACTTTTTGTGAATGATGACAGAGCATTTTGAGTACACACTGGAAATAGTAGGACCAATGATCAGCAAAAAAAGGACACTAATATTCGGTAGTCTATTATGGCAAGTGAGTGGCTTTTTGTGACATTGAGCATTTTAGGTACAGGTAAGGTAAGATAATAAACCACAAAATGTGTAATTTATGTTTGTAAAAGTGAAAAATTACTTGGATATTTTGTTGTCATGATTCTTGTACGTACCACTCTAGTGAAAATAAACACATTATTTCGATCGGAATTTATTTAACCCTAAAAAAACACTACTGTATCAGCAGTTAAAGGTTCTGAATGGCAGGAATTTATTTAACCCTCAAAAACACTATTCTATCAGCAGTTAAAAGGTCTGAATGGCAGCAGGACATAGCCTTTATTGTGCTGAAATATTTCTCGTGTTCTTTGGTATATATCACCTATTCCATCACCTTTTCTTCAAAATTATCCTGTCTTAAATTGTGCAATTTCCTGTTTACTTCATTGGTGGTGGTATTAAGTTTGGCAACAAGTTCTTGTAGGGATTTTTAATTCAATTGAGGTATGATTTATTTTTTACATACCACAGATATGGTTATTCTTCTCACTCCAAAATTAAAGCAAATGTTTCATTTTACAACCCAACATTTTTTTCTTCTGAAATTTTCTCCGGAAGTGTTGGAAAACATTGGTCACAACAATACGCTCTTTAAGAGTAGTTAACTGACAGTTTATGTAGCATAGTGTCTGACAGATATAGCACAACAATTTAAAAGTGTCTAGCTTTGCTCTCAGACATGTTTACACAATCACTGAGATCCACTCGCACAATAAGTGCCGCAAGTTTATTGCTCGTGTATGTGAATCTTAACAACTTCAACAATTGCTTTACAGAGGGACATGTCAAAGTTTTCCCAGAAATCACCGCCACATCTAAACTTTGGTGATGGGATTTTGCATACCAAAAAATCCTGGATAACAGACATCCTCTTTGACTTCATAACCTATAAGATCCAACCAATAACCCATCACTTTATTTCTATCAGGTTTTTTTTTTTTTTTTTGGTCACAATCCATTATCTCCCTTCGTACCTAACTGAAATCGATAAATAAGGTATCATTTTAAATATTAAGGCATCTGCTTTCATCTTGTCACATTTTAAGAAAGTATTTTTTTTTTCCAAATTAGAACCTTTAAGGGCAAAAATGTTAATATTTAAAAAATATGGTTTTTGGTACCATGAACCATTTATCTCCTTGTATTCCTAACCAAGATCAATAAACAAAGTATTATTTTAAATATTAAGATCTCTGCTTTGATGAAATCATATATTAAGACAGGAAATTTTTGGAATTCGATCCTTAAAGAGCAAAGTATCAATATTTCTGTGGTATGTTAATGTGTCATGAGAACATTTTTGCACTGGTCACCAGTTGTTTTTTATTAATAATTTTAACAAAATTCTTCAAAATTTATTCATTTTTGTTCTGTTTTTTGTCACTGCCCCATTAATACAATTTACATTCGTGTATATCCACTTTAGCAATTCACCGCCACCTGTGATTTTATATTATGGCCCATTCTTTTGTATGTACATGAATAAGGTTTTAAACTAAAATGTTGTAAAGTGCATTCATGTTTTTGTGTTTTAATGTTCTTCTGGTCCTCCTGCTTCCATCTGTAGTAAAACTCTTAAATTTAATATTCTGTAATTAATATTTTTATCCTATCACTTTCATTACTTTGGTGATGTTCCCATACTTCCTATGACAACATTCCTCTAGAATTATTAACTAGTAATTCAGTATTTCCTCCACCACCACTACTTGCATTGCTGTTATCGCGTCTAACTCCGCTTGGTGTTTCATCTACCAGCAAGAATAAGGTTCAATACCAAAATTTTGTGTTAATGTGTTAGTCCCAGCTGCCATCATCTATAATAATTGCTTGTTTGAGTTTCCTTACCTTTTCTTAGTTTTATATATACACGGATAGTGTGATAAATCTTTGCTTACCTCAAATAATGGCAAGATGACATAGACACATGAAACGGACACAAGCACAAGAAATATTTCAGCTGGCCTAATAAACACAATGTTTCTTTTGTTCATGGCTGTATCATGTGTACATGCCATCTGCCACTGTCTGAAATAAGCAGTGATTAGTTCTCTATCATAATTTGTAATTCTATAAATATACTAGTATAATTATCATCATAACTCATATTAATTTTAATATATTCGTTATGTAAACATGTATATTCATTTGGGTCAATTAGGGCATATTATACCCTGGTTTGGCTTGAATTTTCATTGGATAACACATCTGTGTTACAACTAGCATTATATGTTAATGAAGATTTTCCTGGAATTTAAAAGCAACATAGTTTTCATGGGTTTGCAGCCAGATTTTTTCTTGAAACGATGACAACAGTTCCCAAACATTTTGACAACATCCTCTTTTGTATTCATCAGGTCTCTTCCTAACGACAATCTGCAAGATCACTGCAAAACTGCCAGACATCAGCACAGTGGCAACCTCAGCCACTGTGAGGCCCGGGGCGGCAGATCTTTGTGAAGCCCTTTGTGCAAATGAAGTGAATGCATTTCTGATCATCGACGAAAAATGCAAAAGCCATAAATAATTAATTTTGAGCTTTAAAATATTATATCAGAAGAGTTATTAAAAGATAACAAACACAAAGACATCAAATTATTAAGAATAAACTGAAGTACATTAATGCTTTGAAAGATATATGCAGGGATTTAAAAAATGATGTTTGCAGCTTTTCCTAAAACTAAAATATTTAATTAAATCACAAAAATCTAATGAATGAGCTATGTCATTTTCAATTGAAAGAATAGAAAGGGCTGAAAACAGATATTGTGTCTTCAAATTCCTCAAATATGTTTTAGTAATTATTAACCGTGAAAAACTTCTTTATGCGGACACGACCATCTTAGGTGTGGTGGCAATAATTCTTACGACTATTTCAATAGTGGGGTACAGTTCAGTTAATGTTTTTTCTATTATATATCATCACCGATATAACGCCATCATTTTTTCTTATGCACGGGTAAACATATTCAGTTTTTCATACAACCTTGTACATCAATATCAAATGTTTCTTCCGCTGTTAGAGGTACTTGCAAGTAACTGTATTACTGCAAAAGTTCAGTCACTAATTTTCTTTAATCTTTTTGTGTTATACATTAAATCATATATGTCATACCATATGACAAGAGTAACTACAAATTCGTAGGTAGTTAATTCCTTTTCTAAAGAGGGGCATTCACTAACCTATTGAAGATCTGTTTCATTTTCTGCTAACTCCCTCAAAGCTCAAGGTTGGTATTTAAAGGCCTTCACCGAATCTACCCTACATTTCCATCTAGTGTTAGAAACAGTACCGGATTAACCACGTAGCAGGAGGTAGCAAATGCTACAGGCCTTGCGCCTCCTAGGAGGATAGCCCACGTATAACTCAATCTGGCAGAAAGGCAAATGTGCATCTCCTAGGTTGAGATTCCTGCTATGACTCCCATAGAGTAACAAATAAGCAAGTAGATCAAGTCCAAGTATACGTTTCTGACCACCACTTTTTTATCCACGCATATTGCTTCATTATCATGTCCTTGACATCTGCAGTTTTGCAATGATGCACCCAGCTGTTCTAGCCCTGTGAATATGTAATTAATGAAGCTGTCAGCTGTGGTTTTTTTGAAAGCTAAGAAGTCAGTAAAATGTTCTTCAACATCAGCTGTATTTGTATTAAAAAATCTTATAATAATTGACAATGGCTCAACATGAGAAACATCACAGTACAATCAAAATGACTGAGTAATTTTTAATCTTTACTATTTTGTCAACAATTTGAGTCTTCAAGTGATCTGCCATTTATTGTATCAGTTCATTTTGAATATTTTTTTTTGAGATAATGGTCATTAATCATCGTCTTGTCTGTTACTTGTTTTAGGTGAAGTCATAACATTGTATCAAATTGGGATATTAACTTTACTAAATATCTAAAGTTGCCGCTAATCTCACTTCAATCTGAGTCGGATATTAATTACTCCCTATGACCTCTGAAGTCCTAATTGTGAGAAGTTAAAAAATGTACAATAGCAAACAGTCTTTTTAAACTGTCTCTCCAACACTGCCTTTCTTCGATCAGGGCTTTTGGTTTACTTTTTAATGGCACTGTCAGGTGGATGTGGA
The DNA here is from genome assembly GCA_031002005.1 of Vandiemenella viatica. NCBI lineage: Eukaryota > Metazoa > Arthropoda > Insecta > Orthoptera > Morabidae > Vandiemenella > Vandiemenella viatica. The sequence goes on along the minus strand of JARYHS010008074.1, from coordinate 313,827,005 downwards.
GAAGCATATGGAGGGAGTTTGGGAATTTCCATTTCTTCATGACCAAATGATGTATCAATGTTATTTATTGCCTTAAAAAAAGTGTCTTTTCCTCATCCTCACTTCCATGTTCATCAGATGATCATAATATGTAAATTATACCATTCTAAAACATTCGTAAAAATCGTTTCATCATTCATCAGATGCTCTGACAAGGTAGCACTCTATTTTTGGTGAGTGTTTTGGGGTAGCAAAAATAAAGTACATTGTATAGAAAAAGATTACATTTATTTTATTATGTTTGAATACATATTTTTCATTATTTCTAGATTTGATCAAATGTTTAAGATGGTTATGGCGTGCAATTGTGGTATGTAGGTCCCTGGTTGTGACTTAAAGTTGATCTTTATCAAAGCATTGATTTGTTAATGCGAAGATGCTAGGATGCTGGGTGTTTAGAATTCTACCTTAAACTGTAGGTCTCCTAATCCCGAATGGATTACCAGCATAAAATAGGTAGATATGATAGATGTTCCTTACACAGCTGGTAAGAAACTCTGTGACTAGGTCTTTGTAACCAAAAAAATAAATAATGATCTCATTCTCTAATTCACTGAATCAAAAGTAACCTCAAACAAAAAAAAAAAAAACATGTCAAGTGTGAAGTGATTGATGTTTGAAATTCCATTGCAATTGCATTCAGAAATGCGAGAATTTTTCCATCCAGTATACCATGAGGAAGACTTATAATGGTGGTTTGTTAAGACTGCATTTGGATACAATTTTTGTAAGTAAAGGATCATACAGTGAGGTGATAACATGAGTCAGGCAGAGAAAATATTTTAACATAATTTATTACTTTCATAGATTGTAAAATATGCCCACGCAAAATAAAGAACAATACCATATAACAGAGTATGGTTGGCAACCCTGGCTGTTACTTCCAACTCACCAAGTGTGAACGTAGGAAGGGTGAGCATTCATTCGGCCAATTGTCAGTGCGGTGACGGTATGGAGTAGTACCTGTAAAGTGTGACTCGATCTTCCAGCATAAGGTGACAAGAGATGACGAACGAAATGAAACATGGATTGTCCGAGCATAAATCGTAAACACTATGAAAGTAACAAAACTGATGGTTCAAGTGGGTTTTATAATATGTGAGGCACATGATTATAATAGTAATGAATTTTTTTGACTATGTTTTACTATTAAATTATACAAAATATTATTATTCAGTGATAATTTTTTTAATCTTACCTTTTATATGAATGTGATACTGAATAAATCTAAATAAGAAATTTTGATAAGGTACTTATTAATATATACTTAACAATAAAATTGGTTAATTGATAGTAATCACTAATAGCTAAAGATAAAATACATTTTTTAAATATAAACTTTTTTCTAGCCAGGTTGTTGCACAAGGCCCCTCCAAGAGCGAGGCCCCGGGCGATGGCCCTGTTCGCCACCCCATAAAGGCCGCCTCTCTATCAGCAATGTCAGGCTGGAGTCATCTACATGTGGTTGCAGAACCGCCCAATCAGGCGAAGCACAATCTGGATGTTGTTAATAGTTGAAAACTTCTCCAGAGATGGTTGCTGGGCCGCCAACTCATCATGTCAAAGAACTGGTAGTAGCTGAAGATGACGCAAAAGGTGGCAGTGCAGCAGGATTTCGAACTCATTCAGAAGTGTGCCAGGTCACCCAATAAGAGCATGGTGGTAGACAACTGTGGTGCAACAGGTGGAATGAAATCCAAGGTACATGCAAAAACAAACACAAAAAAGAAAGAAATTATTAAGGCACTCTCTCTCAGCACAGAATTGTTATGAAACATCGTTATAATGACATGTGCCTGCAGATGGTCCATTTGTGTAATGGCTCTATACACGATCTGCTCCCTTTCGTTCCTGTTTTAGGATTGAAAGTGCTGGTTTCCATGCATTGTTCAGAAAGAAACCTGTATCCCTAATAAACATGTTGTCCCTGAGTATTATTTCAATGGCTTCTTTTATCACCAACTCCCAAAAATAAGGGGTCTGTGCTAGCACCTTCACATCTGCAAAATTTTATGGCCACTCTCAATGACGTGCTGCTGCAAATAGAGCCATCCCGCGAGGCTTCCAGAAAGACTATATTCCAAGATGGAGTGAGGAGTTGAAGAAAAATTTGAGGAAAATAGCACTCATGAGAAGGCAATGGAACTGTTAGATCCTCTTGACCATGCTAGAAGAGATAAATGGATAAAAACTCTTAAAATCTGTGTTTTACTCATTCTAGTAGAAAAGCCTGGTCTCTTACTGATAAATTATATCCTACATCAATAACCTCAAGAACACACTCATCCGTTAATGTGGAATCATTAGCAAATCACAATGTATCAACTTATAGAATAAAAAAGGACAAGCAGTCAACTAGACAGGTCAAATCTGAGCTTAAACGTCAAAAGCGCGAAACTCAACATCACTTTATATACTCCCGTCCATTCCCATTACGAGAGGTTCAGGAAGGTTTTAAGACCTTTCGAAATAGAAGAGCTGCAGGATTAGATGGGATTTGTTCAGAACTACTGAAAAACTGTGGACCAGCGAAATCTCATTGCCTTGCCTTTTTCTTCAGCTCTGGAAGGGTTCCTCTGATCTTCACGTGAATAAAAATCATTGCTTTACTTAAAACAGGAAAATATTAAACTTTCCTACAATGTTACCGTCTGATAGCCTTACTCAGTGTCACTTATAAATTACTGGAAAGGCTTATTTTGAACAGAATATCTCCGGCAATCGAAGCCCTGATTCCTATTGAACAAGCTGGATTCCAGTCAGGACTGAAGTGATCAGGTCCTGCCTTTTACCACCTACTTGGAAGTAAGTTATCAATAGAAAATAAACAATGTATCTGTATTCCTAGATCTTCCGGCAGCATACAATACAGTTTGGAGTGAGGGTGTCCTTCTCAAACTGATCAAAGCAGTTCCTTGCAAAAAGATAATTTCATGTTAAGTAACTGCCTGTTCCAAGTGAACACTGTGTTCAGCAGGAGCAGATTTCACAAGCTTAATAATGGTCTACCACAAGACTCAGTTCTCTCCCCTGTCAGACACAGTCTCTCACAAATTTGTATATGCTGATGATATCAACCTTACAGTGCGAAGAACAAACTTCATTGAGGCTGAAGAAATCCTGACTCATGATCTTCAGGAAATGGATGCCTACTTTCGAAGGTGACATCTTCAACCTAATTCACAGAAAACAGAAATAGCTACATTCCATCTTAGCAACAAACAAATGAACTACCAGCCAAATATATTATTCAGAGATCAGATGCTGAAGTATAACAGAACCCCAAAATACCTGGTTGTCACATTAGACAGGTCCCTAACTTACAAAGACACCTTCAGAATACAGCTTCCAAGCTTAAAAGTAGGGATAATCTTATCAGCGGCTGGCAGGAACTTCATGGGGAACTGATGTGAATACTTTAAGAACAACAGCCCTGGCCTTGGTTTACTCCACAGCTGAATACTGCTCCAGTGTGTGGCCTAACAGCTCTCACACCCAGTTGGTGGACATTCAGCTTCACCAAACAATGCGCATCATAACTGTCATGCTTCTATCTACATCTATTCAATGGCTGCCAGTGCTCAACAACATCCCACCAGCTCACATCAGAAAGCAAAAAGTCCTAATCAAACTATGGTCAAGAATTGTGAATAATGAGGCTCTTCCTATCCATGGAGATATTAGGTAAGACAAAACACGCAATGTAGTCTTCGTTCTTACAACAAGACAAAACACGATTGAAGTCATGTCACCCTTCCTGGAAGACTGCTGTCAGTCTAACATCTAACTCCTTCAGCCCTGCGAATAGCTGGACAGCAGAATGGGCATCATCAACACCACAGGACATAGTTACTGCTCAAAACTACCAGGATTTAACTTACCATGGTCAATTTGGTGCAAATTAAATCGTATTAGATGTGGCATGGGAAGAAGTGCTTCAACTCTCCACACCTGTGGCTGGGAAAATTCTCCGTACTGTGACTGTGATGCACATTGTGCAGGATTGCCCACTGTGTGCCTTTCCTGATAGTCTGAAAGACTTAAATATGGCTACACCGGAGGCAATGGTCTGGTTGGCGCATCTCTATGTCATGTTGTAGTAGTTGTGACTGACGATCCTGTCTTAGAGGCTGAATGCAGTCATTGTCTGCTGAACTATGTGTATATATGTGTGTTTATTTTGAAATAAGGTTGTCTAGTGATTACTGTATAGTTGTTGTTGAGTGTTGTAAATGTCATATAGCATCATACACAAAATAAATAAATGAAGTGTTCTGCAACCACAGAGTTATCTAGTTGCAACAGGCGGAGTTTACACTTGTGTTCGGTGCAGCAATTTTCAATGGTGTGCATAGTCTGTTGTAAGACTACCCAGACTTTATAGCCTGCCAAAAATTCACAAAGAACATGTATCACTACATCTTACTGTGAGCACCAGAGGGGAACTTACATGTATGTTAAATACTTTTGTTGACCATTGTTCCCATCAAGTAAAGAACTCGTATCAGTTTGTTAAGATGTTTCAGAGCTTGTGGTTAACTGACAGTGACATCATGGTCAGCTATGATGTTGTATCATTATTCACGAGGGTCCCTCTGAAATATTCTTTGCAGCTTTTACATCATTATTTTGAAAGAAATATTGTATCTCTGATTGAACATGTTCCAACTTCTACATATTTTACATATGGAGGGAGATTCTATGAACAGATGGGTGAAGGGTTCACCTTTGCCACCAGTAGTGGTCAATTTGTATAGGAGGAAAGAGCTCTGGAAGGCACGGTACTAAAACCTAAATGTTTTTACTGTTATGTAGATGATACCTTCATTGTGTGGCCCCACACTAGCTATGCATTTAATGAATTCCTGCAAAATCTTAACAGAATTCTTCCAAATATTCATTTTACCAGGGTTGTAGAAAATGGTTGCCTTCCATTCCCAGATATTCCTATAAGGTGACAGCCAGACGGTACATTAGGACATAGTGCATACGATAAACCAACACACAGAGAACATTATTTGGATGCCAGCAGCTACCACCACCCCACATAAGACTAAAGTGTTAAATATTTTGGTGAATAGAGCAAGGGATATTTGTGATAAAGAAAACCTGCAAGCAGAACTACAACATCTTCAGGCAGAAAGGGTTATCTCAACATCATATAGAAAGGGCACTTTGAACAAAAGAAAGAAAACAACCATCAGAACAAGAAGACAAGCCAAAGGCTGTGGCTTTGGTCGCATTTGCAGGAGACTGCTCTGTGAATGTAGATCAGATTTTGGCTCACCACAAGATCAAGACTATTCCACCCACCCACAAAAATTTGGGATTGGTTCCGATCAGTAAGGACGACTTAGGTACTGGGAGTGTACAGCATACTTTGTGATTGTAGGAAATTCTATATAGGGCAGACCATCCACACCATTGAAACCCGCTGCCCCGAACACAAGCGCAACCTTCATCTGTCGCAACTAGATAAGTCCGCTATTGCAGAACATGCCATTGAGAGTGGCAATAAAATAGACTTTACAAATGTGAATGTGCTAGCCCAGACCCTTATTTTTGGGAGTCCACTGAAATAAGATTCAAGGACAACACATTTAACAGAGATACAGGTTTCTTTCTGAGCGATACAAGGAAACCGGCGTTTACGATCCTAAAAAAGAGCAAAAGGGAGCAGATTGTGGATAGAGCCATGACACAAGTAGACTATCTGCAGGCATATGTTATTATAATGATGGTATGTGCTGAGAGAGAGTGCCTTAATAATTTTTCTTTGTTATCTTTGTCATTGCATGTACCTTGGTCTTTATTCCACCAGTTGCACCACAGTCATCTACCACTTGCTCTAATTGAGTGACCTGGCAACCGCTTCTGAATTAGGTCTCAACCCTGCTGCACTGCCACCTGTTGCACCATCCTCAGCTACTACTAGTTCCTTGATGCAATGGTAGGGTGGCCCAGCAACTGTCTCTAGACGACAAAATCCAGATTGAGCTCCACGCTAATTGCGCAGTTCTGTAACCACAAGCAGAAGACTCCAGCTTGGCATTGGTGATGCCCGGCAGTTTTTTAGTGATTCTCATTACCAAGAGACCTGATGAAGACAAACAGGATGTTGTTGAATCGTTGTCCTCTTTTCAAGACAATACCTGGCTACACACCATTGGATTCTATGTTATAACTAGGGTTGTTAGGCATAAGGATGACATACAGTTTAACATGAAATCTGAACCACAAAACAGTTCTGGCATACTTTAAATTGCATAGCAAGCTGTGCCAAATGTGAAGTTTGATTCAAAGACCATTTGAAAATCTCAGACGATACTGAAATTCAAACTGGGGACTTTTTCATCATTTCCTATGATAATTTTTTTTTTTTAATACCCTGACAACTCTCACTTTGTTTCAAATGTTCATATTTAGCTAGTCATGTGGGAAACTTTGGCATGAGCTAATATTTTGACCTTGCCATGTGTTTTTGAATTCTTTATATAACCAGGTTACCTGAAACATTTTATGTTCTGCTCTTCTATTTTTCTGTCATCACAGCTTTGCTTCTTTACCTTTGGTAATTGGATAATGATGATAATTAAACTGCCATTTGGCACTGAAAATAAGAGAGAATAGGGGAAAATAACTCATCACTTACCATAGAGAAAAGCAGGAGGGCAAGATGAACAACAGCGAGAGGGGGGGGGGGACATATTTTAAAATATTTCCATTCGGTGGCAGGAGGAAGATGATTTGTAAGGTAGGTCTCGATATGTACACAACTTCCCTCTGCCATATCACCTCTTGCATGATTAAGATCTTGAACCTAAATACTGTGAAGTGTGTTTTTTCTCCCTTGTGTTCACCTGGACCTCCTGCCTTTATCTGTGGTAAGTGATGGGTTATTACCTTTGGTAGTGTAAGATTCACACTCTCCCTTTATGATGTTTGTTTTCAGTATCTGGAACATTTCTAGTACCTTACCCTTATTAAGATTTGTTTCCCACTGGCTTGGATCAGTGGACATGCTCTCATAACCTGGTACTGGTCCACCAAGAGATCTCACTAGAGAGCAAAGTACTGTACCATCATTCCAGTCTCTCTGCAAAAGAAAATTTGACATACATGAAGAAACCAGGAATGATGACATAAAAAACTGTTTAGTATACATTTGTTTTTAACATTTGTATCATATCATTATTTCAGTAAAATACTTCAACAATAAGTGAATACATTGACGAGAGAACAGTTAATTGTATTGCTATAAATCCTTCATCAGTTGAGGAAGGCTCTTGGAATATACTCAAATAAAAGGTGATCCACCCGTAATCTGTGCTGGCCCCTAGTAGTAAACAGGTTATGCAGAAGAATCTCATCCTTCCCAACTAATTAATGCTACCATATTTAATATGGTAAGTGGAGATTTTTTTCTTTTGAAATTAAATTACTCTGTGACATTACTGAGAGACCTGACCCAACAATGCCTCAAATTGATGGCCTCATAAACTAGTGAAAGTCATTTTGTTTGATCTCTATGTATGTTTCTATCAGTTTTTCCGCATGTTAGTTATTAGTGAAGTTATTATACAACTTTCAATCACAGGATATAGGCGGGGGACAAGTGAGGTGCCTCCATGAGCGGCGGTTATCGTCTAGCATCCTCCGGTAACAGAAGGCAAGTTGCCTCTGGCGAAAGCTTGCATCACGATGACAGCATCTATAGCTTCTAATACTTCTCAGGACCAATATCGAAGGCCTATCTTCAAAAAAATCAGTTTTACTAACTGACCTACGCCAAAAAGTTGACTGTGATACCTTATGCATCCAAGAGATGCACTGTGATAATAATCACATTTATTTCTCGTGTCTAGGGCATAACATTACAAGTTGAAACAAAACAAATAAAATTAATTAATTAATATCAAACTTATGGACTATAGTACACAATTAAATGGAATGTGACCAGAATTCCACAAAACTGATGACCTTCTCATTTGCCCTGAAAAGGTCATCAATAGTGCAGGTTTCAGGTAGTTTCCTGCATACCAGATGCTGTGGGTCCTACAGCTCACCACATTCGCATAGTTCATTTTCAGTAGTGTAACCCATTTTTTGATGTTGGATTTGCAGTTCTTAATTTATTTAGTGGCCTCAATATGACATATGGCTGATTACAACCCACGGCCGTGCCTCTTTGATATTCCTCCAGTGCCCTTCAGTCAACGAATTTCACCATAGTTCTACACGGTGAGCTCCAGCTGAAGATGTTATGGCTGTAGTTGACTGTATGAAGCTCTTTCTTGACGTTAGCCATGTGGGATGAGGTTTGTGTCTAAACAAAGGGTGTCTGGGGACTGTTTCCTGTTTCCTCTTCTCCATCTCTGCGGCTGTTTTCCTTCGAATGTCTGCTGGTGCTATACCCATGATTTGGTATATTTTGCTGACAGGAATTGGTTTCAGACAACCTGTTATAATGCGATCAATATCATTCAGTGCTATATCAACCTGCCTGGCATGGTGCTGAGTATTCTGCTGCAGAGAAAGTGAGTGCCAGGTCAGATGTACGAAGCACATTTGGCTGTGCTCCCCAGGAAATACTTGTAAGTTTCTGGATGATGTTGTTCTGGGTGGATACTTTGAGTTTCAGATCCTCACAATTGGCTTTGAATGTAAGAGAGTGATCAAGCTTTACCCCAGATATTTTGGAGTATCACAATGTAATAGTTGTTGTTCCCTCCAGTTGATGTTCAACTTCCTTCTGGCTTCTCTGTTTCTCAGGTGGAATGCACAGACGTGCATTTTTTCAGGGTTGGGCTTCAAGTGATTACTTGGCCATATCGTCAAGAGCTGTTGTCAGCTTCACCTCCACCCCCTCAAACGTTGTGCCTTGAGTTGCAATTGCTGTGTCATCAGCATAAATTAATGCTCTTGTTCCAGGAATGATTGGTTGATGATTTGTATATATGTTCTACAAGAGCTGGGCCAGCACACTAACCTGAGGAAGGACAATTCTTCTGAGTTCTCCAAAGACTCTTCTTATTGTGGAGGGTAACGTAAGACCCTCTGTTTTGTAGTAAAACTGTTGTTAGATGGTAGTCTTTTGTGGTGGAGTATACCTTAATTATCAACATTTTGTGGTTGACTGTATCATACGCTGCTGTGAGATCGATGAATGCCACACCTGTAACTTGTCCTCTTTCATACTCATTCTCTATATCAGGTTAAGAATTTGGCTGCAGCATGACCGACCAGGTCAAAAATCAGCCTGATCCTTTATCAGCATTTTGTCAGTGCACTGTGATATATGGTTGAGAATCAATCTCTCCAAGACTTTGTATAAATGACAAAGGAGTGAAACTGGTCAGAAGTTTTTTGGATATGTTGGTTCCTTTCCAGGCTTTAACAGTGCCACAGCTTTGGCTTTCCGCCAGATATTGGGGATGCATTCATTTGTTAAATTCAAGATCCACTGCTTTGTAGCTGGACCAAACATTTATTTTGCTCTGTTCTCAGGTCATATAAGCCTTCAGCTTTGTTAATCTTCAAAGACTGCAAGATGACTTCCAGTTCTACCAATGAGAATGGAGTCCCAAGACAAACTATTTCATCGGAGTATCTTTGGAGCTTCCTTTTATCTGGTCTTCTTCTAGTCATTCCATTCAGCAGCAGTCGGTGTGCTATTTGATCTGGAAAAACTTTAAGGAGGCTAGGCGGAGTGCTAGTTGGACACTATTGAGGTTCTTCAGTAATTTCCAAGCCTTACGACTGTTCTGTTTCATGTCTAACTCCAACATTAAATTGCACCATTTATCTCTTCTAGATGTTGATATAGCATATAGGAGATCTTCCCTTGTCTGGATGGTTTCTTCAGAAAAATTATCTTCTTCATATAGGTGCCTGTATCTCTCAAGAAGAAACTTGGAGTCACTATCCTGTCCAGCAATATAAGTTGTTCTGCAGCCAAGAGGAATATGTTTGTGTGAAACCACACCCTAAATATGGGAGTGCTATATTTACTGAACCTAATATAGTTATTAAATCCGGCTACTTGACAGATTCTGATGACATAGAAATATCTACCATGGAAACAGAAAAATGCACCATCACATCAGTTTATAAACCACCAACAGCTGACTTCCAGTTCAACCCTCCAAAAAATTTTCACAATCAACCAAACAGGATTGTCATCAAAGACTTCAACAGTCATCATTATGATTGGGGCTATGCACAGAGTAATACTAATGGCTTGGTAGTAGAATTTTGGGCTCAGAGCAACACCTTGACTCTTATCCACGATCCAAAACAATCTGAATCTTTCTTCAGCAGCCGCTGGAAAAGAGGTTACAATCCTGACTGTTAGTAGCAACATCAGTCAAATGTGCAAGAAGAAAGTCCTATCTCCGATACTCTCCACTCAACTCAAGCCAATTACATGTAATGTACAGAAAATTATTACACCGATGACTGTACCTTTCAAAAGACGCTTCAATTTTAAACGGGCACAATGGATTCTTTTTAGAGAAATCATTGATAAGGAAATATCGCAATTAGTTCCAGATCCATGTAACTATGAACATTTTGTAAAAATCATATGAATCTACCTCATTACATCTATGTAAACAAGACGTTCTCCTTGATAATTCAAAATTGATATGTAAATATAAGTCATCTTTATGTTTTCTATATATAAGAAAAATTTCGTTATTTGTAAAAAACTAAAAAAAACAACCATTATGTTAAAATATCACAAATTACAGAAAACATTGTACGCTGAAGATACCTCGACGATAGGCGAAACGCGTCCGTCAATTAAATATTATAAAAAACAGTTGTACTGGCGTAATTATTAAAGAATAATTATTAATTTAACAAAAAACTGTGGAAGAAATGACCTACAATAATCACATATCATATAAAAAGCTTCTCAACAGTGTATCCCATGAGGCTGCAGAATGAACTACATCCCTGGACTGCAGTCCAGCGAAGTCAACTTGTACACTCATCTGTTTGAGGAAGACCCATTTTCTGAAGCAACCAGAGAATGCGGGGAATTACTAATGCAAGCAATTGGAACATCCACAAGAAAAACATGGATTGACCTAATCAGTAACACTGATATGATGCATAATAGCAACAACAAAAAAGTGTGGACAACTCTTAAAAAACTCACATATGACCCTTGTCAAACTATGCAGTTAACATATTGCCCACCAGCTACTTCTTAATAGCAAACCAGCCAGCAGAAGCAAGAACCGGACCACAGGAACCAAGATCATCCGTGACACCACCAGTGAAAATACCACCATTAGTGCCCCCTTCTCTTACAAAATTATAAAAACCTGCATTAAAGCACTGCTATTGAAGAGAAACTGATACCTCAACAAGCCGGATTCAGAACAGTTCACTCCTGATCAGACCAATACCTACATCTAACACAATATATTGAAGATGACTATCGAAAAGTTACTGGAATAGTCTTCTTTGACCTGACAGCAGCCTATGACATGATCAGCATAAAAAAAACTCCTTCCTAAAGTATACAACATGATGCAGAATTTTGGTTTCACAAAAAGAGTCTAAGAACTTCTCAGCAATAGGCAATTCTTTGTCAGCTTTCAGAATTCAAAAAGCCATCCATGGACACCGAAAAATGGACTTCCTCCAGGAAGTGTTCTTGTCCCAGCTTTATTTAACATATACATCAATGATCAACCACTGGACAGCCATTACAAGTCCTTTATATACACTGATGATCTTGCTCTAGCTGCTCAAAATGTGACTTTTGAAGCCGTCGAGGGTAGACTTACAAAAGCTCTTGAATCCCTTGGAACTTACGACAAGCAGAATGATCTTAAAAAAAAAAAAAAGTCCGTGCATTTTGCTTGTGCAATAAATGCGCTAAATGAAAGCTGAATGTGACCTGCAATGGATCGACTCTGCTCCACAGTGAAAACCCAAAATATATTGGTGTAACTCTTGATAGAGGTTTCACTTTTAAAAGCCACTGTCACAAAGTTAAGATGAAAGTATCATCACGCAACAATATCTTAAGCAAATTGACCGGATCTTGCTGGGGAGCTAAACTCCAAGCATCATACATGCCTCTGTCTTAGCATTATGCTACTCCGCAGCAGAGAATGCATGTCCTGAGTGGCAAAAATCAAGTCATGCTAAGACAATAGATGTTGGGCTACACCAGGGGTCCCCAAACTTTTTATCACGTCGACCCCCTCATAGAACATTTGTCTTCTCATCGACCCCCAGATTAAACGTTTAATAAAAACCAGTGCCGGATCTGGTGTGGGGGGGTTGGGGGGGGGGGTACAACGGGGTGCCAACTTTAAGGGGGCGGCAAAATAATGTTTGAATGACGGCGATTTAAGTCGCGGAAATCTCTTTTTAGCTCTACTAGTACACTGGGTGCCGGGCGGCGACAACAATGAGTTTGACCAACAATCGAGGTAGCGACAATAATGTGTTTGGCCGACAATCGAGGCGGCGACACTTGGGGTCAGACAGCAAAAATGGGAGCTGCAAATAATGTTGCAAGGGGTAGCATTTCTACAGTTTTTGCCCCGGCTCGAAAAATTCCAGGATTCGCCACTGATGAAAATTTTAAATCATTTTTAGCAATTCTGATGCTAAGCAATAAGGAGACTTGCATAACAACCCAAAGAAAGTATTTATAGTTCCCATACCTTAAAAACTCCACCCAACAACACTAACAAAAAAATGAGATATTTTACAGTTATTATAATCGTAAAAAATAATAACAAAATTATAGATAGATGGAAACTAGCCTATAGCCGTAAGTGTCATAAAATGAAAAACACAAAATAATCATTGAAAATTTAAATAAATTATATTCGATGAAAAAACATCTGCCATTTTACGACTACTATTGAATATATTAAAAATATGTTAACGTACCTTTTTATTAAAGTAGCTGATATTAGTAAGGGCAGCATCAAGATTACTGATGTTCGGTTGAAAATTGGTAAGTTTTAGTGGCAAATCACCACGGTTTTCCAAGTTCAGTCTGTTTCTCTGTTTTGTCAAAATAGCGTTCGCGTGGCTAAAGCCAGTTTCAACCATGTACGAGGGTTGTCCAGAAAGTAACAGACGTTTTGTAATAAAAAATAAACAAAGTGAAAAAAACGATTTTTATTATATACATTTTAGAGGTAAACTCTTAGGCTATTTTTCAACATAATCGTCATTTGAATTAAGGCACTTATCATAACGTGGTACAAGCTTTTCGATACCCTCTCTGTAGAAATTTGCCGCCTGAGACTTCAACCACTGGTTTACACCGGCATGCAGTTGAGCGTCAGTTTCAAACCGTTGTGTTGCGAGCCACGTCTTCATCGCCAGGTACAGGTGGTAGTCGCTCGGTGCCAAATCCGGGCTGTACGGCGGGTGATTGAAAACTTCCCATCCAAAACCATCCAAGAGCTCTTGGGTACGATTGGCCGTGTGTGGACGAGCGTTGTCGTGGAGAAACAAAACTTTCTCACTGAGTTTTCCCCGACGCTTGTTTTGTATCGCGCTTCTTAATGTTCTGAGTGTTTCGCAATACCTTTCTGAAGTGATTGTTTGGCCACGTTCAAGAAATTAGCATCCCAAAACACAGTAGCCATAATTTTTCCTGCTGACAGCGTTTGCAGACACTTCCTCGGTTTCTTGGGCGGATGCGTGTGTCCCCATTCCATAGACTGCCGTTTTGTTTCACAGGTGACGTGCTTTACCCAAGTCTGGTCGCCAGTTACGATATGATCGATAACTTGGTTTCCAGTTTTGGCGTAGTCTTCCAGAAACGTCAGTGCTGCAGCAAGTCTCTGTTTTTTGTGGTCTTCTGTTAAGATTTTCGGAATCCACCTGGCACAAAATTTGTGGTAACCAAGTTTACCAACCACAATCTCATGAACTAAACTCCGTGAAATTTTGGGGAAATGTTCCGAAAGCTCCGTAATCGTGAAACGACGATTTTCACGGATTTTTTCGTTGATTTTCACCACCAGTTCATCACTCACAACACTAGGCCTACCCATGCGGTCCTCATCGTGAACCATTTTTAAATTCAATGCACCATTGCCTCACTCGGCTTTCACTGATTATTCCTTGGCCGTACACATCACAAATCTGGCGATAAATTTCAATTGGTTAGTGATTTTTCGCCAACAAAAACCGTATTACAGCTCGCACTTCACAACTGGCGGGATTTTTAATTGCAGCGCTCATTTTAACACTCTACTGCATTCAAAGTACGATAGGTACGATGTGCAAACTACCACGGCTGGTTGCGTACTGAATGTATGAACAGTCTGACGCCAAGATGGCGGCGCTAGGAGCACCCATTGTTGCGCCAGGTCAAAACGTCTGTTACTTTCTGGACAGCCCTCGTATGAAGTTGGAAATGCAAGTAAGAAAGGTTCGGCTTCTGCTCTGATCTTGGGGTATTTTGTAGCAATATTGTTATTGCTCCAAAATTCGCTGAGATTTTTATTTTTAAACAACGCATTAGCTTCCAGATCTACGCATATTTCAATCAGTTCATCTTCTAAGCCACGTTCATTACCTTCATTATCAACCTTAACATCAAATGGAGAAGCAAACCATTCAGGAACATGCATGTTCTCCAGTCTTAGAAACGTGCTTTGAAGTCTTCTCTTAATTTATCGAGATGTTTAATATATATCTCCAAATCACGGTCGGGAATCTCTTCATTTTCTGTTAGTAGTCGAAAGTTTGAAAAATATTTAAAATCTTTACGTGCCAGTGAAGATTTTAACAGGTCCATTTTTAGTTGAAAGGCCATTATAATTGTTCGAGCTTGAACAATTGTAACATTTTTTCCTTGCAAACGCTTCTGTACTTCGTTAAATTTCGAATAAAGATCTGCGAAATGGGAGTGTGCATAAACCACGTAGCTCCATTTTGGCCTCCTGTGAACCCCCCTTCCCTCCCACGTAGCCCTACGTGGCTTTTACCTCTACCCTCGCTCCCCCCCCCCCCCCCCACACGTAGCACGTGGCCTTTTTCCCTTTTGATTCCAGAATACATTTTGTACTGTTTTCTCTTTTCAGATGATTGTAAATTACATAAGGAGATAATTAACTGAGGGAATTAAATATTCACATGCTGTTGTGTGTTCTGTTCTCATTTTAACTGTGAAAAATTTTATGAAAGGAAAGCTACGTGGCCTGGCTCGGAACCCTCCCACCACGTAGCCCAGCGTAGCCTTCCAGCCAACCCCCCCCCCCCCCCTGGACCGAGCCACGTGGTTTGTGCACGCTCCCAATAGAACAAGATGGTTCTTGCACTGTTTTAACTCGTCACATAGTAATGGATCCACATTCTTAAGAAACTCTGCAGACGAGTCGTACAAGTCAACAAGCCTCTGCAAACTATCAGCTCTTGACAACCACATTACCTCAGTGTGCAAAAGTAATTGATTGAAAGGTTCATCATTTTCTTCACATAACTTCGCAAACAGTCGGGAATTGAGAGGATGAGCATTAATTTTATTAATTGACGTAATGCATACTTTTAGAGTATCATGCAGCTCGCCACTCAATTTTTTGGCTACAAGATGCTGCCTGTGTAGGACACAGTGAACGGTACGTACATTAGGAACCTTTTCTTCAGAAAGACTAAAAATCCTCTATAACGGCCTACCATAGCAGTGCACCGTCAGTAGCTACTGCAGTAATATTCCCGAAAAGAATGTTGGGCTTGTTCAAATAATCTTGCAAAAATAAAAAAAATTGTCTCACCTTTTGAATCAGTTTGAAGATATTTAGCAAACTGAAATTCATCAACAGTGTCATTCAGGAATAGACTATGGAACCAAACATAAGCCATGAGAAGATTTGAACTTCCGAAAGTTGATTCGTCAAGCTGAATAGCAAACTTACAATGCTGGAGCTCAGAGGTCAAAGTTCTTTCCACATCATCGGCCATTTCCTCTATACGTCGCTGCACAGTATTTGCACTCAATGGTATTCACTTTAAAAATAGTTGAGAGTCTTTCTTCATAACATTTTCAATTACATCTTTTATAGCTGGTACTATAATCTCTTCACCAATAGTGTAAGGTTTGCCTTTCTTTGCTATGTTAAGAGAGATGCTGTAGGATGTCCTCAGTCCTCCTTCACTATCAGCGCTAGCAGATAACTTCAAATATGTACTTAAATTTGGCCGGTCTCTCAATTTCTGTTTTAGTATTTTGAAATACTCAATATCTTTGTTTTTCTTATCAGAATGGATCCTTTCCAAGTGATCTTTCATTTTCGCCGGCTTCATAGCATCATTGCTGAAAGTTTTTTTTTCACATAAGCTCATAGGAATAGTTTCATTAGCAGAAGATGGCACAAAACCATATTTCAAATACTCGTGTGAATATTGTCTGCATTTCTTCTTAGCACTGGTAGACGACTTTGTAGGTATTAAACTCAGATTTATAATATGAACAACACGATACGATCACAGCACAACAAAACAGCGGCAGTCAGAGATGCAACGTATTCCCGCACGAGCTATAAACAACTGCCTGTTCTTTCTCAGAGTGCATTGTTGCTACTTTTTGCTAGACTTGAAGGAATAATAATTACATCTGAAAGTAACCTATTCAATAGAATTAGATAGGAAAAGATAAAAAAGAAGTATCTAAATTTAATGGTTTTCGGTATATTACGATATCTTCTATGTAAAGGACAAAATCTACATTTAGATATACAATACATAGAGTGGAAACAATACTAGAGTTTAATAGTGCAATTTGTGTATAATGAACCAGCAGCGTTCTCTCCCCCCCCCCCCTTTATGGCTTTACGTCTCGTCGACAGCGCGGTCATTAGAGGCGGGATGGAACTGCGGACAAGGAACTGGAAGGAATTCGGCCATGGCATTTTGGAGGAAGCATCCTGTCATTAGGCTTGAGTGATTTGGGGAAACCATGGAAAACCCAAATCCGGATGCCTGGACGGGGATACGAACCAGCGTCCTCCCGAATATAAAATGCTTAAATACCCGAAGTAAATAAAAAATAAAGTTTTAATACTTGTTGAGTTCATCACGTAGCTTAGCTAAAATAAAATAATTGTGATGTTGAACTTCTTTCTTGGAAGAGACACAATTCGTAAATTGATCTACATTCGTTTCTCACAGGAATAACCACTAGCTAACCTGCAATGCGAGTGAAGAATAAAGCGGCGAAATCAAATAGTTTGAACGAACGCTTTGCGCCCCGGTATGAGTCACCGCAACAATCCAATTGGTTTATTTGTTTTCGCTGCTTTGTTCTTCGCTCTCGTCGTTTCTATGCTCTCCGCTCCAGTATGTTTTCTCCTTAAAAAACACATACCTAAAGCGACGCAGGCTTCGGTAAAACTCAAATTATAACGGAGGTAGTCAGTTATTTTAGATTTTTGTTGGAATATTTCCATTTTTTTCCTAGACCATTTAATTGATCATATTTATTATCAATCGACCCCCTTTCGACCCCCGGGTATTAATCGACCCCCGGAGAACTCTTATCGACCCCCAGGGGTCGATATCGACCACTTTGGGGACCCCTGGGCTACACAGAACATGGGGGCTCATCACAGGTTGTCACAGACTGTCGCCTGTGGGGAAAGTGGAGATACTAGCTAGCATCGCCCCTGGAGATATGCGCCATCAAGAAAGACCCAATCAGGCTTCCTGCATACGTCAAAGCCACTAAATGGAGCAACAAGCAAGGAAAGAATATTGGCTTGGGAGAAGAAAGTGCAACATGATTTTGGGTGGATCAAGCTAAAAGAGGACCCGCCTCCTAGTCTGAACAACCATGACCCATATGGAAGTCGTTAAGCATGCTTCAAGTTGGAGTTGGCCATTGCAAAGATACTCTTGCCACATGGGGATACTTGGGAGAACAGCCACATACCACATGTTCCTGCAGTTAGAGAGAAACCATGGTACATCTACTGTCTTGTCAACAAATTTGACCTCCAATCAGCTACTGATAAAGCCATTGCATTGGCGGAAAAACTACCACATATTTGATGCTGTCATCGACAAGAGAAGAAGAAGACAGGATATAGGAAAACTGTTGAGTAATTCAAAACTGAAACAGAGTCTTAACAAGTATCTGGTTTACCCACAAGATAATTATATTTCTGCATACTTCTCCTATAAAACAGTCCTGTCAGTCAGAATATCTCATAAAGAACAACCATGAAATAAATTTTAGCATTAGCCATAGTCATTATAAAGAAAATGTAATTTCAATCCAATTTTAGCTTAAAATTTCATAAAGAGCAGTTGCTGGAAGTTCACATAAGTCTCCATTTTATTCACAATTTCCAGAGGTAAATATTCTTCAATGCTACATCTGCTACAATTCATGAACATAATATACTACCAGATTATTGATGCCCATGGCTTTTTTAAAGAACATAAACAATAGTCTGTACAAATTGTAAAATAAAAATACAAAGCTGAATATATATTTAACACTATATTCATAACAAAAATTTACTCACTGTGAAATTCTGGACATGGAGGTCAGGAATCTGACTTTTGATCCAATTTAATGTTGCTTGATGTCCTGGACTGTCTTCCTTCATGAAATACGACAAGTATGTCATCCCAGACAACTCATCAAGGAAAGGTGATGCCAAGTACTCTGGTTCTAACACCATTGGAATTTGGAATTCTCTTCTTGCTATTTCCATTGCTGTTCGGCAATTAGAAACACTACAAAAGAATTAAATAGTTATGTATCTACCATTGTAGGATGAATAAACTTTACATTTAATGGATATGAGAGAAGGGTGAAAAATATATGTAAAGCTAAACTCATCAAAATTGAAGGGAGAAGGGCAGCAGCAACAAAAAAACAATCCACAAACACAAAGAAACACAATATTTCAGGCCATCCCTTTTTCAAGATAATAGAAACATGATTGAGCTTTCATAAGGGACCACAGTAAACAAAGCCACATGTATGATCATTCGGACAATAGGGGTGGTGGAGGAGCAACAGTAATATCAGCAGAAATGTTAATCGTTGGAAAGAAATTAATGAAAATAAAATGAGAAAGGAAACATGTAATATAGGCAAAAAGTTTTAAAATTAAAAAAAAAAAAAAAAAACACACACACACAGTCTATCTGTGAGGCATTCTCCCAAACACCCAGTCCCCAAAGTGTTCTGTTGATAAGGGGCAAGATCAAAAAATTGCAATATCATGTGTGTTTTTTTCTTTTCTGTGTGTTTGCACCCCACATCCATCATCCCAAGGTAGGTGGTGGCTCATTTCCATATTCTTGTTTGTTTTTCCTATATACTAGGGCTATCCAGAAAGTAACAGACGTTTTGAAATAAAAAATAAAAACAATTTTTATTATAGGGCCTATCGATTTTAGAGGTAAACTCTTGGACTATTTTTCTACATAATTGCCATTTAAATTAAGGCATTTATCATAACGTGGTACAAGCTTTTCAATACCCTCTCTGTAGAAATCTGCCACATGCGAGCTCAACCACTGGTTTACACCGGCATGCAGTTCAGCGTCAGTGGCAAAGTGTTGCGTAGCGAGCCACGTCTTCATCGCTGGGAACAGGTGGTAGTTGCTCAGCGCCAAATCCGGGCTGTACGGTGGATGATTGAAAACTTCCCATCCAACAGTGTGACATAGTAGTAAATTAAAAGGTAAAATGATTTATATATAAAAGAAAAGAATACAAAGGTTAATAAGTACTGTTTTCCCAGAGAGGCTTTAAAAGGATATGATCTCTGGAAAAAAAGAAGTGAAGTGAGAATTGTTGAGTAGAGAAAACAACCAAAAAAAAGATTGATTTGGCAGCAGCGTGGAGTTGAATGGAGAGATCTTGAGTAGAAAGGCGAACCTGAAAATCTTCGGAATATAGGGACAGGCGCGATCGTTACTGGTGTCCAGAGAATTGTTAAGCAAATAAATGAGATGAATAAACTGTAAAAGTACATAACAAAAAAACTACAGTCTACAAATTATATTTATTTAATTATAAAGATCTCTTGCTCGCATATAATTTATATACGACAACAGCTCTTGGGTACGGATGGCTGTGTGTGGACGAGCGTTGTCGTGGAGAAACAAAACTTTCTCACTGAGTTTTCCCCGATGCTTGTTTCGTATCGCGCGTCCTAATTGTCTGAGTGTTTCGCAATACCTCTCCGAGTTGATTGTATGGACACCTTCAAGAAAATCAACAAGAATCACTCCATGAGTGTCCCAAAACACAGTAGCCATGATTTTTCCTCCTCACAATGTTTGCAGACACTTCCTCGGTTTCTTGGGTGAATGCGTGTGTCCCCATTCCATCGACTGCCATTTTGTTTTACAGGTGACGTGCTTTACCCAAGTCTCGTAGCCAGTTACGATACGTTTGATAACTTAATTTCCACTTTTCTCATAGTCTTCCAGAAATGTCAGTGCTGCAGCAAGTCTCTGTTTTTTGTGGTCTTTCGTTAGGATTTTTGGAACCAGCCTGGCACAAAATTTGTGGTAACCAAGTTTACCAACCACAATTTCATGAAATAAACTCCGAGAAATTAGGGGGAAATGTTCTGAGAGTTCTGTAATCGTGTAACGACAATTTTCATGGATTTTTTTCGTTGATTTTTGCCGCCAATTCATCACTCACAAGACTATTGAGGCTGCCTGGAACAGTAATTCTTAACTGGAGCCCATCTGAAACCCTTTTTGAGGGTCAGCTTTATTGATGACATTTTCATAATCTGGACCCATGGGGAAGACAGCCTACTTAGTTTCCTCAATAAACTCAATACTGCCAGCACTCTGAAATTCACGTGGACTTACTCCCACAAACATACCACTTTTTTGGATGTTGACCTATCCCTCACAAATGGCTACATCAACTCATCTGTCCATATCAAACCCACCAGCTAACAACAGTTCCTTCATTATGATAGCTGCCATCCTCATCACATTAAACAATCCCTGCCCTATAACCATGGCATTCGGGGGAAACGCATATGTTGCAATGAACAGGCCCTCCAAGAATATTCTAGTAACATCTCCGAAGCCCTAATATCCCGCAATTACACACCAGAAGTTTCACAGGCCGCATTAAAATCCACTCAACCTATCAACAGCCCACAATCCTCTAAAGTCAATCACAGCCCCATTTTGATCACCCGTTATTTCCCGGGTTTGGAATCCATCAACCAAGTCCTGCAACAAGCTTACGACTTCCTTCGAGCCTACCCTGAGATGAGAACCCTCCTTCCACTAATCCTCCCTCACTCACCCAGCACCTGCTTCAGCAGATCTCCAAACCTCAACCAACTCTTGTTCCTTCAACACAGGACCCCCATGCCTTCAAGACAGCCCCAAGGTTTGTTTCCTTGCAACAGATCCCGCTGCAAATTATGCAATATGCATCCCCCTTCTACCACCTTCACCAACACTATAAGTGGGGAAAGCTCACCTATCTCAGGACTTGCCGCATCTCAATTCACCTGTAACCACTGCCCAGCATCCTACATTGTTCTGACAATGAATCTACTGGCCATCACAATGAATGGACACAGACAATCGGTATTCACCCAGAACCCACAACCCTGACCACCCTGTGTCTTATCATGCCACCACTCATGGCAAAAAACAATTTCAACACTTGCCTTTCTGTCCACACCATCAGAGTCCTCTCGGACAAAAGCAGCATATCAGAACCCAGAAGGTGGGAACTGGCTTATCAGTACCAACTGGGTACCACACAACCACCAGGACTAAATTTAAGATAGCACCAAGTTTCCTCCTCCCCCCCCCCCTTTCCACACAACCTCTTCACCTCCTACCCATTCCCACAGAACCATCACTCCACCAGAGCCTATTTTTTTGTAGTTTGTAACTTCTAAATTTGCTTAATTTTAAATTTCCTAATAATTTTATTTTATTTCACATATTTCTCAGTATTTTGCACATATATACATAGTGTAAAAGGCAATTTAGGACCATCAGCTGGTATCTACAATGCTTCCATGGCAGGTTCCTATGGTTAGGTTTATTATTATTTCCTGGTTTATACCTTTCTAACCCAACCCTCACTTCCCACCATGTTGTTATTTCCCCCAGCCTTGTTGGCTAACTCAGTTGGCTGCCAGTCTCCATCATGAAGCCATCTCACTCTACCACTGAAGAAGGGCTATAGTCTCGAAAATTTTGCTCTATGGGTGATTGTTTTTTTTTTTTTTTTTTTCTGTGTCTCGACGCCGTAGAAATTCTATTCTATTCTAAGCGGTGGTTTTTCTCCTCTACAAATGTTTAATATATATAATTGTGTGTGTCTGTGTGTATGTGTGCATGTGTGTGTTTGTGTGCTTAGGGAAAATATTTCACAACATTATTAAACAAAGATCTTCAGTGATAGGTACACTACTAAATAAAAAACCAAACGCTATGGTGTACTCTATGAACCATAACACTTATTGCATTTAACGTGTGTGGTCTGATACCAAACCTATATTTACACTCCAAAAAAGCTAGACAATTGGACTTCGTACAACATTTCCAGCTTCGAACACAATGAAGTAAGGCAGTACCTTCACTCATACTGTGAAACAACATTAATTATCTTGTACTGTGCTTTGCCCATCATCGGACTTTCTAGTCCACGAGTCATTGTCACATCACTTCAGATCTTCAAAGGAAAACCTATTTTCAACTCCAACACTACTGAACCCAATTACACCCAATCTATACGAGTAGGAACCACTTTTCTAACACGACTGCTTGAATAGTCTTGTAACATTACTAGAACAAGGGAGCGTCTATAAACTAAGTAGCCCCTTTTTTGCCTCCTCTGAACCTCTCCTCCAGCAAAAAGCTATATGGCTTGGCTCTGAACACCCCCCCCCCCTTTCC
>JARYHS010008074.1:313653176-313803055 GCA_031002005.1 Vandiemenella viatica | reverse complement strand
ACTTATAATTTTCTTGTATTTGCTTGATAACAGTATGTTCGTCTTGCAATGTGCTCAGAAGATGACTGTTCACGGGGTAGGAAATGAAGCTTATCTAAAAATCATTGCTGATTGTTATTCTATAGACATTTGCCTCGAGTCGGGTAGATACGGGTTCTTGGAATTTGCTTAAAAAATTTTGGACTTTTGATCGGCTTTTGTGTCAAATACCCCGAAAATTTGGACCGTATACTTTTTATTAATGTTCTGCAGAATGGCTTGCATACGGCACTGGCCTTAAACTCCCAGATTTTTGCGAGACATCACACAATGAAAATGTGCAAAAATGCAAGAGCGACTTGACGATACACGTGATAAAAACGTATATCATGAAAGAGATAGAGTGAGGAGAGAAACGACAATGAATACGAGCCACATAACACTCTCCAATAAAGCGATAACCTAGCTGCAGGACCTAAGCTGACTGCACCTTTCAGTCAGGTAATTGCAGATATTTTAACGCTGTATAAACGCTCTCTGTATGTAAGAAGAAACAATACAATGACGGCTAATCGTATATTTATAAACAAGAGCAATCATAACAATAAAACTAAAACAGCATATTGGCATGTATGAACTCAACAATAACTAGCACATAGAAATGTCACTATCATTCACAAACTTTTTTTTTTTTTACTGGTAAACATCTGATTTGAATTGTCATTACATCAATGAATAATAACTGTCCCTGGTCATAGAACATATCCTGAATTTAGCAGTTATAAAGGATAATGATTTAATACCTTTCATTTTCAATCTTACGCTACGCTCTTAAAACAATCCCGCGGCTTTAAATGTAACTGGAGGTTCAATGTAAATTGTGGCATGCGTTAGGAAACTGCGTTATCTAAACGAACTTCTCTCCAGAATCCACCCATTTGCTTTTCATTCCTTGGTTTTCCAAAGAATTGACAGCCCAAATTTCCCCTATTATTTGACTCTGGAGGCAGCATTCTGCATTCCGCTGATTTTTAAGACGACTTCTTAAGACGAAGTTTATAGACACCGAAAAGTGATAAGAAGTACAGATAATTTCACAACTAGCTGGTGGTTCGTGTTTGTCAAGAATTTTGAAGATTTTTACGCTTTTGCACTGAACCTTAAATATTTCTAGGATAAAAAGTACCCCCTAAACCAGCATTTTGCCAGTTTAAAGTCCCGTCAAAATCGGTTCACACACTAAATACGAGTGGGTACCCAAAAATAACCGGAATAGCATTGCCGTGGGCGGAGCTTGAGTACTGCGCGTTTCTGCCGCTAGGCGTTTATAGCGCAACTCATGCCAAGGCAGTGCCGCCCAGGGCTGCCAGATTGTATAATTGGATACAAAATTTGTATAATTTGGTTAGCTTTTGTATCCTGTTTGTATAATAGATTGTCTTGTATAATTGGATACAAAAAAATATTTTATCCCAGCATATTTTTAAAAATGTTTGGCATTTTGTTTCATGAGTTGGCCATACTTACTGCGCACGGGTTACGGTATTAAATAAAACAATAAGTGATCGTGCCACTGTTACCAATGTAATAATCGATGGTCCCAGGCCAACAATGCCAGTACGTGTTTACTTTTTACAAGTGTTAGATCTTCACAGAACGTAACAAGAAAGTGACTCAATGTTATCATAATATTATTCACACAATACACTGGTAAGTGCCTATTATATATAGGGATATTTGTACGATACTGCAAGTAAGAGAAATCCGCAAATTCTCAGATTTGTGTTTGTTACAGTGGATAAATATGGATAAATTTGTAGTAAAAAGATCTCTTACTTCTTCTCACTCATCAGAAGATCAGTCAGCGACCAAAATTAAGAAAAAATCAGTGCTATCATTCAATGACAAATGGCTTCAAATGAGTAATTTAAAAAATTGGTTATCAAATACTTCAAATGGCCATGGTGATATTGTTGCAAAATGTAAATATTGTAATGTTGAATTGGTGAACCATAAGGCAGTATTAGAAAAGCATGTTTCCAGTAGCAAACATAAGCAAACTTTAATTTGCTTTATCTCTTATCAGTGCTAATAAAACTTTGGGTGAGGTAATTAGCAAACCTGAAACTAAAATGATTAAGCGAGTGGAACTTAAACTTGCTGGATTACTTGCTGTAAATAATTTGCCTTTTGTTTTAATGGATACATTAGTTCCATTAGCTGCTAATATTTTCCCAGATTCCAAAATTGCTCAAGGGTTAGAAATGGGTAGAACTAAAGCCACTGCAGTAATAACTCAAGTATTAGGACCTGAATTTTCTACTGAATTAATTGAGTCCCTCAAGAAGACAGGCTGCTACTTTTCGCTAATACTAGATGAGACAACAGATACATCTTCAAAAAAACAATGTGCAATTACTGTTATATACTGTGATCACGAATTCAACATCAAAACTGCATTCTTTGATATGGTTGAACCGGCCTCTAGTTCAGCGGAAAGCTTATTCAATTGTTTAAAAAAATGCATTGACGACAAAAATATTCCTCTAAGTAACTTTGTTGGTTTTTCTTCTGATACAACCAACTCAATGGTTGGTGAACATACTTCAGTTTTTTCTCGTCTAAAAAAGGAATTTCCATATATTGTGTGTATCAAATGCTCCTGCCACAGTATTCATCTTGTAGCTTCCAAAGCTTGCTTGCATCTGCCAAGATCATTAGAAGATGCATTACGAAACATTGGCTCGCATTTCTCCCGGAGTGGTAAAAGACAAAAACAGTTATTGGAAATGCAATAATTTTTCAGTGTCAAGGTTCATAAAATTTTGCCCCTGCTACCACTAGATGGCTTTCATTAAAGCAATGTGTTGACAGGACTTTGGAGCAGTTACCTGCACTCATTCCATACTTCACTACAGAAGTCTTCGAAGATCCTTCAAAGACAACTGAGGAAATTTTATCTGTGTTAAAAAATGATTTAATGATTATTTATTTAGAATTTTTGTCATATACATTGGAGTTGCTCATAAATTTCAATATTCTTTTTCAATCAGACGTGCCTTTATTGCACCGCTTGAAGCCTGAAGTTAAAAAACTATTACAAACAATATACTCACATTACATGAAATTTGAATTCAGCAAGAAAGATCCGTTTACTGTTAATCATCAACACCCAAACAATTTCTTGCCTCTTGAGAAACTTTATATTGGTGTAAAAGCTAGTGAATCAATTCAAACATTTTTAGAGAAACATCCAGAAGCTTCTGCTAAATCTGAAATAGACAATGTTAAAAAAACATGTATGAAGTTTTATATTGAAGTGGCTACTCAAATTAAAACCAGATTCGATTTTTCAGATCCAATTTTTCAATTTATAAGCATTGTTGATCCACCGTTTGCACAATCTTTTGAAACTAAGCAGCTGAGTGAAGTGATAAAGCGCTTCCCATATGTGGCGAACGTCATCGATAAACAAAAATTGGACATTGAATGGATGGATCATGCTCTTTTAGACCATGAAAGTTTGGGGTTAGATAAAAAACTTCCAGCATCACAATATTGGAAACAAGCTTTTCTCTGAAAAATATAAATGGCGAGTGCAAGTATCCAAATTTAAAAATATTGATTACACTTTTGCTTGTTTTTACCCTTTTCTAATGCTTCTGTGGAACGCACATTCAGCAGTTTGAAAAAAATTAAGACTCAAGACAGGAACTGCTTGAAAACAGAAACTGTTGTAGGTTTGATAGCGACTAAAAATGGGATTGTAGATCAAGGCGGTTGTGTTGCATTTGAGCCTACAAATACTATGTTAACTAGAAAAGTCCTGTACGACAATAAAAACTAAATTTGTTGCACTGCTAACTAATGCTTGATGGATTGTTGCGTGAAAATAGACAATTTCTGAATAATTAACTGATGTTCATTGTATGTGATTTTTCATAAAATGTAACAATGAGAATGGTAATAAATTCTCTGTAATTTATCTCCCAATTCTTTGTTTATTTTCATTGTTAACTTAAACATAATATATAAATCCGTATATGTGACATAAATTTTGCATATCCTGGTTTTTTTTTTCTTGCGGCTGGACTGATCGCCTGAAATTTTGATAATCAATACAAATAAATTATTAAGTTTTGTTCCTAACCAAGGTAAGTCGAAAATTAGTAATTGTTTTGTCAGTCACTGTATCGCAACAGTTTAATGGGGGGGGGGGGAAGGGGTGGTAGAGAGCAAAAAAAAAAAACGTCGCCAAACGGAGTCCCTTACCCACGCCCCCCCCCCTTTTCTCTGTATCCGTCACCGGGCTGGTTTTGTATAATTGGATTGGATTTTGTATAATTTCAAGGAGCCGTCGGTATAAAATGAGTTGTCTCGACTGGCAGCGCTGGTGCCGCCTGTGTTGTCGACCGGCTTGTTCTGTTAATCTGCAGTTATTGTTTTTGCTAGCGCTGTTTTGTTATTGTTTTGTTTTTGATGATGGCAAGTTTAAGTGAACAACGTGCAGCTGTGAAATTTTGTTTTCTACTCAGTAAAAGTGTTGCTGAAACTGTTTTAATGTTGAAGAAAGATGACGCTATGGGGAAACTCACGTTACGAGTGGTTCGCTCGATTTAAAAATAGCGACATGTCGATCAACTCCTTCTGTACGTCCATCAACTGCTCGAATCGACGAAAATGTTGTAAAAATTTCGAAAGCTTGTGCTCTCAGACCGTCGATATACAAATGATCAACTGTCAGAGATTAGTGGGTTATCTTGGAGCTCTGTTCAGCGAATTTTAAACGAAGATTTTGGAATGAAAAGGGTTGCTGCCAAGTGTGTTCCTCGGGTTCTGACTGACAATCAAAAAGAACATCGAGTTGAAACATGACGTGCTTTGAAACAACAGCTTCAAAGTAATTAAGATTTTCTGTCAAAGGTGATGAGTCATGGTGCTACTTACGACAAAGCAACAGTCAAGCAAATGGAAGACGTCATTGTCACTCCGTCCATAAAAATGTCGTCAAGTCAAACCAAACATCAAAACAATGCTCATTTGCTTTTTGATGCCAAGGGCGTAGTTCTTCAGAGTTTGTTCCCCCACATCAGGCCGCCAATCAAACTTTTTATTTGGAAGATTTAAAAAGATTACGTAACAGTGTTCGTCAAAAAAGACCCGATTTGTGGTATACAGGAAACTGGTTCTTCCACCACGACAATGCACCTGCACACACAGCTGTCTCTGTTAGGCAGTTTTTGGCTAAAAATGGCATGGTTCCACTGCCCTACGCACCTTACTCGCCTGACCTGGCTCCGTGAGACTTTTTCTTATTTCCACGCATGAAAGGACACCGATTTTACAACACTGAAGAGGTCAAAGAAAAAAAAAAAAAACCGAAGGAGGAGCTATCCGCCATTTCTAAAGATGACTACAATGTTTCGAACAGTGGAAGCCGCTGTGGGACAAATGTATTGGCTGTAATGGAGAGTATTTTTTAAAAGGATAAGGTAGTTTTGTAAAAAAAATTAAAATATATAACTTTTCTAAAATAATTCCGATTTTTTTGGGTACCCTTCGTGTGTTGCATATAAATTATTTGTATTTTTTAATTGCTGTAAATGTGTCGTATTCAAGAACATTCTAGAACAATTTAGTACACTCAATAACATTCTAGAATATTCCAATAATTAATTATTAGAACACTTTGGTCGAAATAATTAAATGCAATTGGTCGACCAAACAGCTGGCCAGAAAATCTTTAATCGTTAATTAACGAGGTTAGCAAAATTACAAAAATGTAACTTTTACGTTAACCTAAAAATAATTAACGTTCTTCTTAAGTTCCATTAACTTTAGTTCGTTACATTGTTTGCTGGCGTCCTTTTGTTTGAACTGCGCACTACGGCACGCCAGTACGTACGACAAATCGAATAGCGAACGAATTAGGTAATGCGAAGTGTGATGTATATATAACTGTTATGATAGGCATGGCGTAAGTGTCAGCTGGAACGGTAGAGTTGTGGAGGGTTTGTATTTTACGTCTGCAAACCAGCGCACATTACACGTATCAAATTCCACCAGTGACTGGTTTTTGATATTTTTATAACTAAACTTTTTTACTACGAGGAATAGAGTGCCACCTTTTAGTTTGTGTTGGTTTGGAGTTTATTAGTTTCATTAATTAAATTGATATTCATTATTAAATCATGGAAACTGAGGATCTAGACACTGTTAGCGAAATCAGAAGCGCTAGCATAAGGCTACGACACGCCAGCAACGAGAAGAGTAAAAATCCTTGGCCACATTTGTGCGATTATATTACATTTAAATCAAGGGTGGGAGAACAATTAATTTATGAATTCAAACTGTGTTTGCCTAAACTTTGTACAGTCAAGATTCACGTTTCTAGTATCAATAATTTTAAACAACACATGAAAAGGATGCATAGATCCAAATATTTACTGTTTGAAGAAGAAGAAAAACCCGGGTTAACTCGTGAAACAAGGAAAAAACAATTTAAAGTCTTCTTCAAGTGGTGTGGTTTCTGGTGTAGATAGCAACAAAATTATTATTATTATTTTTTATCTCAATCTGCTAGTAAAAGCTTACGGCAACAAAGTATTGAAGAATCTTTTGGCATCTCAAGATGAAGTGGACCATTGTGTTGTAAACATTTTCTTTGGCAACATGATTCCACTACATGTTGTAGCATCCGATACGTTTGAGAAGCTGATTAAAACGTTGAACCCCAGTAAAAACACCATTTCCAGAGGGACTTTGGGTAAACTTATTTTTGATGATTAACTTTTAACGGATAACTGTAACTTGCGTTAAATTTGCAAAAATTTAATGCTTTAACGATTATCAAATTTAACTTTTTAAGTAGCGGATTAACGAAGTTAAATTTTTGATTAACTGTGCCCAGCTATGGTGGACCATTTTCAACCACAATAGCTCACACACCTCCACAGCTACCGATATGAAACTACCACAGTGCACGATGGGAAATTTTATGCTAACACCACACACAAACACCGGTGGTCTGCGATAAACAGTTGTGGCTGCCAAGTGAAATATTGGTACACACATGTCTTTGGTCAAAATATGAAAATGATCTAGATCGATAACTTTCAACCACCATATGTATCTCCCACATCCCTACAGCTAGCCAACGTTGTGCACGATCGGGGACTCGCGGCTACTACCACACACAAACACCAGTGGTCTGCGCCGGAAAGTGGTGGCTGCAGAGTGAAATATAGGGAACACACATCTATTTTTTATTTCTCCTACTTTTTTTGCCTTTAGTATGCGTTGGATATCCTATCCCATCCCATTTGATCTTACATCCTAGAGTAAAAGAGAATATTGTGAACACTTAAAGATCGATCTGGATAGAATAGTTAGCTCGGTTGCTCAACATAGAATTTGAAAAATATTCAATAAGAAATACAGGCACAAAAATAAAGTTTCAACACGATTATAATGTGAATGAGGAATTACTTGTTGAAGACACAAAGTGTAAATTAGTTGGCATTTGATAATAAAATAAATTGGGTAATTGGTAGGGAGAGGTTTCAAAATCGTGCATTTACGGGAGGGAGAGTGACGCAGTGATAAACCAGAAAATGATGCAATTGTGATGGGCTTTACACCTCGTCAACATCGAAGTCATTAGAGGCAGGAAACGACTAGAGATAGGGAACTGGAAGGAATTCGACTGTGGCCTTTTGAAGAAACAATCACGGAATTGGCCTGAAGTGAATTCAGGAAATCATGATGACCGGGCGGGAATTTGAACCCGCATCCTTCCGAATGTCAGGCATGAGCGTTACAGCTTACCCACCAGGCTTGGTTTTTTTGGGATTTTTTTGGTTGGGGGGGGGAGGGAGATACAAAATTTTGGTCTGACTATTGCTTGAGAGGGCGAGGGGGTGCAATTGAGGGCAACTACGATGGGATGATGGTGAAGAAGTGCTGGGAGTGTATTAAGCGTATGTTGGTTATGAGACCTGCTTAGTACCGGTAGAAGGGTTAGAAGTAATACACGTAAGGGAAGAGATGATCATAGGGAGTGAGTAAATTAGATTTTTAAGGCTAGTGGGTCAGGACTTGTTTCAATTACCGAGGGAGATAATTAATAATTTACCTGAAACACTGAAAGAATTTAAAATAAAAATTCGTGTGCAGGAATGTTTCCACCGAACATATTATCTCATTAAATTAAATAAATTAATTACAATATACTAAACTTAGGATTCTACATATGAACTGCTTCCTATTAAAATAAATTTTTATTTAATAAAACGCCAATTCAACTGTTGACCTTTTTGCTTATTTTCAGACAAGTTCCGTCTCTCGTCTAGGTATCTTCAGCAAACTAATGTTTTCTGTAGTATGTTTTCAAAATTATAAATTTTTCTTTTTAGTGATTCAGTTCATATTACAATGTTTTAACGACTGACACAGTTACGTACCGCTTAAATAATGACCTCAGTGATATGCCATCAGCGAAAACAAAGGAAATTAAAAATAAATCTGAACAACTACGTACAGAGGTTGGACAAAATAATACGAACACCATGCGATAGAGTACAGGATGTTGCTTGATGGCACCACTACTTCTGTGTGAATACTGCGATGCGCATGTACGGCATAGTTGACGTGGCAGGTCTTGTAGGTGATGTCAATGTATTATACGCTTTGTTCTGTGATGATTATAACAAGCGATCGGTGAAATGTGTGATCTCTCAGACTTCGAAAGAGGGCAAATTGTTGGAGCTCGGTTAGCGGGAGTGTCTGTGACAAAAACATCTGAACTGTTTAACGTCTTGAGAGCGACAGTATCCACGGAAATGACAGCATACACAAAACATTGTAAAACATCGTCGACGACGAGGAATAGAGGACGAAAACCAAAGTTAACCGACAGATACCGACGAACATTAAAAAGGATTGTGGCCAGGCAACGCAAAACTACCGCAGCAAAAGTGACGGCAGAACTCAACACGCACCTGAGTAATACTGTTTCGACAAAAACACTATGGCGGGTGCTCCACAAAGCTAACATTCATGGAAGGGCTGCAATTGCAAACCCCCTTATAACGGCGACCAACGCTAAGCTGCGAAAAAAGTGGTGCCACGATCATAAATACAGGACACTTGATGATTGGAAGAATGAGGTATGTTCCGATGAATCATCGTTCACATTGTTTCCTACTAACGGCCGGGTTTATGTATGGAGAACACCAAAAGAAAGCCTACGATCCGGACTGCCTGCGTCCTATAGTCAAGCTTGGGAGAGGTTCCGTTATGATTTGGGTGGCTATATCGTGGTATTCAGCTGGTCCCCTCATTCACATCACTGGCCGGATGACTGCGAATGAATATCTAGACATCCTCAGTGATGAAGTTCTTAGAATACTGCTGCCAATACTGCCATCTTCCAAGATGATAATGCGTCCATACACAAAGCCAAAAATGTTCTGTCCTGGTTCGAGTGGCATCAGAATATCATCAAACATCTTCCCTGGGCAGCACAATCGCCAGATCTCAATATAATTGATTAGTTGTGGGGAGTTTTGGAGTAGAGAATAAAGGGCAGAATTCCATCTCCAACGTCATTGAAGCAATTGGCGAATGTTTTGGTATAAGAATGGGACAACATTCCGACATTCTACAAATTTATTCCGCGAAGAATTGCAGCTGTTCTACAAGCGAAAAATGGCCCAACACCATATTAATAAATCAATAGTATGTAAATGTCAGGTATTCATATTATTTTGTCCAACCCCTGTATGTAGCATAGTATTAGTTTTAATTGTGGCCTAGTCCGCGATCAGTGTAACTACTTAAATCATTCAAACGAAGTAATGATTCATGCTCTCTGATATAACGTCAAAAGACAGTTGTTATTTTGATACAGGCTAAATTTCAATCTAATTAAAACCTCTGCTAACATTACTGCTCTAAAATTAAAGAATTTATCTTACATATCTGTGGGCAAAGAATTTACAACTATCTAGTAACATCTCTGGCCGTTGTTAATGCATGCGGTGTGCATGACGTCACAGCGTTGCGGTCACTATGAAAAAATTTAGAATTTTATTAATATTGTAACAAGATGACGGGTATGGTCATCTCCAAAAAATTTAAGTTAATTATTGTTGAGTTTAGTTTAAAAAACATAAGAAATAAGTGAAAATTCTTTTTCGAGCTGGAGTCAGGAAACTGCCTATAGCTAAGAGGTTCTGTTAACGTGGAGGATTCTGACTTAAGCAGGATGTGGCTGTCTTGTCAGGTAATGCGAAACAAAGCGAGGGTTTATCTCTAGCGAGGAGAGTGTAAATCCCGGTGAGAAAGGATCGCCACTGGAAACTGCGGTTTTGGTTATCTTTCATACGATGTATATCCCGAGGAATATCGATGGCAGCCAAATAGTTTTGACAAATGAGAGGCAATGCTTTCGCCAGCATAGAGAGGAGTCTTTTCGGAAGCCAGTCCGTTGTGTTTATTTCCTCACGTGATTGGAAATTTTAAAAAACTTGCTTTTCCATGATACACGCCGAGGAGAATGGAGAGGGACCTTCTTGGCGAGAGAGAAGACGGCACTTCGTCCAGGACGAGCGGCCTGACCACGGCTTGCCAAAGCAGTATTGGTGATTCCGTTCTGGAGGCTTGGATGACACAGCGCCAAGACCGATGGATGTTGTCACATGTGCTGGCTGACGTGACGAGTGCCTTGCAGTACCTGGACAGGTGGTGCGCTATTTGAGTGACGATAGTGCCCTTGCTGCGACGCTTCGTGCAGCCAGACAGACACGGTAATTATTCGTCCACGAAACAGTGTGTACTCTACTCCGACGAATCATTGAGACATCCCTTTAACGGTCTAATGAGAGAGAGTTCTTGTGCCGCCGGACATAAATATCTGAACTAGTTGTGTCTAAAATCCGAGTGCTTTTTTGTTTCCCTTTTCTCTTTTGAATTGAAAGACAGACTTCCATGTTTGGAAACTTTCAATAACTATTCTTTGTGGGAACAAATTAATTCCCTGGCGCCCTGTAAAATCCAGTCAAATATGATGTCTACTTGTTATCACTGTAAAAACAAGAATCGCTCTCAATATGGATAACAGAGTTTTTGCTTCAGTTGCATATGAAATTTGTAAGTCTTTGTAAAGTTCTTGTATATATATTACAATTTCTTAGCTTCAATTAACGACAATTGTTTGTTTTCTAATTCGCAACTGTAACGAGGTATTGCGTTGAATTTTATTTTCGCACAGACAGATGTTTAAGATTAACGATAAATATATCTGTGTCTGTAAGCATTCATGAGTATGAAATAAATCATAATTTTAGGATATTTTCAAACACTAATAACAGAAGTAATGGTTTAACCTCTGTTTCTTGAAATTACTGTATATACTTTGCAGAAGGTAGTGGAAAGTGGCGATTTAAATTATGCAATCTAAGCAATTAGTCCCCCCCCCCATCCTCCAACCAATTCACTACAATATTGATAATTATTATCAGATAAATAATGGTTTCTTATTTTAACGAGCAATTGCAGATGAAATGGTCTACAATAATTACTTATTATTGTTTCCTTTCATTTTGATGACCTAACACATATTGACATTTTTATTTTATTTATTCTTACGGTGCATAATATTCAATCGACTGCTATAAAAAGCCTTCTATGTCAAAGAGAAAAATTATGTTGCTATTAGTAACCTTTCTGGTAATGTATGTCATGTTACTACTGTATCTTTTATGTAGATGTGGAATTTAGAGACTATTCAAGCATTCACCTACATTGATCTCTGAGAACCTCCTAAAAATCATAGTAAGAAGGCAAGATTTGAATCGAATCCAACGCGACAGCGCTTCAACGCACTGAGCCGAACGGTTTTCGTGGTGATCACTACTCATACTGCACTTACAACCTGGCACGAAGCGTCAACAGACAGTTCTGAGTGTGTATTTCATGTTAGCCTGGTTATCGAAGCGGTGTCAAATGCCTGGGCAATTTCTGCATTGCTGTCACTCGACACAGATTGCCACATACTGTTCACAAGAATTTTTAGACTCTGATTACGACCAAGTGCTTTTAAGTGCTTTCGAACACTAAATACCAACAGGGTAAGCAACAATTAAAGCTCGTTTTTTCCATGATTAGTTCTTTCCTAATGACATTAACAAAAAATGAAACGATTGTCATAATGCCTTTCTAATAATCTACATTTGTAGATTTAGTAAAGATAGGGTAATATTATGAACAAACAAATGACTGAAGTTTTAATTCTACCTTGAATTAGCATGAAATGTGAACTGTTTTGACAGTATATACAGTAGTGCGACATCTCTTTTTCCAGGACGACTATTAGCGAGTGACTTTTCTGAAACATGGCTGGAATACGATGTTAAGATGGAACAGACGAGTGTGAGAGATCCAGCCTCCTCCTTAAGCTTAAATATCAAAAATGTGAAAATACCTTATGTTCATGAAAACGCCCTTTTTAAGGCAGCAAATCAGATTGTGACCTTGACTGCCGTCTTACGTTGGACAAAAATCAACTAATTCCATTCGTGCGTCATAGACTATTGTCACTATATAGTTCGAAGAACAGCTGTGTGTTTCGTCATTTGAAAATATTAATACAAAGAAAACTTAAGGGAAAATCAGGGTAAAATGGGTTATTAAAGTCTGTAACACCCATGGCATTTTTTAAAATTTTATTCTAAACTAGCGACTTCGTTCGCTTGAAAGTGTGTTATGGTATAAAACTTTTTGTTGCTATTCAGAGTACGACCAGCAGAAAAATTGTGCCCTTTAGGGTTGAAAATATGGTCAACTGCTTCCTTGACTTTTATTCTTGAATGAAAAGTTAACCTTAAAGCTGGGACAAAGCTAAAAAATGTGTAACACGCGCCGAAAGATACGGTTACATACATTACTCACATAGCGGCAATAGACCACTTGAGCAGATTCTGAAGTCATTATAGGCAGAATTCGGCATGATAGCCACCTACTACACTCCAAATCCACTGTGCACCATGGAACATTAGTAATCATTCTGGCCCAGTCTGTATTTCAACCTTACCACAACCTTCGTTAATACAATTGCTTGGAAATCGGCTCTTTTTTAACAAAAAAAAGAAGATTTTTTTACGTATATTGTGACATATATTACGAACGGAAATACGGTGTGATACCTGAGATGTCACGCTATTTCATGTCCGCAACTTAAAACATCTTCTTGTGAAATTACCGACAGTACAAATTTAAAAGATTTTAGGTAAGTACAGATTTATATTTCCAGCTCTGGAACTATTATTATTGTTCTTTTGATACAATTTAAGTACGACGCGATGCCTGTAACTAAATTGGCACTCATGAAAGCAGCTTAAATTACTAATAAAGTTTCAGTTGACATTCTGGTTCAAACTGTATTTCAACCAAGCCACAAATTCCGCAAATATTGTCGCTAGAAAATCAAGGGGTCTATCACCCGCACATTAATGTATTCACTATATTGCATGTTAGTGACGTCATGAATTGCCATATAAACTTGACCCACAATTTTAAATCGGAAAGTCCAGAATTAATTGCAACTCTTAACGCAGCTTACGTTAATATTGCAGATCAAGTTTACATTGCGATACAGTGATTGTGTTAGTGCGCGAGCTTTAGTCTAACTACATTTCATACTCAAGGTGTATTAATAAAATTTATTGTGATCATTTATGCTAAACTAATAAGAAATCCTTATGTAGAAAATGTTATTACTACTCGAAATTACTTCCGATGAGTTTTAAGTGTTAAGGTGTGTCCGTATAGGCAATATTAGCGAAGATAGTGGCGAGGATGAAATGCTGCCTGCGCAGAATGTTCTTGTTATATATAGCATGAGGAAACAGGAATTTAGTCATTAATAGTAATAAATAAGCTGCTTTCATAAGCGCCTCACAGTGACGGCGTGTATAGAGATGTAAACTACTCCTAATATGACTTCTTGAAACTAAACGTTTCTACCTTAGACCAATGAATATATTCGTTTTGAGTGAAGGATTTAATAGTTATTTGCAGGATATTGAACAGTAAGCAAAATACACTGTTTTGTTTATCATAGGCTACTATTTGAACTGATTTTTTTTAAAGTAGTTATCTTTGGTTAAGTTTTAAATATTGGAAAAATTATTTGTAATGTTACTGAGAGCGTACAGTAGTGAAAAAGAGGACACACAAGCAATAAATTGAACCGTGGTGGAATCAAAACCGGTATATTTGTTATGAGCATACAAAAACATTTCGTACACGACCATTTTGTCACTTTTAGTGAACCGGCGTTTTTGGTACACTTAGTATACAAGATTTGATCTTTCACGTATAGTATGACACGTACTCCTATATTACGGATTACAAACGGAATTAGGGTGTGATACCTGAAGTGTTATACCATTTCATGTATGCAACTGAAGACGTCTCTGCTTAAACTTACTGGCAGTACGATTAAAAAAAAAAAAAAAAAATAAGGTTAAGTACAGATTTATATTTCCTGCTTCCTAATTTTTATTTGTCAAGTGCATCAGTTTTAACGCTTTTAAACACACGCATGCATATATTAGAAGGTTTTTGCCTTTATTCGTGAAAAGAAGTGTTTGTGATGTACGTAGAAAGCAAAGAGTAAACGTGGCACTGCCGTGTAGAACACTCTTTGCAATTTGAGAATTTATAATAGAAATTTCTAAAGAAACTATTCGTACACAATGTACTAACTTCGTGCCAAATTTCATTTATATCTATTGAGCAATTAAGGCGTGACTGAGGCCGACAGTACATCCAAACTTTCTCAATTATATAGATATAGATTATTAAGGACATTTTTTCAGAAAGATTTGGAAAAATTGTGCAGGCAGCAAGTAGGATTAATTTTTACTCGAGAATTACAGTAAGACATAACAGTGGAAACCTACAGGTAGAAACTAAAACGACTATCTCCGGTCACCCAGACATAGGTTTCCCGAGCGTGGACGCTTATTCCTCTATAAGCGCGGTACCTCAATATTTCCTGAAACAAATTTGATAAGACAGGCGCTATGCAATACACCCACCTCAGTCGCTAAGTAAAGTTCTACACTCGTGGAAATCTTGACGGAGATGTGATAAATGAATGAAATTTGTCCCCAAGTATCCCCATATGAAGAGAATTAAATGATTAAAAA
Source organism: Vandiemenella viatica (assembly GCA_031002005.1). Lineage (NCBI taxonomy): Eukaryota > Metazoa > Arthropoda > Insecta > Orthoptera > Morabidae > Vandiemenella > Vandiemenella viatica. The sequence continues at coordinate 313,787,861 of JARYHS010008074.1, read as the reverse complement.
CTGGAAGTTTTACAAGTAATACTATGAGAATTAAGGGGCTATTTATTATGCTAAATTGCTATGCTTTTAGTGAATAAGTGGTGTAACACGACACTTTTTGTCCAGGGATGACGGATCTTTCGTGATGTTATTAGGTTATCTTATCTAAAAGGAAATATAAGCAATAATCATGCAAACAAAATTAATATGGGTAAAAACTACAAAATAAATTTAAAAACTATCATTTATTTTATTCAATAATATATTTTAATTGTATACAAAAACGTACTAATATTATTTAAATTCATTATTACTCAGTATTAATTGCGCAATGTAAAAACTGTACTGTGCTTTGATTTTTGGAAACGAACCAATCCAACAATTTTTTCAAATCAAGTTCATAAATGAGATTAATATATATACACCTAATATTGTGACGGTATTGAGTCGATCTTGCAACACTGTCCATCTTGGGTGAGACCGAAAAGCTTCGTTCATTCGAACAGGATGAAACGGAACGAAGCGCACAAACTCTGGTATGAATTCTCTAGCACATTTGTACTTTTGTAAAAATCTAAAACCCCTTTCTATTTTTTTCTACCATTCCGCTTCGGTAAAAAACCATATGCGTTTGTTTTGGTTTCCATAATGTCACTTCTGATTCATATCTAGTACATATGCACGAATATTCATTACATTATTATATACTGAAGAATAAGAATTTAATTAAAGCTACCCTCACGATTTTAACTGTCAGCTGACTAAAGAAGACCATCTCTTAACATTCCGGTGGATTCTGCGTCTAAGAACAGTGCAAATTTACTCTCATCGCATCATCTCTTTGCATCATCTACGTATAATTCGTTTCTCCTTTTCAGCCTCACTACGAATTTATTCATTTGAACTTTTTATCAAGAATACGCACGGACTCCGCCGAAGAGCCTTCGAAATACGTTAATGCTGCGGTCACATGGAGGCACAAACATACCACGCGGAACTAATTTAAACCCCCTCGCTCTCAAGGGTTTCAATGCCTAGGTCCCGCATTGCGCGTCGAGCCTCCTAGTGACAGCAGCATAATGCCATACGCACAACGTACGTACACACATTGAGTGCATATGTCTGTACCATAGACATACATAACAGGCCATGCCTGACTGAATATAGAAAAAAATATCAAAATGGTGTTTGAGACACGGTCAGTATGTCTCAAACTAATTGGCAAACGATATTAGAATGCCCGTGGCTGTAAAGTCTACCTTGATGCCCTGCATTATGAGACGATGAGCAGTCTATTATATGTACTATGATCAGCTACTCTGCTCTCTCTCTCTCTCTCTATCCACGTCGCAATCTCGGTTGTTCTCAAATTCCGGATGGGTACTGTTTCCTACAATACCCACATTATCCACCGGCCCTGTTTTTGTGTACAAGTTCTTGTTGACTAAATATGCCAAGGGAAGAGTGATGACCCTCAACACCCAAATGTCTAACTGTGAGAGAGATTGGAGGATTGGCGTGTTTGAAAGGGGCGCATCATATTGTGAAATCTCCCGAAGGATCGGCCTAGTGCAATTTCAGTAAACAGACTTGTAACACAGTGGATGAAAGAAGGTTCTAGTACCCCTAGAGAAGGCACAGATCCATACAGACGTAGAAAAACACGAGAAAACTATTAAATTGTGTAGTTGCCTGTTTCTGATAGAGGGGTGACTGTAGGTCAGATCCAAGCAATCGTTGCAGAGAGAGTGCTAAATTAGACTCATTTTATTGCGAGAATTGTCTAACCTGATGTACTACAAACCACAAATGGAAACGTGAATGGCGTACATTTGTGTTTAGACACGAGTCTAGATTCTGTCTGTAGCAAATTGATAATCGACAATATATACGTAGGCGTAGCGGAGAAGCGGCCTACCCTACTGTTATTCCAAACGTCACATAGGTCCAACCTCTGGTCACATGGTTTGGGGGCAATCAGTTTCGGCAGCAGGACTGAGTTGGTTGTTGTTGAAGGTACAATGACAGCCCATCACTAACTATGTGGGGTGCTGCGTCCTAATGTGGTACCCTTCATGTCCACCATCCAAATCGCATCTTCCATCAGGACATCAGGATAATGAGCTTCCTCATACTGTGCCCACCACAACAGAACCCTTGAAAGTGGTTAAGAGCACAATTTGTACCGCACGGTCCCCAAATTTGGCCCCAATAGAGCATGTACGGTATTCCAGGAGTAGACACATTAGATAACACGGTCATCCAACACAAACTATGCAACAATTGACTGCATACCCCAAGAAGACATCCGAAGACTTATTGATTCAATGACGGCAAGGATCCACGAATTTATAGATGCTCATGGTAGGCGATGTTCTTATAACAACTGTAACAAAAGATGATAAACTTGGCCTGATCCATTTCAATTTGCTATCATTTCTTCTGTGTGTGATCCTGGATATATCTACAAAGTTTCCCAAATTTCCACCGGTCCTGTCTGGGTGTTGCATTTTTAATTTCCGTCAGTACCAAATACGCAAAAGATGAGAGATGGTTTTCACACAATTTATCTTGTTGATGGGCTTTGTACTCACATATTTGTTTGAATGAATATTGTGATCTGAAGCTGCTCTCATTTCTTTGTTACTGTATCTACAACACAGCAACGTTCACACCGGAAATTGCGTCACGACGTGGCACGTAGAAGCCTGAAGGAATCATGTCTGCTTTTGTAGTATAGATTTCAACAAAAATTCACTTTCTATTCATTTATTTTTTGTCGTTTCATTTTGAGTAATTAATTACAAAACAGAACTTGCAGATTTATTCTTGATAAATCCAATACTTGCTGTCATGAAAAAAATCCGCAAAAGATGTGCAAATTTTAAAATTCTCGTAAAATGTAACAAATTAATTTAGGCATTTGCTGTGAAAAAAATGACTAAGAATTAACGAAACACTTTAGGTATGAACAGATATTTCGATCGCAAGTTATTCTAGTGATGAGACGCTGAGATCAGATTGCTTTATATGTTATACTTTTGTTATAATAAGTCCGATGCAAACACAGAAAACAGTTTGGTGCGTGAGCGGTAACGCTTTTGGCCTCGCATTCGGGAGGACGCGAGTTCGAATCCTCGTCTGGACATCCAGATTTGAGTTTTCCAGGGTTTCTTCAAATCACTCCGGTCGTATGCTGGGATGATTTCCTCAAAAGGACGTGACCACATTCTTTCCAGTTCCTCGGCCCAGACCTTTCCCGTATCTAATGAATCACCATGGGAAACTGCAAACAGTGGTGTCCCCCAGGGCTCAGTCCTGGGGCCACTTCTTTTTTCTATTTATATTAACGATGTGGCCAGTATCTTACGTTACTGTTATTACCATCTGTACGCTGACGACCTACAACTATACCTTAGTGCATCACCAAATGATATACTCACTATAATACAGTAAATAAATTCAGACCTTAATAATCTTTGTGATTGGGCAAAGAGACTTGGATTAAAAATAAATCCCTCTAAATCTCAGGCTATTGTTATTGCAAGTCCAAAACTGATAGGCAGCAACTTCACATCAAATCTCCCAAAAATAAAGCATCAGGGAACAGAGTTAAACTACAGTGACTCTGTAAAAGATCTTGGAGTCCTAGTAGATAGTAATTTAAACTGGTCTGAAAATACTGTTTCAGTATGTCGCAAAGCCTTCTCTTCTCTTCATGCTCTGTATAAATGTAAGAAATTCTTCCCCACTCATTTGAAAAAGCAATTGGTGCAGACTCTGGTGCTACCCCATCTCGATTACTGTGACGTTGCTCAGCAAAATTTGAGTTCGGCAGACATAAGGAAACTTGAACTTGTTATGAACTCTTGTGTAAGGTTCATCTGTGACCTACGACTGTACGACCACGTCTCACCTTCATACGACCGCTTACAGTGGTTGCGCGTTTGGGATCGACGACGATTACACACTCTATGTCTCCTTCACCGCCTCATACATCTGAAAACTCCCGCATATCTTTGTTCCAATATCTCATATCTAGGACTTTCTCATAATATTAACACCAGATCCCTGAACTCAAACATACTAACCATCCACTCCCATAGCTCGCAAACCCTAGCCAATTCCTTCTTCATTTCAGCGGCTAGACTGTGGAATGATCTTCCCCTGAAAATTAGAATTACCACAAAAATCGGCCCATTTAAAACTCATTTGAAAAAGCATTACTTATTGGAGCACTAGCAAAAAGACCTCTCCTTCCATTCATAACTTAATTTTTTGATCTGAATAATATTGATGTATACAGTGTCCACCTCTTATTCTGCCTTCCCTATTATTAGTTTGTCTTGTTTCTTCATTCTACTAGTATTAAGTTTGTACCATTTACTTTTTTAACTTCCACTAGCATTAGTTTATACCATTAAATTATTAACTAGTTAAGAACGAATACTATTAAGATTTTAGTTAGTATTTTACTCATAAATATTATTAAGATGATTTTTTGATAGTATTGCTATTGAACCTAAATTATGCCAAATGTTATATAAGTGTTGTATATTGTTAGTTTGTGTAAGGTGTATATTATTTATTGTAAACACCTGGTATGATGTAAGAGAGGGCTTGACAGCCCTAATCTTGCCAGGATAAATAAACCTTTAAATAAATAAATAAAATAGATAAATAATGACTTCGATGTCGATGAAGCGAAAAGTCATAAGAAAAAAATAATAGTACCATGGTAATTTTGCATACACAAAGCCGGCAGTCCATTTCCTGCAGCTTATGTTATCAAGCTGTTGTGCTTGGTATACAAAATCTTCACACAGATTTTTAATTGTTTCTCTGTTGTCAAATCAAACTAAGTTGTTATCCCTTTGCATATCGATTGTTGATCGATAGATGTACCGACTTGAATCATTGGGTTGTAAGAGATAAACGCACAGTGACAAAAACGCACAACCCAAGCGCGGTGGGTGAGGGCTATTATACCTGCCCTCGACTACCTGCACTAGGGATAAAACGATACCACTAAGGTATCGATACTTTTACTCGATACTGTATCGGTCGTAAAGTATCGATACTTATTCGGTATCCATTGAAAAGTATCGATACTTACTCATATCGATTTATTTTTCGTAGCGAAATTTGGAATAAATGTAAAAACAGTATGTAATAAGTATTGATAGTCTTTATTGATATAAAAGTATATATTTATTTGACGAAAGATGTTTATTACATTTTCACCTTACTCATCGTTACAGGACTAATACCGAATAGGACAAAATAAAACTAATTTTATGAAAAAAGTCAGTTTTTGTAATGCTCCTCAAAAATATTTGGTTTTCTGTGTGTTTGCCTGTTAAGTTAAAAGTTTTTTACTTAATCGATACCTGTCAGTACTTACAATATGATTATATCAAAAAACATCGATTAACGTATCCACACAACACTATTCACAATCAACATCTAAATATATCAAATAATAATTTTGTAGATTAATAAATGTCGAGTTTACATTGAAATCTTATTTCTATTAACAGGTGCGATATGAGGGTGGCTTTTTAAATGCTTATGCAAATTAGAAGTATTGCCACAAATCAGCACCGTTTTAAAGCATTTTTTGCAGCTTCCGATTTGTCGTAATTTTTTCTTGAAATATTGCCACACATTAGACTTTGGAGGTCCCACTTTCAATCAGCAAATTTACCTAATGCAAAACTAAACACAAAACTACAACGATAGGCCTGGATTAGAATTACGAACGCAGAACGAAAAGAAAACAATGAGTCAATTACGACCACGACATAAAATGACGACTGACGGGACGGCGAGAGATTTTTTTTTCTTTCTTTTTTTCTTTCTGTCAGGCAAAGACAAACAAGTTTTCCAACTACACAAACTTAGAAAAAGAATGTGTTAAAAACAATGTAATAACGACAGACAAAAAAATATTCTTTTCAGTGTAGATGAGCGTTTAATGTATCAATTAACGTGTTAAATGAAATCATGATATTCGTGATATTGGTATAGACACCGATACGAGTACTTTTGACCGATACGTACTTGATACTTATTTTTAAAGTATCGATACAAAAAGTACTTGGTATCGGAAGGAATGTATCGAGTAAGTACTTGTATTTACTCGTATCGTTTTATCCCTAACCTGCACTACGCCTGTGTCTGACTCTGGGTGTCAGCCGCGCAGTAAGCGCGTCAATCGCCCAGCGGTCCTGGTACTGGAAGGTCATTAGTGAGCGCGATTTCATATTTAATTTAATGTTAGAACATCTGCATAAACCCAGAAACAACTGATAATTTGGTTATTGTTGCTTGCTGTTTGCATAATTTACTTAGAGATGCATTCTTCAAAAAAAAAAAAAAAAAAATACGTACATCATTATAAAACAAACAACTACCAACCGAAAATCGTGGACCAGGGGGTAACGGTTACGTACATGCTGATGGATTTTCTGTGAGAGATTCATTCGCAGGATACTTAAACAACCGTGCAGCTATAGTTTACACTCTTCAAGGTAATCATGATGCAAGAACTCATTTCTAATTGCATTATCTTAAAAATATGTACATATATAATAAAAAATTTACACTTGTATTTATATGAATGTAGAATATTGATTCTGTGTATTGTTTATTAATTTGTGTTATGCAACAAAATAATTATGAAAATTATTAATATTGAATTTAATAAATATACAGAAAAAGGTGAGTCAATCAAAGAATATTTTCATGAACCTGCCTATAAACCATAGAGTTCGACCTGAGCAAAGTTTGAGTTCTATTTGAAGTCAATTTCAGGCCTAACAAAAAATTGAGTCTCTATGCAGACACAACAGTTAAAGTTTTATGGAAGTAAAAATAATACGAAGAGTGTAAACTGTCAGAATTTTTACATTTTTCTATGACATTATTGCGATCAGGATTAAAACTAATATCACATGGTATTACATCTCAAGTTCAGACTTACTTTCAATTTGCTTTACTTTCGCTTTCGCCGTATTACTGATGTCATTATTTCAACCAAATTCAAATAGTTACAACTGAATCGGCCACTAAACCTTTGTTCTACGGATCTGTTTCATGGGTAATGAAAAGATAGATGTAAGAATCTGCTTCGCTTTCGTTATTTCAGCTTGCTGTAGGTATTTCCAACTGTATCGTGATGTAAACTACAGCCGAAATAGGTACCAGTACATTACAAAATCAAGGTTATGAGCGTTATTTAATAAACAATTATAATTCGTTAAGCAACTGCAAAAAAATAAAAAAAAATAAAAAAAAAAATTGTTATACCATTGCGTTAAACGTCATTTTTGAAGGGGAGATTTTTTTGAGAACCCGAGATTGTAAAGAGTAATCGATAGTAGAAATAAAATATTGTGATAAAGAATTACGTTATACATACGTCCGACCATGTCCAATATTTTATTTTGAAATATATATGAAACGCTGAAGAATCCCTTCTTCCTAGTCAACACGTCTGAGAATCTTACTAAACGTTTTATTTCATTCTTACATCATAAGACATTAAACATTGTCCTAGCATCACAGCATAACGGAGACAATAGCATTCTGATTGCCCGTTCGTCGCAAAAGCGACACTAATTTTGCAAAAACTGTCTGAAGTGGAATACACATTCGATAAAATGGTAAACACCACTGATGCTTTTCTTTGAATTTCATCAGAAATTAAAAAGAGTCTAAATCTAAACTGCATTTGTGCAAACAACAGCTAGTCTTCAATTTCAGTGAAGGATTGTAGTACATATTAGCACGAAACGATTGCACAGAGCAGTAACCAAGATATAGTTTTATTAATGTTGGTTTGATTAAGGTCTGGAGAGGACTGCCTCAGAAATAATTCAACCACCTCATTTTGAAGTAACCATCCTAGTATTCGGCAGTAGTATTTCTGTATTCCTGGTAACGATCTAAAGCTGATATCTGATAATCGAACCCACGTCATCCCAAATACCAGTTCCGAGCGTTTTGCGTTCAGGCACCAGGGTCGACGTAATAGATAGCTGGAGTCTGTTCTATAGCTCTGGCCAGATTAATTGGCGGGTGGCGTCAAATGCGCCGTTGCCAAGCCGTGCGCTGTAACAGTTGTATTCACCTCTTTACTTGTAGTAATGGTTTGTAACGTGTTTTAAGTAATTTATGATCACTATTCTGTCATAAAATATTGATGCATGTCATTTCGTTAAGAAAGTTATTCATTGCAGATGCGTTTAATATAATTGGAGGTTTCAAAGACCTGTTATTTATTATTCTATTATTTGCGCAGAAAAATAAAATTCTCGACAGACTAAGGAAACTTATGGAAATACTCTTCTTTTATTTGTGGCTAAAAGTCCACGTGTTACATTTTATTTTCAGTTTGTATATTTATAACTAAAATCAAAATTTTATTTTGTCATCCTCTGCACTGAAAAACTTGCATAATTAACGACAAAATTATCTGTTTATATATTACCACTCATCACTATCGTAAAATTCGTGTACTGTCCTCCTGACAAAGGACTGTCAAAGTCGCTAAGCTTTGTTAGAGTGCTGTATTGTTTCATATTTTTCTTTCGAGAAACAAACGTAGGTTATTTTCCCTCACGACACACGCGCTGGACAGTTCTCAAACCGACAACCACAAGCTGCAGCGCAAATAGCCTGTACATTCCCTAATTTTTTTCGCAATATGGTTCGTTTTGCGGTAACAAATCACTACAGTTTTTTATTTCGTCAATATCAAGTACGTCCATATTTTTCAAGTCTTTTCCTACTAGCGTACATGTAGAAGACAAAATTTCTCGATCATTGTCCACAAGAAATTTGAAATATTTATAAACATTGTGAATGATAGATTTACTGTGTTGTCTGCTTCAGCCGCGGTGGTTCTGCTGTCGATGGTTGCGTCTTGTTGGGAGTCGTTAGTTCGGAAACACCTGGAATAGGAGAATAAGTCTCTTCCTAAGTATCCATTTTTAGTAGCAAGATTCTCTTGCTAAATTTCCCTAATTATAAGTTACTGCACTTTTTGTTCGGTAAAATTATTACACTAAATTACTATAATTAATAAATAACCAAATGGAATTATTTAAATCGCACGTAAAAAATCGTAAATCGCTAAAAATCAAAATATCCTCACTCGAGCAAGTTCACACTCACACTGACACTTTCTAATTCCGATTCTCAGGTTCACACATTTTTAGTGAAAGGGAGGTGGAAGGTTTGGGGGTGGTTAGCGAGCTGTTGACGCTTGGACTAGGCAACACAGGCCGCACAGCGTTGCAATTTTCAGGTGATAGAAAGAGAGCGCATCGCGAGTTTGTCCCCAAGTACGGCAACAGCGCGTTCACACTGACCCGCCAATTAATCTGTCCACAGCTATAGCAGACAGACATATTGAACTAACAATCCATTATACGAAGCGAATTGTCAAGAACTAGAGGACATAGCGTACACGAAGAACATTTTGGAAGGAAATGTAATCAACTCTATTGCACTTACCAATCATACAGCACTTTCACCACATTGCATATAAATGGATTTATACAAGATTGACGTTTAGATTTAGATTAACTTCTCTACATACATAAATCTATAAGTTGCTTGTATCCATTTGTTCCCTTCTTGCTGCGACACGCAAAATACAACCGAACCGATTTGGATCGTTTTTTCACAGTTTGAAAGCGCGCGGTGTAGCTTACAATCTGTGGTACGTCTTATCTCTCTACGTGACCGAGGAACGGAGCAAGAAATTATAATCTGTTGGTAAACACAACCAGAAAAGCGTCATACATCACACTGCTGATATAAATATTGTAAATATAGTCGTTATTAATAATAATGGAAGAGCGAATTGTTTGTTGAGTGAGCCGTAACGTGCCTACATTCCAATCAGGGTACCCGCAGACCTGCTGTGGGTGTGTGTCCCTGGGAGCTTCCTACGCTAAACTCAGCTCAGTTCAGGATGGAGCGAGGCCGCACCTCATCCGTCCTACACTCAACACCGCACATTCATCAGAATAGATCATTTTTTGCCATAGTTTGAAGAAATTATTTCTTTCGCAAACGAAATAGTATGAAGGAAAAAAAGTCCATATATTTTCTTGGTACTTACAAAGTATAGCGACTACACAAATTCTGATTCACTTACCGTGATTTTACAATTTTCAGTCCCATTACCCTCAGGATATATTCTGTGTCTGATAAATTTTTGTGCTCGTTTTACTGAAATCATTCTAACTCGCTTAGGATTAAATTTTAAAAATCTCAAAGCAGTTACAGAGCAGTGTTTTCACACAATGAAGAAGAATATTTCTAACACACATTCATTTATGTTATTAATGAAGTATGCGGAAGACGGAACAAAAATATATCAATTACCATGATACAAGACATGATACCTCTTATTGCTAATATTCGGTTTACTTTTTCCATATACCATACAGAATTTATTGTGTTAGTCCTATACTTTCAACTAATATCTTTCATGACAAATTAACATTGTTGTATAGTCCTCGATCCCATAAATCAATTAATGGAATTTTCATGACATTCAAAATCACCAGTTTCAAATGAAGTGAGAAAACAATTTCTGATATCACCGGAAAACAAATTATAACAGTTCAATTAATCAGAGCGTATAATATATATATAGAAAAATACACTAAAACGCCAGAAGTCCATGGGATAGCAGGGCATAAACGTACAGGTAACGAACGCGTTATGCAGAAACGGTATAAACAGACTGATCTTGTTAGTGTCCTGTGAAATATTTAATAACGTGATAATATCTGCACGAATAGAATTAACCATGTTTGAACACGGAGTGACAGTTGGAACCCTACAAACGGGGCATAGTATTTCGGAAATGATTGTGAAATTCAGAATTCCACACACCACTATGACCAGGGTGTATTGAGAGTACCTCCAATCGGGGACTACATTGTGTCCGGTCTCGTTGGCTGAACGATCGAGACTTGAGACGGATGAGTGTTTGCATCCATACTGACAGTTGACTTTGCTATTCTCCGTGCAGCGAGATTTGCCTTTGAAGGGATATGAGAGCAGCCGCTCACCTGTGTTCGCACACTATATAGGTGACTGGAAGGTTGCGCAGCCCGATGAGTCACATTTCCGGTTGGGGTATTCGTCGACGGTCTGATTCGGCTGAGGCGCAAACCCTATGAGGCCTCGATTTCAACTTATCAGCAAGGCAGCGTGCAGGGTAGTTGTAACGATACAATGGTATTCTGCCATAAAATTAGCGTCAGTGATTACAGTACGTAGATTCTACATTTCTGACGTATAATTACATTTTTTTTCATATTAGTTCAATTCAAAGAAAAGAAAAGTTAATTTGGATTATACAGTGCCTCCAGGCTGGAGAGCGATCAATAATTCTTAGATGCGGGTGATAACATGAGAGACTTTGAATCAACCAAGCGTGAGGAGTGAACTAATAGATTAATCGTTACATTAAGAATTAGAATAATGCATTAAGCTCCACTAATTAGATTATTTGACACAAAGAGAAGATGGAGGTTTTTTTTTTTTTTTTTTAATAAATAATCTAGATGTTGCGCTATATGGGACAAGTAAGAGGCGCATTGTTTTGTAAGTATATGAACTAACTGAAAAATAAAAATAAAATATTAGAAAAAAATAAAAACAAGTATTAATATTTAAATATAGAAAAAAATTATGTGCTGGTTTATTCTCCTTTGTGTTTCTATGTGATTATAATTTTGTTTCATGATTTGAATAAACGACATGTAACTTCAAAGTTTTTTTATATATGAATATCTACGTAACATTTGCACATACAGTGCAGAGGCAGCTAAAAACAAACAAGACACAGCTGCACAGGGGCGGATCCAGGGGGGGGGGGGCTAGGGGGCTCAAGCCCCCCCCCAAACGTATCTAGGTCCACCCCTGACATTGTAGTTTTGAGACTTTTTTTTTTTTAGCTCTACGGATTTGAGGCCCGAGGAGACTATAAATACTACCTTTATTGCGACTCAAGCCCCCCCCCCCCCCAAAACAAAAATCCACTGAACGCAAGCCCTCTGAACCAAAATTTACTGAAGCCAAGCCCCCCCCAAGCCAAAGTCCGCTCAAGCCCCCCCCCCCAAAACAAAATCCTGGATCCGCCCCTGCAGCTGCATATTTCCCAATTAGACTTGTACCCAATCGGATGGATATTCCACATCCTGCAGTCATACTATGATGAGAGAGAACCATGTAGGGAACGGAGTCGTCTGTAGCGCATCACGAAGGCAAGGGAGTCCAGTAAGCGCTAAATCAGATCATGTCGACCCATTTACCACATGTATTCAGTCTCATCAGCCTATTTTCGACAGTGGTTTTTTCCCCCTTAGAATCCTAAGCAGTAAGAGCTGGTCCTATTATTAAGAATGTGCAACCTCCAATCCTATCCCTGTCATAGAGAATAGTTTATCGAAATCACTTCACAGCCCCTTAATGTATTAGCAGTAGCACAGATCTCACCTTAATTCACCCTGATATGAAGAGTAACAGGATCGTTAATTTCGAGAATACAGAGCCGGATTGACGTAATTTTCGTGCCTGATACGTATCCCGGTTTTCAAATATCACTCTACGCAAATACCGGGCTAGTTCCTTCATAACCGTCATAGCTGAGTTCCATGTCAAACAATCCTTTCTCAGTTCTAATGACCTCGGTATGGATTAGATTTAAAGTTCCATTTTTAAAAAAAAAAAAAAAACAACAACAACAACAACAACTAGAGACTGCCTCTATTGGTCTTCATCGTAGAAGCTCAACACAAGAACAATACGACTTTCGTTGAAGATCGTCCGTAACTTCTTGTCGTTAGAAACTCACGAACAGAAGCAATGGTAGTTGTGATATCATCTCAAGAAACAGTAAGTGCGACGTACACATGTAAGTGAAGGAGAAACCGAAGAAGCAATGGCTGCTGCACGGGAACCCGTCACAAGAAACGTCATTACGGTATTGCGGTCTAAGCGATGTTATCCTTGCAGCAGATTTATCATTAGCAACAGCCTAGAAACAGCAATTAAAGTCAGCTGAAGGGAAAGTGAACCAGCAACTGTATCTCTGCAATTATGTCTACTAGCCACACAGATTAGCATCTTTTTGCCTATGTATCGCTTTATCTTTCCTCTACTTTATTAGCCCACATACTGCTCAAAGCAAATGGGCAAGCCACCGTGGCTTTGTTCTTTGTAGGTGTTGCTGCGGTTATGACTGGTGTTCGAACTTAAAATCGCGTCAATTATTGTGGTGCTGATGCGGGAAGTCTAACAAACTGCTGAAACCACACAACGTACATTACACGTTAGTCCAATACACTGAATGAAAATATGCCTCACGAAGGAAACTAGAATGGCTTATAAGGGTTGTAACCTATTCCTCTGAAACAGAAAAGATCTATTATATCAGTAGTTTTGGTCGTTCATAATATTTTATAAGAAACATTAAAGACAAGGCTTCCAGAAATGATACCAACAAAAAAAAATTAACTAAATTTTAATTCAGTGTAAGGTGGATGTTATGAAAATGCAGTCTTCATTAAGAGTAGGGAAAAATGTTTTCTTATGGTTTTTGTTCTTCTAGAAAATTTAATTTCGTTTTTACAGAAAGAACATAAATATAAAACTCATTCATAATTTATTGAATCTAGTGAATAACTAGTTTCACACTCCTACGTTTGGAAGTAATACTGTGCGCAAACAAATCACTTATCGTTAATATAATATTGTCTAAACTCTAAAGCAGCGGTTCCCAACCTTTACTAGTACACGACCCACCTAATATGAGAGTCAATCTAATATCAGAATAGGAGCTGTTGCATGACCTCGATACGCTATCAACTATTTTATCCTACGAAAAGGCGAATTTTCGTACAAAGGATATATTTTCAACAAAAACAAGAATTGACCGCGAGGTGGCTGCACAGACCATCACCTCATCAAGTTGACTGATGAAATTCCACGATTAATCACATTAAATCTACTCTCAATCAAAACAAAACACACACAATAACTCACTCTCACAAAGCAGATAAAGACTGTTTCGATCAAAGACTTTGGTTACGATTCAAGAATAGACAAGAAAATGACAATGAGAGAAGTAAAATTGCAGGTGGTATGCACACGCATCTCCGCTCTAGAGCTGGGCGGGAGAGGGGATATTCAGGGGTTGCCATAACGATTGCGCGATTGCTGCCGCTGCTATATCTCACGAGGTTATTGCATAATACAGGCTGACTGTTAAAGAAAACTTTTTTTCCCCACAAAGTTTTAATTTGAGCTAATAGCTTTTATGATTATTTAACTTGTAAAATATTGTGTTATATTTTTTAAACAGATGAAATAAAAGATACATTTTTGTGATAAAAACCTCGATTGTTCCGCGACCCACCAAAACAAAGACTGCGACCCACTAGTGGGTCGCGACCCATAGGTTGGGAACCGCTGCTCTAAAGGACTGATGATGCTACATAGAGCAGCTTGCGCACCTCCCATTTTTTACTAATGGCATTACGCCTAGTGGAGGTTATTAGAGGCGGGAAAGAACTAGTGACAAGGATCGGGAATGAATTCTGTCATGGCCTTTTGTAGCAACCATCCCGGCATTCGGGAAACCATGGAAAACCGAAATCTGGATGGTCGTCGGGGATTTGAATCCAGGTCCTACCAGTTGCGAAACCAGAGCGTTACCGCTCGGTCGTAAAAGCGAAATGTTTGATTGTTCTTGTTGTTAGGGATAATCGTACTAACTTCTCATCATCAGATTATGTAACAGAGTCTTCTCTGTGTAACGTGTAGAGTGACAGCAAGAGAAACTGTTACATTTGACTAGTTCATATGATGGAGATTTTAAATACAGCGGTATCTTACTAAACGGCATGCTCCGTTTTCTATCTTTTCCCTTCTTTCATTCTTATCCATATTACAAACAACTTATTACACTAAAAAATAGACGTCACATCATCATATATATTATTTCTATAAGGTATTTTTTTGTCACAAGCCTATATCTTCCTTCATACTTAACCGAAATCAATGAATGAGGTGTCATTTTAAAGCTTATGGTCTCCACTTTGGTTAAATCGTATTTTAAGCAAGAAAGTTTTCGGAATTCGACCCTTAAAGAGCAAAAATGTAAATTTTTCTAAAATGCTGTTTTCTGTGTTACGAGTCAGTTATCTCCATGGATACCTATCTGAAATCGTTTTATGAAGTATCGTTTTAAAGATTAAGATTTCCGCTTTAGTGACGTCATATATTAAGCCAGAAAGTTTTCAGAATTCGACCCTTAAAGGGCAAAAGTATTAATATTTTTGCAATGCGTTTTTGTGTCACGAGCGATTTATCTCCCTTAATATCTAACCGATATAGATAAATGAGGTATCATATTAAAGAATAAGGTCTCCGCCATGGTAACATTATATTTTAAGAAAGGAATTTTTCGTAATTCGACCCTTATAGGGCAAAAATGTCACTTTTTCTAAAATTCGTTTTTTGTATCTCGAGCCATTTATCTCCCTGGATATCTACCCAAAATCGATAAATGAGGTAGGATTATAAGGAGTAATTTCTCAGCTTTGTGACATCATATTTTAAGAAAGAATGTTTTTGGAATTCAACCCTTAAAGGGAAAAAGTATAAATTTTTCTATAACGCATTTTAGTGTCACGAGCGATTTATCCCCCTTAACATCTAACCGATATAGATAAATGAGGTATCATATTAAAGAATAAGGTCACCGCCATGGTAACATTATATTTTAAGAAAGGAATTTTTCGTAATTCGACCCTTATAGGGCAAAAATGTCACTTTTTCTAAAATGCGTTTTTTTGTATCTCGAGCCATTTATCTCCCTGGATATCTACCCAAAATCGATAAATGAGGTAGGATTATAAGGAGTAATTTCTCAGCTTTGTGACATCATATTTTAAGAAAGAATGTTTTTGGAATTCAACCCTTAAAGGGAAAAAGTATAAATTTTTCTATAACGCATTTTAGTGTCACGAGCGATTTATCTCCCTTAACATCTAACCGATATAGATAAATGAGGTATCATATTAAAGAATAAGGTCACCGCCATGGTAACATTATATTTTAAGAAAGGAATTTTTCGTAATTCGACCCTTATAGGGCAAAAATGTCACTTTTTCTAAAATGCGTTTTTTGTATCTCGAGCCATTTATCTCCCTGGATATCTACCCAAAATCGATAAATGAGGTAGGATTATGAGGAGTAATTTCTCAGCTTTGTGACATCATATTTTAAGAAAGAATGTTTTTGGAATTCAACCCTTAAAGGGAAAAAGTATAAATTTTTCTATAACGCATTTTAGTGTCACGAGCGATTTATCTCCCTTAACATCTAACAGATATAGATAAATGAGGTATCATATTAAAGAATAAGGTCACCGCCATGGTAACATTATTTTCTATGAAAGGAATTTTTCGTTTTTCGACCCTTAAAGGGCAAAACTGGTGATTTTTCTAAAATTCGTTTTATGTATTTCGAGCCATTTATCTCCCTGGATATCTAACCAAAATCGATAAATGAGGTAGGATTATGAGGAGTAATGTCTCAGCTTTGCGACATCATATTTTAAGAAAGAATGTTTTTGGAATTCAACCCTTAAAGGAAAAAAGTATAAATTTTTCTATAACCGATTTTTGTGTCACGAGAGATTTATCTCCCTTGATATCTAACGGATATAGATAAATGAGGTATCATATTAAAGAATAAGGTCTCCGCCGTGGTAACATTATATTTTAAGAAAGCAATTTTTCGTGATTCGACCCTTAAAAGGCAAAAATGTCAATTTTTCAAAAATGCGTTTTTTGCATCTCGAGCCATTTATCTCCCTGGATATCTAACCAAAATCGATAAATGAAGTAGGAATATAAGGAGTAATGTATCAGCTTTGTGAAATCATATTTTAAGAAAGAATGTTTTTGGAATTCAACCGTTAAAGGAAAAATGTATAAATTTTTCTATAACCGATTTCTGTGTCACGAGTGATTTATCTCCCTTGATATCTAGCCGATATAGATAAATGAGGTATCATATTAAAGAATAAGGTCTCCGCCGTGGTAACATTATAATTTAAGAAAGGAATTTTTCGTAATTCGACCCATAAAAGGCAAAAAAGTCAATTTTTCTAAAATGCGTTTTTTGTGTCTCGAGCCACTTATCTCCCTTGATATCTATCCAAAATCGATAAATCAAGTACGATTGTGAGGAATAATGTCTCAGCTTTGCTGACATCATATTTTAAGAAAGAAGTGTTTGGAATTCATCTATTAAAGGGAAAAAGTATAAATTGTTCTACAACGTATTTTTGTGTCACGAGCCATATATTTCCCTTGATATCTAATCGATTTAGATAAATGACATATCGTATTAAAGACTAAGGTTTCCGCCGTGGTAACATTATATTCTAAGAAAGGAATTTTTCATAATTCGAACCATAAAGCGCAAAAATGTCAATATTTCTAAAATACGTTTTTTGTGTTTCGAGCCATTTATCTCCCTGGATTTCTAACCAAAATCGATAAATGAAGTAGGAGTATGAAGAGTAATGATTGAACTAGGTGACATTATATTCAACCTCACTATTCATCGCATTTTATTCGCGAAATTTTCGCACGGGTCGTCTAGTCTGTATTATTTCTATAAGATGTTTTTTGTCACAAGCCAATATCTCCCTTCATATTTATCCGAAATTAATTAATGAGGTGCCATTTTAAAGCTTAAGGTCACATTATATTTTAAGAAAGGAATTTTTCGTAATTCGACCCTTAACGGGCAAAAAAGTCAACATTTCTAAAATGCGTTTTTTGTGTCTCGAGCCATTTATCTCCCTGCAGATCTAATCGAAATCGATAAATGAAATAGGATTATAAAGAGTAATGTTTCAGCTTCGGTGACATCATACATGAAGCAAGATTTTTTTTTTGGAATTCAACCCTTAAAGGGAAAAAGTATAAATGGTTCTACAACGCATTTTTGTGTCACGAGCCATTTATCTCCATTAAAATCTAACCGAAATAAATAAATGAGGTATCATCCTGAAAATTATGTGATCACATCACATTTGAACCCTTAAAGGGCAAAAATATCAGTATTTTTAAAATGTGTTTTTGTGTCTCGTGTCATTTATCTCCCTTGATGATTAAACAAAACTGATAAACGAGGTATCATTTTAAAGACTGAGGTCTTCGTAAGGTCTTCGGTTCTGTTACATCATATTTAAAGAAAGAAATTTTTCAAAATTCGACCCTTAAAGGGCAAAAGCATTAATATTTCTACAACACATTTTTCTGTCACGAGCTATTTATCTCCCTTGATACCAAACCGAAATCGATAAATGAGGTATCGTTTTAAATATTAAAATATCCACTTTGGTTACATCATATTTTAAGAAAGAACTTTCTCCAAATTCAATCCTTAAGGGGCAAAAATATCATATTCCTAAAACTTTTTTTTTTTTTTTTTTTTTACCTCGCTTGATGCCTAACCGCAATCGATAAATGAGGTATCATTTTAAAGACCAAGATGTCTACTTTGGTCACACCATATGTTTTCGACCAAGTACAGTAGAACTCCAAATATCCGAATCAATTGGGACCGGACCCCATTCGGATAATCAAAAATTCGGATAGTCGGATTTTTTCTAAAAAAAAAAAAAAAAGGTCCTTTTTAATTAATTATTGTATTTATGTTCAAATTGTCTTCTTTTCCAAGGTTTTTTTGGTGCTTTTGCACTTCAGGGATGAAAATTTCGCCGTACCAGTCGTTAAACAAAGCTGCAGTCATCCGAACTTTGGGTTGGTTTTCATAAAAGAGGGGAAGCTTTTTCGCAGTACGTTTCCGTCTTAATTAAAAAAGCGATTCGGATAATCGGTGATTCGGATAATCGGAGTTCGGATAATTGGAGTTCTACTGTACCGCTTCAGCTTGTGCTGCAGTAATGGCCGTTTGCATATTAGTTGCTACAGTGGTGAACGTAATTGGAGAGACTGCATTGTTGAGCGCCGTAACGGTCAAACGCCAAGTGTGATGGTTTGGTGCGCCATTGATTGTGGCGTGCAATCTCGACTCCTACGTATTGAGGGCAATATGAACAGCAACTGTTACATCAGGGAGTTTTTAGAGCCCAAGTACTGTCCCTTTTGCAGGCAGCTCCACATGCCGTCTTTTAACAGGACAATGCCCGACCACGCGTGACGAGGCATGTCCAAGGCTTCTTCAAAGAATGACGAGTACCACTGCTGCTTCCCCTGGCCTGGACATTAGCCTCGCAAGTCAACTTTCGAACATGTTAAGGATTAGTTCGTTCTGGTCCCCCTGGAACCACTGTCGATGCTTTGCAGCGTAACCACAAACCGCGTGACAGAGTGTTGTCCAGCAGCATATCCAGCATGTCTGATTGCATGTCATGACGTCTAGAGGGTCTCACGTGGCAGCTTTACACCGTACTGAATTCTCGCGGTCAAAGTGGATGTACAGTTCTTTAAATATAATAATTCGTGTATTATCATGCCTTTAATTTGTGGAATATATTTTATTGTAATCACTTTTCTCGTTCTTGGTGTTGCAACTTTTTTACAAAAAGTAGTGTACAATGAACAAGGTTGTATCCATATAATGAACGGTCTTAGTTACAGCGACCATTTTCTACATTGATAATAGATGCTGTTACCATTCATCTTTAGTTCGTAAGTCAAGAAATCACTGTCGTGAACCGTCCGTAAGGAATTTAGAGTAGTTCTGAATTTTTATTGCCCAGTATTACTGTAGTTTTTATTTGTATTTCACTAAAAACAAAACAACCCAGTAACTCGATCGCGGAACGTCAGTACTCTATTCGCTATACCACTGAGAACACCTCTACAGGAATCACTGCATTTTACTAAATATTTATTTAAAAAATAGAGTACTAAACCAAAATTGAACGTATCTGGAAAAACATGATAGTGGAAATTGAAATGTATGTATCTAGAACCTTCGTTGTACGGGTTGGCTGATGGGAAGTAACAGTTAATAGTGTTTTCCTGGGCTTAAAGAATGTCCCTCCTGGTTTTAAGGTTACGCTGGTTTGGTCTGTGCAAGTTACACGGAGACAGAGATGCCATATTTTCGTGACAAAGTGATTTATGACCGTCGACACATTTTCCGAGTTCCGCTATTTTGTGAAATTTTTCTATTCATTAGCGAAAAGGATGGTGATAACCTGCAGTATGCTTCTACATTGAATAGGAACCTGAATCAGAAGTAGAGCAGATACGAGTGACATGTTTACAACAGAAACTGAGAAAACGAAATCTCTCAAGAATGAAAGATAGAAATGAGAGATTAAAGTGAAGAAGGAAAAAATCTGAAAATCAAATGCACCTTAGCTAAACCATTTAGAATAAAAATATTATTTTGATGATGTTCTCTACATATCTTTACAGCAACCAAGGACTATTCTGTCAAGCAATATTCAACCACCTTTGAAGTCTCGATCACATCATTTCTTCCAAAATGATAGGATGGGAAAGAATAAAATAACACTGATCAAAGAAAAATCGAAAAGTTAGGGACAGGTATTTAATGTTTTCACCGTTAAAGGAAATTAACTTAAAGGAATTCAGGTCCTGTCTATAAGTAAGTAATATGACATTTTTAGTTGAACAAAGACGTGTAATGAATGTTAGCATCACATAAAGACGTATTCCGTTATATTTGCCATTTAAGAAGACAATACTAATTTTCTTGATCTGGGCTAATCCACAAGGATATTAAGTCCTCAAAACAACGATTTATTGGCGTTATTAGATTGTTGTGCAAAACTGTTAAAATTTTCTGTACTGTTAAAATGCACGTCAAATATTTTGATTTGAACTTCAAAACGTACAATTTTCTTAACGAGTGCTTAACGCAGTTAATGAAGTGGTGGCAGAATACAATCTGAACCAAACACAAATAAACTATTCTGCTCTAATTAACAAATCTAACTTAAGGCGGCACGTGACACAGTTAATACACGGATCGATATGTCGGAGCCTTCAAGAAAAACAAAAGCTAAATGATTTTATTCTTATGCAGCATAGAAAAAAAATATTCAGTAGTTTTATGAATCATGTTATTGCATTAGCGTTAGTTACAAACCAGTATTGTTGATCGAGATAACAGGAAGTGCGAAAAAACTTGTTTTTGTTTGTGGTGCTTTAAGGTATGCCAACAATAGTGTTTTCACGGGGAAAACTGAAATACCCACCTCGTTGGCTGAGGTTTTGTGGCACCATGGTGGTGCGCCTGACTAGGTAGTAGCAGAGTCTAACCTCACCCACTTGACTACGCCGATGCGGTAGCAGTGGCAGCGGTGCGTGATTCCTAATCACCAGGTTGTGTATCGAAGTCCTGGGCTACCGCCAGACGTCTCCACAGATTGGAGTGAGTGAATACAGTCGTGATGATTCGTTCGTGGGATGTGGAAGTAAAGCTCGAGAGACTCTTTTGGTTACTTCCGAAAAAACTGGGCGGCTTCGTAAGTGACACAGATCTCCCTCTATCCATGAGGTACGGAGAAAAGACGACTTGATCCTGTGATGTTTTGTGCAGAATTTTTACATGAAGACGAAAGAACGAAGAGGGTACACGCCCATTTGGTCTACTCTTCAGAATCTAAGTAATTTTTATTTATATACGCTGATTTGCCGGAATCATTTTTTTTCAGAAAGAACACAATATCACAGAAGTTGGCCCAGTATTTGTTTATAAAATACCCCAGTTTTAAGAAATTGCTAGAAGACCCGTAATTTATATTAGCACTAAACACTGAAAAAAAAATAGTTACATTCCAAAGATCGTACTTTTTTAAAATGTGATTTTTTAATAATCTTTACGAACGGCCGTGTACCTCTGCCTGTAGAGAATCAGACTGCTGATTACGCGCCCGATGTTCATTCCACGAAGAATACGACGATTTTGCTTCGAAGCTGAACTGCACTCAACACACTGACCAGTAAGTATCGATGAGGAAACTCATCAGGGTAGAAGAGGCCGAACACAGGGCTGATCGCTCTACTACCGCCAACACAAAAGGCAATACAAAGATCTGCCTCTACAAAATTTCAACCCCAGGTTCCTGAAGCCCATTAACGTACTACATATACGTATGTTTATTGCATTAATTAGCAGACGTAATTTCTAACTACATAAAATTCTCTCAATATTTTTGCATTTGTCAGGCCACAGAAGTGTGATATTCTACTTGTAAGATACTGCACTGTTTCCAAACACCTGTCGACCACGAGACATGCTGTATTTACACAACAGTGTGGCTAGGAGAATAAATGTAGCTATTCTGGTAGCGTTTAATAAATGACAGCGATACAGCAGCTGCCTTCCTGCCCTGACCATTAGAGGCGCGGTGCCCAAGAAAGGCAGCGGCTGCAGCTTTCGCCCGCGTTAGCGTCACAACGTCGCTTACGCAACTACCAGCTGCCACGCGCCACACGGAATCGCTGCTTTACATCATGTGCGATTTCAACATTTCAAGCTCTGCGGTTCCAAGACATTTCATTACTCTCATCTTAGAACATTATTATTTACACGAATATTAAAACCGACCCGTGTCAGTGTTTTGGGAATGGTCACGGGTCCCCAGGAGACCAATTTAATGTCATACAAAGTAGTAAAAAACAGACACTTAGTAATAAATAAATAAAAATTATTGCACAAAAATAAGTTTTTAGAGGAGAGGGGGTCACAAGTAATTGCTGCATGACATGATCTGATCTATTTCTTAAACTGCCTCTCAAAGTCTCAAAAATTCATTTCGGGTCAAAGATCATGATCGTGTGATTTGATCTGGTTCACATACGAACCTGACCTGTAATTGACCCTAAGGCTGCTCTCTACAAAATCAGAAGAATTTCGGTGGAGTTTGAAGAGTAGAATTAAATTCTATAGTTGATAATTGAAGTTAAGGCCTTCTGGATGGGTTTGATGGAGAGTGAGTTCTGTAATCTTTCACGAGACCTCGACGGTAGGGTGTCGGCACCAATCTCCCGGCGCTTAACCCCCTCCAGTTTTTTCCACGCATTTGACAGCAGGCTGAGTGGGATTGGAGAGTCGTTTTGAACGTTCAGCCTCCAGGAAACATCATGCGTTTATAAGTTGTAATGAATTAAAAGGTACAGTGCCAGTGATCCCACGGTATGTGTGAATATTGCCGATGCGTCGTGTCAACGAACAGAAACGTGACGGAACTAAAGCGTCTAGATTTACACGCACCTTGGGGGGTGCTGACAACGTCCGACTCAACGTGGACATTAAGCGGATTTATAACCCCCATAAATAACTGAGACCCGCTTTCTATTTTCGCACGTTTCGGAAGTTCCCGCCGAAAACTGGCGCAGACTAGCAAAAGTAAACCTTAGTGACGTTTCCTAGTAAATGAGTGTTTTATGAGAGTAGGGGAAGACGATCCAGCCAATAGAGAAGCCGCCTCAATTTATTGCCGTGTTGGTGTTTTTTTCTTGTCTGTTCTGGGACCAATGTGACGCTGGTACTTTGGCGCGGATTGCGTTGATTCGCCAAGAGCCGGACCCGACATCGCGTTACGAGAAGTACAGAGTCTTGCTCGGAGGAGAAGGACGGACGACGAGGGACTCTGGTTCTGATCTTCATCGAGTACAGCCGTTCAACGACGCCGGAGCTGGGGACACTGCATTCACGCGGTGCGGTCGAGGAAGCTGGACGACCTCATGTGGTGCGGGTCTTGCCTGGTCGCCGACCTGGGCTGTGAACAATGGTAAAAGCTACGACCCGGACGGAAACTCATGCAATCGTTCCACCCAGTAATGACCCTGAGATTTTGCTCTAACTGTTTGACATTCAATGATATGTAATTGTTAATAAAAACAAACTTCGTGTTTGCCTAATTTCACAATAATAAATTGTACACCCAATTTTCAATTTTCCTATTCATTACAATAATATTTCATGTGATTAGCTGAAGATTAAGTATGATTTTTGATATTCCAAATTGATAATTTTGCTAATGATAAAACAGTATGACCCAAAAGTAAACGTCCCCAAGGTAGACGTTACAACATGGCACCCTAAACGTGGAGCTATCGAAATATGAATGATTGCAAGAGTTTCTATGAAACATTGATATTAAATAAATGGTGAAATTTTATTTCAGTGGAAACCAGATGATCCAGCAGAAAATTTTATTTTATGTTATATGTGATATGTTAATGCTATGCCATTGAATTATTTTATTTTAGTCCTGCAACGGAGATGGATGCAGTTTGAAAATCATACTATATGATGTATTGTGTTGATACATGTTCAAATCGACGTTGAAAATTGTTTTGTTTGTCAATGGTGGAAATATGATGTGATGATTGTCTTTCATTCGATATGTTGTTGTGTTGTTGAAATATGATTTTGGTTTTCTTTCGATTGTGATGTGGTTTTGTCGAATTTCGGTAGTGAATGGTAATGGATCTGTTGAGACGATTTCTCGAGACTGGTGTGTAATGGTAAGATTGTTTCGTCGATTCAGCGTTGAAAAATGGCATGTTTGATTTTTGAATGTCTTCTGGGACGGCTATTACTTTTTATCTTTTTCGTATCTTGCTTATTCGTGTTTTATGTGTGTTGACGATCCTAGTACTTGTCAAATGTGTTCTGTTCGTCTTGTTTGTTATTTGTGGGATAATCCGTCGTGAGATATCGGGAATCAAAATATTATTGTTGTCGATCAGATTTAATGGGACGTTGATCTAAAAATTATCTTCATTTTGAAGTTAAATAAACTCAGTCGGAACTTTGTCACTTTTGAGTCATTCTGCAACCTTTGGAAAGAAAAATGGAGCGTTTTGTTTGTTTGTTTCTCGAACTTTTATTTATTTCCGGCATTCCAGATGATATACCCGTGAGACCGTATCGCATTTTGGTTGTAGGTATCATGACTGTAATCGGGTATATATACAAAAAAGGATTTAGCTTGAGTGTTGATTGCACAGCTTCGCACTTTATGCTAAAATTTAATTATGGGCTTGAGATTTCAAAATCGGTTGAGAATAAAACAGAATCTACCCCAGTACACGGATCCAATTTCAATTGTGCAATCATGGCAAATAACAGAGTGGAATATTTGGAATTGCGAAACGATAGCACAGTGACGCTACCGAGTCAGTCAGACAATAGAGACGCGGAATGTGATATTAAGCACAATAAACACCAACAGAACGTTGATAGCGATCAGTTCCTGCAAGAATCAGTACTTGTAATATTACAAAAGGTATTAACAGAACAAATAGAACAGATTCACTCAAAAATTGGCGCTCAACAAGCTCAAATTCGCGAACAAAACACACAGATTAATAAAAAATTTAAAGCACTAAGTGGTCAGTTAGAAACCCAGTTTGATAGTTTTTGTACAGAAACTAACAATAAATTTGAAGACTTTCGAACAAACATACAACAAGAAATGTCTGTAGTTCAGTGCACATCGAATCAACTGATTACAAGATGTGATAAACTGGAAGAAGATAATTCAAAACACGAAACACGTATTTTACACACTGAACAGGTCGTTTCAGAGTTGCTGACTAGCACGGATCAAAAATTTTCAACAGTCAATGAAAGAATTAGGGATTTTGATAGATCACTAAATTTATTACTAGAGCTATACAAAGAATCGCATCAAGTTCAGAAGACTTTTCGGGCTGACATTATTGCAAAATGTAAGGAAATTGAAGCGAAAGTCGATGAGAGAAGGGTATCAATTGGTTCTGAAGCACTAACATACAATCAAGAGGAATTGGTGCTGCCAAAATTCGAAGTTCGACGGAAAATTAATCCAAGGAGATTTATAAATGATTTAGAGTACTATTTTGATCTAAAGAATACCCCGGAAGCTCTAAAGACACATGTAGCCAGATTAGCTCTTGGTCCAGAGGAGAAAGACTGGTGTACAGTGTTCTGCCCACCAGAGTTTACGTACCCACAATTTAAAAGTGTATTTTTAAGTACATTCTGGTCTAAAGACGAACAAATACAAACCCGAAGACGGATATGCCGGGGCCAATTTGATCCAAGCAATGGTAATTCTATGTTTGGATATGCAATGAGATTATCAGTATTGTCAGGATATTTAGATGAGCCTTTGAGTGACATAGAACTAAATGCCGCGCTCATTACGCATTTCCCTCCAGAAATGCAATTAAATTTGAACCCAGCCGTGATCACCACGCGAAAGCAGTTTTTGGACACATTAAGATACTTCGATCAGATGAAACAAAGCCAATACCACGATGGTCTCGCAAGGGATGATCGAAATCCTTATAGTCAAAACCGACACTTGAAACATAAACAAGGTCAAAGAAGAGATTTTAACAGGCAGTGGTATCCGAAGGAGAATAACCAGCGTCGGTACCAAAATAAAGACATACATGAAAAATAATCAGACCGAAACGCCATGGTAAATTCGATTGCAGAGAACACAAAGGTAGGCTCATTCCAGAATCAGGAATATACTATTGACATGCCATGCCTGCAGTAACATTGAAATAGGGAATTTTTAGTGAAGATTTAAGGAATATACCTGAGGAAGTAGTAAATTAGATAAAAATATTGTTTTTGTAGTTTGTGTAGTTTTGATTGCAAGTATACTCATTAGTTTTATAGTATACAAACAGTATTAACGGGCGTAATTGAAAGCAAATTAATTATGCGTCTACAGCATCGAACGAAGGGACAAGAGATTTGTAAATTATTGATGCCTGAGCTGCGAGAGTTTGTTGGACTCGTTTGGAGAAAGTTTAACAGAGGGTAGCGGAATTCTAGAATGTTACCTGCGTCCAGGGGCGTCTATTGTATTTCACTGGACGAGCAACCCTCGGTCAAAGAGACGTGCTTTGATGAATGGAACCTGTCCACCCTCAAAAGATGGTAGCAACGAATTGCTATTTGTATTGGTACATGTGTTTCGGGCGAGAAAACTATTTTGTACAGTAATATTCTTGTTCTACTTAAGACTAAAGAAGAATTGCCGTCATAATTACGGTAACCCAACAGTGAGCGTTGTGGATCACTGTGAAAAAAAATCCTGTAAAACTAAATAAATACTTGTGGCTTGGAAAGAAATCGGACCGTTATCGAAAAATAGGAAAATGAGTGGTTGCATCAAAGAAAATATGCTTTATACATCATTAAAAGGGGGAGACCAACGAATAATCACTTCGTCAAAGTCATAGAAGTAAATATGCGGAAAATATAAATAATCCGTTATATGTGGGATACGGTAAAAGATGAAAAGTAATTTGGTACGACAGGCTAAATCAATATTTTACAAGAAAATGAAGAGAGAAATAATCTGAGGTGACTAATGATCGCTATGTGAAGTCGGATGAGTGTAAAAGTTAACAATTAGACACAGTTACGATTAATGGAATTCAATTATAACTTTGTGGATTCATAGAATAAACAGATGGAGTTTGTTGGGTTGTTAAAAATCAAGAAATGATTAAAATAAAGATAATAGGAGAGCATCTATTTATATATTATTGTGTAGACCTGTGAAGAAATAAAATGGAATAATTTGAAGAAGTACTTACGAGTTACGTGGTAAATCATTAATAAAAATATGATATGATGAATTAAAAAAAATGTTTCACGAAAAAAAAAATGCGGTTCTGATTTGTCCTAGGAACTCAAAAGAGAAGGGAACGCGAGAAGAAAGCCGTGTTAGATGCAGTTGTTGAGAAATACTCAAAGAAAAACGAAGGGTTCATGATTTCAGGAAGAAATCGATAGTTTACCACGATTTAAAGATTATAAAACGTACCAGGTCATGAAAGAAATGGAGATGCTTTTTAATATGAACACCCACATTCCCTTAGAAGAGGAGATAAATTGTATGAATTTACACAAACTGGAAAGATAAGTGTCGGTTAACACGTAAATGCGCGCTGGTCTACGAAGAAATGAAAAGATAAAGATTAATGTAGAATGAAGGAGCAATTTCATAACGTCGATGACGATTGTGCATCGGCCAATACTAAAATAAAGCACGTGAAAAGTAATGAATTACTAAAGAAAAATATAAATGTTCCTTTACCCTAAGCAGTCTAAAGTTCAGTCTGAGGTAGAAAATGATGTCCCGAGATAATCTGTTATCGAAATGAAGAATTAAGCTAACGAATTAGTAAATGTTTAAGTTATTTTTCTGTTATCTAAGACCAAGTTCAGAAATGCAATAAAAGTAAATTATATTTAGTTTGATGGAATGTAGCCGAAACCAAACTGTGGTGACCATTAGCTCAACTCACACAATAGGGAGCTGAGTATTCTGTTGTGAGACCGACTCTTATACCTGCCCCTTTGAAAGGGAAAGCGTTCGTGGAAACAGGTGGGGTTTGTTTACTTCAGTCAGCTGGGCTGGCAAAGTTGACCAGAGACGCTGTTAATGGCAAACATTCAATAAAATAGTATCTATTTTAAATAAAAAAATGGAAAAAGATACCAGTCTGGGAAATTATTTCAACAGAGGTTGTTAAAAAAGGAGGCTGTAATAAAATTTTGTAATTAATTACAAGCATTATGATTTAAAATGCTAGTTCATGTCATGTATTGATTTGACAAATATAACTGTTAGGATACTTTTGTGATGAAAAAGTGAATTAATAAGTAATTATAAGAATAATTGTTAAAAAAAATTATAGATAATAAATAATTTTGCATATTATAATAATAACATGATGTAATTTTATTTTAATTAAATATTTAAAAAAAAAGGCAATCTAAGAAAGATTTAAATTAGTTGTATAGAGAATGATATATGTCACATGCTACTCATAAGATATGTAATATGTAGTTATAAGACATGCTGGATTGTCTCGCGGGTTCACTGAGGAATCAAGTAGGGCACAAGAGTAATTCGTGAAATACAAAGCTATCACATGTTGTATTAAAATAGAGAACTGAAGATGGGTATATCTTAAAAAGTTTGATAATGTAACTATTAACAAAGATCACAAACAGTTAGAGAATATTAGAACGAACTAATCTCACTCACAAGGAACATTAAACCAATGACCAGAAATAAGTGAAGTTATAGTGAAAAACTGAATTGAAAATTATCCCATAAAATAATTTTCAATTGCACGGGTGATGGGGTAGTTGTAATGAATTAAAAGGTACAGTGCCAGTGATCCCACGGTATGTGTGAATATTGCCGATGCGTCGTGTCAACGAACAGAAACGTGACGGAACTAAAGCGTCTAGATTTACACGCACCTTGGGGGGTGCTGACAACGTCCGACTCAACGTGGACATTAAGCGGATTTATAACCCCCATAAATAACTGAGACCCGCTTTCTATTTTCGCACGTTTCGGAAAGTTCCCGCCGAAAACTGGCGCAGACTAGCAAAAGTAAACCTTAGTGACGTTTCCTAGTAAATGAGTGTTTTATGAGAGTAGGGGAAGACGATCCAGCCAATAGAGAAGCCGCCTCAATTTATTGCCGTGTTGGTGTTTTTTCTTGTCTGTTCTGGGCCAATGTGACGCTGGTACTTTGGCGCGGATTGCGTTGATTCGCCAAGAGCCGGACCCGACATCGCGTTACGAGAAGTACAGAGTCTTGCTCGGAGGAGAAGGACGGACGACGAGGGACTCTGGTTCTGATCTTCATCGAGTACAGCCGTTCAACGACGCCGGAGCTGGGGACACTGCATTCACGCGGTGCGGTCGAGGAAGCTGGACGACCTCATGTGGTGCGGGTCTTGCCTGGTCGCCGACCTGGGCTGTGAACAATGGTAAAAGCTACGACCCGGACGGAAACTCATGCAATCGTTCCACCCAGTATTTGCTCTAACTGTTTGACATTCAATGATATGTAATTGTTAATAAAAACAAACTTCGTGTTTGCCTAATTTCACAATAATAAATTGTATACTCAATTTTCAATTTTCCTATTCATTACAATAATATTTCATGTGATTAGCTGAAGATTAAGTATGATTTTTGATATTCCAAATTGATAATTTTGCTAATGATAAAACAGTATGACCCAAAAGTAAACGTCCCCAAGGTAGACGTTACAAACTCTATAACCTAGTTCTTAATCAGTTACTAACTGGATGATACTGTGCTCCCCCCCCCCCCACGAATATTTATATTATTATATAAGCATCTTCCTCAAAATACCTTTTTGTTTCGTCACTTTAAAAATATCTTGATCGACATTTTGCCGCCGTTCTTGACATGGTAAGGTAAAACGGCCCAAATTTGAAATCACGCGCTTGTCGTAACTGCCATCCGTACTGTCTTCATAAGGTTTTCTGTAATCATCTAGGTCAGTGGTTCCCAATTAGTGGTACGCCTAGCCCCAGCCTGTTTCAAGGGGTACGCGCGTTAAGGCAATAACTAAGGTAGGTACCAAAAAAAATAAAAATTATCGCAAACATTTCTATCACCAAACCGAGCGGGGCGGTGTAACGGTTAGCGTTCTCGCCTCGCATTCGGGAGGACGGCGGTTCGAATCCCCGTCCGGGCATCCAGATTTGGGTTTTCCATGGCTTCCACAAATCACTCCAGGCAAATGCCGGGATGCTTCCTTCAAAAGGCCATGGCCGAATTCCTTCCCATTCCTTGCCCCCATCCTTGCCCCCCATCCTTTCCCGTCTCTAAAGACCTCGATGTTAAAAAGAGACGTAAAGCAGTTACAAAAAAAAAAATAAAAAAAAAAATGTATCACCAAAATATGTTTTAAGATAATCAAACTGTGTGTGTGTGTGAATTAAATTTCTGTAATGGTGTAATTGTGTGAAGCACTGGATTGGGAAGAACGCAGCGGCACAGACAGCTTGGGGTACACGAGGTTGAGCTCTTTCTTGATGTAGCACTCGGGAGAAACTAACTGATTTAGGTAAATGCTTGGACTATCCCAGATTTGCTCTTTCATCTACACAGTCCAAGGCGAACTGATATCCCACATCCGGAACAAAACTTACCCGATTAGATAGCTGACGACATTTACGTTCCTCCGTAGTACATATAAGGACCACCAATTTATTGTTCCAGCAGGCATGGTGTAACTTCTTATTATTTAGCTTAAAAGCGTTCAATCCAAACAACACTCTGCATCGAATATACACACAGCACAGTCACCCATACAGCACAATATACAAGAATATACAATTCCATCAGTACGGAGGCAAGAGGAAACCAGCTCAGTTTAAATTTAACGAGAAAAAGTAACCATAAACAGAAGGGTTGAAGAGAAAAAGAAAATTAGAAGATTGGTTACCAAAATAGGTTTTTAGCTTTGCAAGTGGTGGTAGTGTGGATTAAATTTTTTATTTTAGTTAAGTAGAAACGAGTACACCAAACTGTGAAGACGTAACACGATAAACCAGTGTCCCCTGACTGGAAGAGAGGATGTGAGGGCGGCCTCGGTCGTCACGCTTACTTCACAGAACTCGCCGGAAGTATTACGAAACCACGCACCTTGCCGCCTACACTTCACTTCCTCCAACCAGCACAGCGCTCTGGAGACAACGTTCAAAAACGGGGCTAAGATAGCAGCAACACTACTTTATAACAGAGGGGTTCCTTTCATGAACGTGCATTGAAGTCTCCAATCAAACTTTTTCATGCCACAAGGAATTGCTCGAGCAGTAAATTGAGGAACAATTCTCATGTACTGCCCTCTAATCAAACACACCTTACATTATCTTCGCCAGAAGTTATTAAATATTTACAATTGTGCTAACAGAATTTAAAAAACTTTATATTAAAAGCTTACTATTCATTTTAAACAAAATGTGATAAATCTACTATATACTTTCAAGACGAGGGGAGAGAAAAAATATAAGCAAGTAAATCATTGTTATCTGTCAGCTGAAGCTTGTTTAAATTTTATTTTTAACCAAGAGATACAGTTTTGTTAGCAAGCGATTGTATGCACCTAAATACAGGGCGTTCGCCGGAAAACGCTACCCTCCCAGTCTGTTGCCGTCGGCAACTTGCTCGGTCAGTCGTGCCAGCAGTTTCCGCCACACGGCACCGTGAATCACCGCACTGTTTAACACCTCCGCTGCCCCAACAGTGCAGTGCAGTGACCCTTACATTGTTAAGAACGGTTTCTTTGCATTGTAGATAGTTTGTGACTTCAGTCTCTTATTAATCAGTGTTGTGAATAAACGTTTCTTTGCGGTTTGGCTGGTTTAGGGATTCATACTCTTATTAATCTGTACCGTGTTTGAGTGTGAGTAAAATTATGGTACGTTACAGTTTGCAACAAAGAATATTTCTCTACGATACATATGTGAAGAAGAAGTCGTTTAAAAAGTGTCGCAGTAAATTTCGTCGCGAATTTCCTGGCGCTTTACTGCCAGCTAAATCAACAATTCTGCGTCTGGTTAAAAAAGTAAGAGAAACGGGTTCATTTTTTACAAAAAGAGACTGTCGGTCAACCGTATTCTCACAGAGGAGAAAATTGACGATATCGCTTTTCGACTAGAACAGTCACCCAAAAAATCATTAAGTCAGTTAGGGCAGCGTGTGTCTCGAAATATGTTCAGAAGATGCGAAATGTGCATTACACAAGAGGGTCAACACTTCCAGCATCTTTTATAAGGTAAGCTAATGAATTACGTCACATTTAAATGCTTAGCACACAAGTTTATGAAGTTTATGAAGCGTAATTATTATGAAATAGTCCGCGGCCGACGGTCGAACAATGCCGGAAACTGAGCGCTCGCTCGCCGGGAGCAGTTTCTTCCTTGTAGCGCTAACAGTGGGTTGCGTTTCCCGGCGAACGCCCTGTACTATCGTATACATTTTATTAATTGGAATAAACTTAATTTCTTGTTTCTCTGCAGTTAATCTGTAATGATAAATCAAGTACACTGTATTGAATTCCGCATTTTTTGTTACTTCCAGACAACCAGTTAACGCCAAAAATATTTATAACTGACTATGTCGGTAATTTTCAGTAGGCTGAAGCGAAATTTCATCAAGCTGATAGCAAACAATTGAGAATATCATTAAAACCAGGTAGAATTTGGTTAAGTGCTCGTTGTGTAACTACGAAACCTTGTACAGTATAAATTACGAAAAATGCAGTATTCCAAATTATACAGATTGTTTTAATAACAGTTTTTTGCTCTGGGCTCGTCAACATTGTGATCATTGGGGGTGGCAAAGTACTGGAGGGAATTAACATGAAGAATTCGGAAATGGCATGTGGAAGAAATCATACTGGCATTCGCCTGGAGTGATTTCGGGAAACCATAGAAACCGAAATTTAAATGGCCGTACAGGCATTCGAACCAGCGTCCTTCCGAATGTCACGGCCGATCATTACCGCTTACAAATCAGGATCGGTTTAACAAATTCATTTTTCGCTACTTCCCTGTGGTTAGCAACAGCATGATAACTAATTCTGTGAGATGACTGTATTTGATAATTTAAGCCATGACGACAGCGCATACTTCTGAATATTATCACCTATCAGTAGTGCGGCATTCATAATGAACAACTCTTCCGATGACTTCCATTTTCACTGATTTAATGGCTTGAAACATTTATTGGTTATCTCAGATTATGAGATTACGAATTACACTCATATCTGTTAAAATTCCTAACATATTAATTCTAGAGATGAAGAGGTTAGCACAAGATAGAAAGTGATGGAGGATTGCATCAAACCAGTCAAGAGACTGATGACAAAAAGAACTTAATTGTCATTTAACTAATTACCTTATTTTATTTTTCAAAATTTATCCGTCCATATTTATTTACTTAATTTCCCCCTTTTTTTGGTATATTATTATTGCTACCACCATCTGCGATTTACATATTTGTATACAATATCTCAGTCCCACCACCATATTGATAATCCACCTAGTCATGTAGCAACCCTCGGCGTGTGCACACCTCCCGAGCCTCATGACTCATCTTATCCATCATGAATAAGGTTTAATAACCGAAATATTGAGTATATTTGTGAGTTCGTGATATATGTTCTTCTCTCGTCGCTGCCTTCAACTTTGGTGAGTGATGAGTCATTTTCCCTTTCCTTGTAATTATATTGCCTAAAGCAGTTTCCTTTTTTCTTAGTTTAACATATTAATTGTAGTTCATCAATAATCAATGTAGAAATTTAAGAGCTTTAGGAGCTGATATACCGCGTAAAATAAATAAATTATTTTCTTTATATTTTAGTTATTATGAAAGATCTACACTGAATCCATTTGATGCTTTTTTGTTATAGCCCGCCCCTACCCTTACCTATATTTCTTATCCTTATGAAGGCAGTCAATACTAAATTAGGAATCAAAGTTTCTGCAGCTAAAAACCTGGATCCAGTGGTCTGGAAACTTTTATTAATAAGGAACGTCCATCAAACAATGGACGGTCATCTCTCCAAGCAAATAAAGGCAGAGCTACACACACAAAATTTTACGAGTGCCAAACAAATTTTACGGTTTGTCATGGTTCATTTCGATGTTTAATTTTCACAGTAAGTATCACATGGTAAAGCAGTGAACGGTAGACAGGATAGGTGATTGAAAACCAGAAAGCAGTTTGCCTTAGAATCGAGAGTGAATAAAGGAAGCAAGACAAAAGTAAAAAAAAAAAACGTTCGTCAGCTGCAGCGCAGGTGGTTTACAGCAGACAACCGGTACTACGCGGCGAAAGCGGAACTATATCTCCCATACCTTTCGCTTATGGCACTTTCAACTTATAACGCAATAAACTGAAAGTCGAAATAATGAGGTTTATCTTTTCTAACTATTCAGATTCAGTAAAAGAAAATATTTACTCACTGAGAGACATCCTCAGCGCTGTATTGATCTCTATGACACTTCACGTTTGCCCTTCCCCCCTCCCCTCCCCCACTCCCGTTTCACTGATTTTTAATCTGACTATCGTACAGCCCGTGGAAGACACATACAACATTTATAAAGTGGTAACAAAAAATTGATTCCATGTAGAATTCATTGTAAAAGGAAATTGTTTTTCTAACATATTTGGTTTGTAAAACATAACATTTTGAAATCTGACACTTCTATTTGGGGCGCCCTAATCACACAGTGTTAACCCGAGAAGCTGAGCCTCACATGAAACTGACCACGCCTTTTAACAAAATGAGTCACCTGCCCACACAAGACACGTTTCAATGTAAGCCAGCAGACACATTCTTCGAATGAAAGATTGTTAGTGTATATTAGCTGTGCCGCGACTTCGTCACACGGGATTCAACATATGTACTGTTAATTCCCAGAACAATTATCAAAGCAATAATGGATGGGTAGATAAAAAGAGAGGAGTAGTTCTGTTTATTCCGTTTTGTCGGATATTCTCCTTCAGAATTTACACTGCATGCGATGTTTTAACCACGTTTGAGCTCATCATTTGTTTCTACCTTTCTTTGAAACTACCACCAATTAGGGAAGTCCATGTTTGCTAATGACCAACAGGCATACTTCGGTAATGTTCACGTGGCTTCTCTGCAAGCAGTATTTGAATGGTGGTGCTTAGCATGTGTACGAACAGATTCCTTTATTTGTACATATGTAAACTGTGATATAAACTCCCTAAGAGAATCGTTAAGCTGAAGAAACTATTATCGCGTATTATAGCACATATCGAGACAGACATTTCTATTGCCAGAAAGACCGGCACACAATATATAATTTCGTGGGATTAAAAAGCTGGTAACAGCTTCCCACCGGCTGTGGAATGCACCTCTTTCGTAGCCGTCTAACCTAATCTGATAATCGTACCAACAGTTAAACGGATAATCCGAACCATGGAACATCCTAGCGTTTTCCCATTAGCAAAGCAAAGCTTTGCCAGCGGTGAAGGTCTATTTCAGCCTACACAGGGACTGTACGTTAACCATTACTGCTCGCCAGGCAGATACTAAATAGATATGCAATTAAGTGGAAGTACAAAAATTCCAAAATTTACAGTTTCGCTCTCGTATCATGTATTAAACATGGTACCAATCTGGATAAATTTCGTTGAAATTCGTACAATAGTTAATGTAAGAAGCGCGTGCAGATCAACAAAAATGGAAAAATTCCGATTTTACACTCTATGTCATGAGGAAGAGTGTGCTAATCAGGATAAAAGTATTCTATAAACTAACCGGTGGCATAACCTATTACTATCTGAAGTTTCGTTGAAATCCATTCATTAGTTTCTGCGTGATACAGTGACAGTCGGAAAAAAAATCTAAATTTACGCTTTTGAACTCTGTATCATCAGGACATTGTAACGTATTGGAATAAAAAGTATACAATAATCTGACGGACGACATAAATTATCATTAAGCGCAGTTTAGAATTTCGTTAAAATCCGTCGATTAGCTTCTGTTCAGTGAGCGAACATACTTATTCTTCTGGTTGTCTTGTCTCTACTGGGTGATGCTCGGATTAACTCCATAGTTGTCTTGGAGATCCATGTTCTCAGATTTTTTAACCAAGAAATTCTTCTTCTACCAGCACTTCTCTTTCCTGGTATTTTCCCCTGGAGAATAGATTGCAGGAGTTCATAACGGCTATTATTCCTAATGATGTGGCCAAGGTACAGAAGCTTTCGTGTTTCTACGGTGGTCAATATTTCCATATCTTTTTTCGTTTTGCGGAGCATTTGTGGTGTGGTCTGTCAATGGTATTCTCAACATTCTTCGATATAGCCACATTTCAAAAGCTTCTAACTTCTTACTGATAGTTTCTGTTAATGTCCACGTTTCAATGCCATATAAGAGGACAGCGCAGAAGTCTCATTTTCGTGATGATCGATAAATTACGACTTTCAAAAGGTTATTTATTTTATTGATAGTAGCGAACATACAGAAAAACAAAACCTCTAAATTTTGCTGTTTTGGCGAATCTATCATCAGTAGTTTACATTCAAATTGCTCCGTTTGAAATTACTTATATTGTACAATTTTTCTACAATTTTATTATATAGTATAGCTTTACTATCAATGTCAACCACGGAATCAGACATTCTAACACAAGCAATCGCTGCTATACACTGCCACAAATTCCGAAAGACTAGGTGTCAGTACTGTTACGCCAGCTTTATTTGATTAGTAAATTCACTAGTTTTGTTGATTTTGAGAGTGAACACTAATATAGAGTAGGTATATATCCCAACTAGTGTTGTAAAAAAACGGTTTTTTTTACTGGCTTGAAAAAAAAACATGAAAAAAAAATTTGAAAAAAAAACGTTTTTTTCTGGAACACGTTTTTTTCACAACTACTAAATCTCAAATTTGTAAGGCAGTTATCGTTTAAAATGACTATTTTAGAGTTTATTCTAAGTACTTATCTTAGTTTAAAATCTACTATATTTTTCTGGTTCAGTAGGAAAAAAAATTACGAAAATATTGGCAAAATTGACTGAAATTTTCTTTATGAACGGGGATTTCCCGAAGAGACTAGGTTGCGCGAGAAGGAATCCCCATTCCCCATTGTTTGGATTGATACTTGCTATTTGAAATAGTGCTGCCAGCCCTACAAAATTACCTACAGATCTTTTAAAAAAATTAGGAATTTATAATTTATCCACGGTTTTTTGCCTCTTTTTATTACTTATTGGGCTTTCTTTATATTCGTATACTTGTTAACTCTCAGAGTATAGTGTATAGTGGTACTGACTCATTAAATTGTCAGTAAGGGAGCGTGCATAAACCACATAGCTCCATTTTGGCCTTCTGTGAACCCTCCCTCTTCCCCCATGTAGCCCTACGTGGCTTTTGCCTACCCCCCCCCCCCCCCCCCGCTCACATAGCACGTAGCTTCCTTCCATTTTGATTCCAGATGACATTTTTTACTGTTTTCTCTTGTCAAACTATTGTAAATTACATACGGATATAATTAACTAAGGGAAATAAATACTCACATGCTGTTGTGAGTTCAGTTCCTCATTTTAACTGTGAAAAATGTTACGAAAGGAAAGTTACGCGGCCTGGCTCGGAACCCCCCCCCCCCTCTCCCCACGTAGCCCAGTGTAGCCTTCCAGTTAACCCCTCCTCCGTCTGGACTGACCCATGTAGTTTGTGCACGGTCCCTAATTATGAATCGTTTCCTTGCAACCGTTGGTGTAAGCAAACGATTGAAAAGAAGTAAAGCTCCTATTTTGTTTGATAATAGATTTTAATTCAAACTTAAAAGACCGTAATACAGAACTATAGGCGCAGTCTTTATGCACAGTGTGTACTTTGCTCACAATTTAAAATTGCAAACTCAAAATCTTTTGCGTACAATACAAGAACAACCAGTAAAAGAAAATTTAACTATTTCTGAAGTTATGGATCTAGAGGAGACAGAAGAAGAGACAGAAAATTCCGACACCGATCAAACTAGTGTTGGTAGTGCTGATACTAGTGAATAAGGTACTGACATAGAGGATGAATAAAATTATGTTACCTATATAGATACACTTACGAATCATTATGCGAGACATTATATGATTCAGTAAGACT
Organism: Vandiemenella viatica; assembly: GCA_031002005.1. Classification (NCBI taxonomy): domain Eukaryota; kingdom Metazoa; phylum Arthropoda; class Insecta; order Orthoptera; family Morabidae; genus Vandiemenella; species Vandiemenella viatica. Next base: position 313,749,315 of record JARYHS010008074.1, on the reverse strand, counting down.
TAGCTGAAAAAAAAAAACATTTTTTTTTTCAGTTTGCAACACTAATCCCAACCAAGATGATTTTTTTTTTTTTTTTTTTTTTTTGACAAAATGGAGCCAGATTCTAGAACAATACAACGGCAGACGTATACCGGCTGTTAAGGGAGCGTTCATAAACCACGTATCTCCATTTTGGCCTCCTGTGAAGCCCCCCTCCTCACCACGTAGTCCGAAGTGGCTTTTGCATCTACTTCCCCCCCCCCCCCCCCCCAACGTAGCAAGTACCTTTTTTCCCTATTGATTCCAGAAGACATTTTATATTGTTTTCTCTTGTCAGACTATTGTAAATTACATGCAGAGATAGTTAAATGACAGAAATAAATATTCACATGCTGTTGTGTGTTCTGTACCTTATTTTAACTTTGACAAATAATATGAATAAGAAGCCACGTGGCTTGGCTTTGAAACCCCCCGTCCCCCCACTTAGCTCAGCGTAACTTCCCAGCCAACGCCCCCCCCCCCCAAGACGAGCCACGTAGTTTATGGACGCTCCCTAACTCCTTACATTCGTCATGAGAGTTTTCTTCTTCTTCTTTGCACACAGTATGAAAAATTATAAATTTAAAATAACAGAAATGATTAGTACGGACGAAGCATAGTTTGAAACTCAGGTCTGATTTACAACTTAAAACAGTCCATTGTCTGTCGTTTTGGCAAGACGATGAGTCATCGTGAGTTACCGACTCATAATGCAGCTCACGAAGAGAACAACGCCGGCATACGAGAGTAGCTGTTGTTGCCTGGATACAGGTGTCAGTGAGGTAGCGTGGATAACAAAGGAACGACATCTGATACAGCAACCAGGAATCGCTTGTTCTGCCTCTCACAAGGGATTCAGTTCGGGATGAGACTTCGCAGGTTAGTAGTATACCTTAAGGGTGGCTACCCAGTGAAGTAATAAAGCGCACTAGCCAGAAGATCCAGAGAAAAAGGTCTCTAAGTTTTACACGCAGCTCATATAGTGGTCGATGCTATGCCAGCTTAACGAAGTGGCTCAGTCTGCAGGGAACTCGCTTACTACCATGGCGCTCCGGGTTCGATGCTACCTCGGGTAACTTTTAATTTTCTCGGGCTTTAACACAACAATCATGTGTCCAGGAATTGATTGTTGCGTACTTATCAAATTTATTTCGTCCTTTTTTTTATTCATTCTTCTAATTTGGATAAATAATACTTCTTTATTAACCAGCAGCATCCTTTTTTTTTTTTGTAATTTTTGTAGATTCCACGTGGGGTTAGCATTTGCGATATTAACAAATTTAATTTTGCAATCCACAGAAAAATGGTATACCCTCTTCTTCATAATCATCTGATGAGCTATGGTCTTTGACTTTTTTAAAAGGTTCCTCGTCACATGTTTTCATTTTCATGAGTAAGTTCTTCATCAGTCACAAGTATTTTTCAGCCAGCATGTCCATAGTATGTTCCTAAATTTCTTTACCCATCAACATAAGTTGAAGTTGAATATTCCGAAGTAATCAAATTATTTGTAGCAAGGAAGCTTTCGTAATAAACGTTCGCATCTTTCAACTTCGATATTTCACTGTATAATGAATCTTCACTGATTGCATCTGCACCTTCTGATATTTTCGCGATTTGTTTATTAATAGGCATTTTTAATTCACAATATTTTAAAAATTCTGATAATATTTCGCAGTAGACAACGCTCGAATCTCTGAGAGAAAGTCTGAATGAACTGGCACATTAGTTCTAGTTTCTAGAGGAATAAGGGTGGGTAAAACTGTATATATCGCACTGTAGCAGGTTAGGGTCTTCAAAATTCCTGATTACCAACCTATATACATTAAGGCAAGAGCTATACTCCACTTTTCCACATATAAATTAGTTCCTCAAATTTACACCAAATATTTTTAATCTCTCCACTGCTTACAATGTCTTAAAATTTGTAATTACTTTTATGACAATAGTAATTAAAGTTTTAATTTACATTTGAAATTATTCAACATTTTAAAAATAAAATATTATCTTTAATTCACGTTTTAACTAGCTGTAACATTCATTTCATAAATAAAAAATAATTATGATTTTAATTGATAATATTTTAGGTCATCAACTTAAAATTTGTTATAATTTTTAAAACAAACAAAAAACCCGGCGTGGCAAGTGCGGTTGCTATAGACTCAGCCACCTCGAGACGTGACGCAAAATCCAACCAGTATATGGTGTGCACATAAAACTTTAGAGCCCCTTTTCTCTGAATCTTCTGGCTAGTGCGCTTTACTACTTTACTGGATGGACACCCTTAAGGTATACTAGTAACTTGCGAAGTCTCATCCCGAACTGAATTTCCGAGATCCCGTTGTCAGATGAAATGTGGACCAGAGAAGAAGAAACGATTCAATAAAATTCTGTGTCCCATATTCACTCCAAAGAAAAATTTCAATACCTAGAATACAGAACAGTTTTTTCATAACTGAACAATTTGGTCTTATTTAAAACTTTTCCTCTTACGTAATTAAATCACAGAAGCCATATTTTGCTTTCATCGCGCAATTCTGCATTACATAGTAGGTAAGTATACTCCAGCTATACTCCAGTTTCGATTTCCACTAAGATATTCGTTCCTTGAACAGCATAAATAGGCTATATCACATGTTATAACAAAGTTTACGTAGTTTACAACTGGAAGATAAAAGTAGCTTCTCTATTTGGTGTAAATTGTACATAATGATTCGTCATCTCCCTAGTTCTTAAAAACCAGCAAAAACAGTTACTATTTCCAGCAATAGCTGAAATTCCACCATGAACAATCTTCAAAAATATAAAAGTTTGCTATCGGCGTAAAATACTCCTGTCAGCGTAAGTCAAAACTAAAATAAGTTCGATATTTCGTTGGAATTTCATCTATGAAGCAATCAACGGCACTAAATAAGTAGTGTGATTTGCCTTGTTCCATGGTAAAACAGGTTAAGTAGCAGCGCACGTTAGCTAGAAGTATCTACACACACTTCACAGCAGGAACGGCAGACTCAGGTCAACGAACTCTTCTACCACATTCCCAGATGATGTCATGCAAGACAAGTTTGCGCTTCACGGTAAGCAAGTTTCAATTTACTAAAGCAGCCATCAATAACATAAGAAATTATATGAAAATTCATCACATCTAGAACAAATAACGCTTAAATGCCTTACGAAGTGATTGTGATGCGATGTGTTCCAGAGTAAAGGATGAGGACATCTACCATACCTGAATTGTGATATCTGCAATGACAAAAAAGTGTTGTTTGCCAAAAGTGATTAGGATTGCCGAGAGATTGCGTGCACTTAAGACGATCACTCTTTTGAGCGACCGAACAGATCAGTGTTACAACATTGTCAGTCAATTGAAGTAGTCTATGAAAAAAAGTTTTATTTTTTCACTTAATACGATGTCTCTTGCATTTTTCGAATTCTTGTATGTAAACAATTTTATTTTGAATAGGTGATAAGAAAAATTATGTTTGTTGCAAATAAGGATTAGGGCTATTTAGCAACTTTTGATGAGAACTTGGCTTTTCCCAACATGTATTGTATTAAACATTTGATATAGATACATTGAACTATAAAGAACCGTTACTGCAAGCAGTAAACCAAATTATTGGAAGCAAATGAATCATTTAAAAAATCGCTTGTTTTGAAAGAAATAGTAAACACATATTTTCCAAGATACTCATGAAAATTCACATTTCTTATTGTACGTATAGTTACCTATTTCGTTCAAAAATACTCATTGACACATCATGAGTGTGCTTTGGGTTTGGGAAGAAGTGCTAAGCAGTTAGGAAAAGGTATCGAAGACAGCAATACGTCTCAAAACATGTTCCCATTTTAAACTGCCCTGCATATTGTGGATCTGGATTGCCCAGCTCAGTTGGTGGAGCGGCTGACTGCGGATTGGACGATCGGGGTCCGAGTAATGATGAAGCTGAGAATTTATTCACGACTCCGCACACACGAAACGAAGACCAGTCCAAGGTGCAGATAACACTGCCTCCGTGCTAGACTGACGAGGTTCTACATCCAGTAGTTTCATATAAAGACGACATTGAGTTGGGATGACGAGAATCTTTTATTCAATTACAAGAGTGTATTGGATGAATTTATCGGCTCTTGATGGGGCGTTTCATACAGAAGAGAAATTCTCGGAAGAAAGCCTGTCATGGCTTGTACGGAGAAACGATAATGGCATTTCCCAAAAGTGATTACCGAAAAATCAAAATCCAACATAGGCCTAAAATGACATGTAACTGGCTGCCAGATTCCTTTTTTTACTTTTTTTTTTTTTTTTTTAGTTATGGCTTTACGCCTCGTCGACGGCTAAGGTCATTAGAAGCAGGATGGGACTGGGGACAAGGAACGGGAATGAATTCGGCCATGGCCTTTTTGAAGGAAGCATCCCGGCATTCGCCTGGAGTGATTTGGGGAAACCATGAAAAATCCAAATCTGGATGCCCGGACGGGGATTCGAACCCGCATCCTCCCGAATGCGAGGCCAGAACGTTAACCGTTCACCCATCACGCTCGGTACCAGATTCCATTCTAAGCTGTGCTGTCTTCACTGTGCATACTAATGAGTTTTAGCGCGCTTAAGTATGTAAGCGGGTAATTGCTGCCAAGTTGATATTACTCAACGCTACAATGTACGTTTTCTAAGTAGCAAAACAGGAAGGTGTATTTATCTCATTGATGTATTTCAGCACGAGTGTCACTTGTTCACTCACAAACTAAAACTTACAAGAGCCTGAAACATTTAGCGCAAAGAGGCATGAAAACACGACATTTATAGTAATAACTGTGTTTCTTTTTGTATTTAGTTTTTTATGTCACATGAGTCAGGTAGTTTATAAAACGTCAACTATAATAAACTAATTCATCAAAGCTTTAGAAATCATCTTTTACATTACGTTATAATTCCATATATTTCATTAAAATCTTTTTATTCATACATCAGTTCATTCTTGCCAGCGTTACAGAAAAATTACCCATTTTATTGATTTGGTTATAAAAAAAATTCAACAGTCTGTATTGGCATAAAACTGTATGCTTTATTTTCACTGTGAATAGTAAAAAAAAAAAAACTGTGTGGGTTTTATGAAACCACGAAGCAAGTGAAACTTTTTTAAGCATTTAACTGAAAATTTTCGGAAAATTATTCGATTTAGGGTATTAAAATTGCTTTCTTAACCTTAACTTAATAACTGTAAAATGGGAATGATAATGGGAAATCAATAGTAAACAAGAAATCCAACTTTAAATTTTAATTTCAATCTATGTATTAGAGTAGGGAATACAATAGCACGATTAAGTGAGGATGTAAATGCCAAACGGTCAACTGATGCGAGCTATGGGCGCCGCCATATTGGCCTTGGATGCTCTGCCTAGCGCCTTTCAATTTATCCCCACTCCGCGGCCGGCTGTAATGCGACATGCGACATGCGATAGATGGACGATAGCTGTTTTCGGAAGAGAAGATTAGAAAGCACCAGTCAGTTGCCGATTACCTCGCTTCAGTTCAACTGTAGTGGACGCCTGACAGATCTCAACTGACTAGGAAAGGTTTTCAGCGTGGACATCACAATCGTAGAATGAACAAGTCTGGTAAATAGCACGTCACCTCTGGTTTCTCGCCCTAAAGTAGTTCTGCCTGGTGGGCCTCCGTTTAAGAGAAATCGGGGATTAAAAAAAAGTGCTTAAATTGTATGTAAATGAGCTACACTTTTACGGAAGTATGTTAGTTTACAATGTCTATTTAGCAGTGGTCGTTAAGGCGGAGTGATCAGATGCGATTGGTTCGAAGTTCGATCCCACCAACCGCGAATTTTTTTTTATTGCCATTCCATCTTGTATCATTAAAAATTTGTTTCGAAAGAAAATCTACAAAATTTTTATCTTCCTTTGACAAATACGCAAATATTAGGATGGTATAAATCATACAAATATTTGAAACAAAAATTACGTGCACACAAGGAACATTTTATGAAGGATATGTTTCGACAGTCACATACAGTATTTATTATTGATTTAGGAAAGCAGGTTTTGTTAACATTTGTAAATTTCGGCCTTTTATTCGTTAATTTTGAAACATACCAGTAATATTTTATCATATCATAAAATACAGGCGCTCGCAAAATGTGGTGAATTAGAGAATATATCTCAACAGCATCTTCACGAGAAGATATTGCACGGTTATCTTGCAACAGTTCCGGCGCATTTTGAAGCTTTTTATTAGTATTTTTACCTGATGATACAAATACACATCAGATGGCTGACATAAATGCGTACATTTCGGTGGTACCATCCTAATATTTGCGTATTTGTCAAAGGAAAATAAAAAAAATTGTTTCAAAACAATTTTTAATGCTACAACATAGAATAGCAATAAAAAAATACAAATAGAAAAAAAACCTCGGATCCATCGCATCTGATCACACCGCCTCAGCGAGCACGGCTAAATAGACATTATAAACTAACTGCCTTCCGTACACGTATAGCTCATTTACATACAATTTAAGCACTTTATAATCCCCGTTTTCTCTTAAACGGAGGCCCACCAGGTAGAACCGCATTAGGGCGAGAAACCAGAGGCGATGTACTATTTCCCAGACTTGTTCGTTCTACGATTGCGATTTCCACACTGAAAACCTCCCCTTGTGAGCGTTAACGGACCTGAGGCTTCCGCACTAGGTCACGTTATACCTGCGCGGATGCGCCTGGCCATGAGACATGCAATAGATGAACGGAAAAATTTGAGGCGATAGAATAAAAGTTTCACTTTAAAAAAAAAACCCACACAACTAAGCTGTATAAAAAGCTCGTGGAGGCACCTAGTAACAGTTTAAAAGTGAGTATTTATGGTATCGTAACTGAAGAACTCGGGGTGTAACTGTATAACAAAGCTTAAAACAGAAATCTTTCATAAATAATCATTTTTTCGTCTGAGTGATGCTGAGACTATTACTTGTTCATCCCGACTTCAGCTTATCATAATAGCTCAAAGTGAATGCCGTGATCGTTCCGATTTACTTCTGGTTCTTTACCAGCAAATTATTTGGAGCCCTAACGATCCTACTGCTGACGAGATGTAAATTCCCTATAAAAAAATTAACAATAAAAATCCGTTACGTATGTATGACGTCAGTATTTCTGTGTCCAATATTAATTCCCTCCCAGTTTGTCTTGCAGCTATGTGGATGTCAAGGTTGACGAACTTTTATTTCAAAACCAACAATACAATTATTCGTTTAATCTACGAAGAAAGGAACTTGAAGATCCTGTCGTTAGTTACAAAGTTCATATTTCTTTCATTAATGACCTTACTCTGGTGCTGATTACATCCACCCGAGATCGATTAGCTTTATTCAGTGCTTGTTCAAGAACTGACGAATATTTTATGCCATAAAAGAAGAAGATTTCGTAAATTACCAACAGTTTGCTTAGATAAAAACTCTTTAGCAAAATTATGAGATTCAGATAACTTATTCGGATATAAGAGTCGGATAACTTATATTTCCATTTCGGACCGTTGTACATAAAGGTGTACCGTTAGCCACTTGCTATATGAGTCAACACAAATTGATTTCTTCAGTTATGAACCAAGTATTTTGTGTGATGGTGCGAAATCGACATAAAACCGTAATAGAGAAACAAGGTGGTCAGTGGCCGATTTATATTATACATATATATATATATAAAAGAGAAAAGAAGCTACTGAGCCACCCAGTTGTGAACATCAAGGTTTCGCCTTTATAGACGTGGGAAAATACAAATAAATCACCTGCAAGAATAATTTTTTCAACACTTAAGGAGCATCCTTAAGCTACGTGGCTCGGTCTAAAAAAAAGGGGGGGGGAGGAATGTTTCCATCCAGACCACGTTGTTTTCCATTCATATTATTTGTCAAATTTAAAATGAGGTACAGAACACACAACAGCATGTGGATATTTATTTCCTCATTTAATTATCTCCGTATGTAATTTACGATAGTCTGACAAGAGAAAACAGTAGAAAATGTCTTCTGGAATCAATAGTTGGAAAAAGCTACGTGCTACGTGGGAGGGGGCGGGGGGGGGGGAGAGTCAAAAGCTACGTCGGGCTACGTGGGGGGAGGGGAGATTCACAGGAGGCCAAAATGGAGCTTCATGGTTTATGGGCGCTCACTTATTAGCTTCTTGAATCAAGATGATAAGGTTTCACATCGATTTCATATGGGGATGAAGCAAATGTTTATGAAGGGTAATTTATGTGACAAGGTGTATTAACGTGTGACCTCTCTGCATCTGGGAAGTTAAAACCAGTGAAGGATCGTACCATGCAGCCAATCATACTCACTATAAATTTTATGCTGTTTTCCATAGGTTTAGCGCAGTCCCAGAATTTTTCAAGAAGAAAAGAGTTTCGAAAAGATCTAATTTTTAAGGGTCCTCAATCCATTCGCTTATTTCGTGAACGCCCTGAAACTGAAATCTGTAGCAGCCGAATCAGGAATCGAGTCTCAAACTCTCTCACGTGACCGGCTTGTAGGTCAATGATCCAGAATCAAATGAGAAGCTACTCATCAGCAACAGATTGTGATCACCAATGATGGCAAACCGACGATTGTAAGGTGTGCCGAGTTTTGTGGTAGCGTGAAATTTCGTCTCAGACTGTTGACAGTACACGTCAAAGCTAAAGTTACTTCGTCAGTGTGTAACTCTCTTCTGACTTAGGATAGCAAAAGGAATGAGAATGCAAAGTACTGAAAAGGAGTTTGAGAGTGGCGAGGTGCTTACCTATGTTGACGAGCTTGACGCCGTCGGCGGCTATGGCGTTGAGCGCGGTGGCGACGTTCTCGAGCGCGTGGTGGTTGTTGGCTGGGCGCGGTATCCAGGCGGGGCGCAGCGGCCGTCTCTGCAGAGCCTCCACCAGCAGGCACAGCCGCGTGCCGTCGCACAGGTCCGTCGACAGGTCGCGCACGCTCGTGCCGGAGCCACGCAGGTGCTCGTTCACCCAGTTGCGGAATGTGTTCGCCTGAAACAAGGCAAGCGCACTCGTTTCTAACCTCTTTCCGTAATACACGATCTGCTGTCGGTTGGATGACTGGAAACGAAAACAACAGTTGAATGACTGAAAACGAATGACTAGAGTTAAAATAAAGATTTATCCTAGAGGATGAACCTCCGCAATAGCTCACCAAGGAATGGACACGGGGATAAACTAGGAGGAGCGTCGCGCTGAACTCGTTATCTCCGCTTGGTGTGTGGGTCTCAAAATACAGACTTCTGTCTTAACCATTTGTCAAGCCCTAAACACCTCAGAATCATGTGTGGGTATCACATTTTTTGCTCTAGAATCTCCTACGTTGTTTAATTTTCGGTACATTTACTACAGAGTTCAGAAAAATAACGCATTTGATTTGAATCAAAACTACTGAGATTGCAATCTATAATGAACAAAATCATCTTTACGTGCCCTCACGAAATTATGCTAGTCTAAATTGGCTCAAATCATCTATTTTTTAAGTAAGACGTAGAAATCATTGATTGTAGGTGGATGAAAAGTTGGAATAAGAAATAAGGTTAGGTTACTTTAAAGGAACTTGGAGTGCTTTCGGAAAAAACTTGAAAAACCGAAAGTTTGATGCCTGGACTGGTAATCGGACCCACGTTAACCGCTCACTCACCAGTCTCGAACCGAGCGTGGTGCGCGAGCGGTAACACTCTGGCCTCGCCTTTGGGAGGACCGGTCCTGGCATCCAGATTTCGGTTTACCATAGTTTATAAGAATCACTGCAAGCAAATGCCGGGATAGTTCCTTAAAATGGCCATGGTAGAATTCCATCCTATTCGTTACCCCTACTCCTTCCTCGCCTGAAATGACCTCGACGTCGACAAGGCGTAAAGCCACAAGGGAAAAAAATATTGATGCCGTCCTACAACAGCACAGATCTTGTTTATGTTAGTGTCACATTTCATGCGATATTTGCTAACTCGTATATCTGATTTATAGGTACTACGGAAGCTTTCCTTCAAACTTCAGCAGTTAACAAGTCTTTCTAGAATTACATGCCTGTATAATAACCAGTTCACGTTTGCTGGTCGTTCCTTGCACGAGACTATTTTTAGCACGCACTGTCTCATTGAATCGTTTGCGTAGAATGCTTAGGGTATGGGCATGTTCATAAAAAATTTGCAGCTTTTTTCATTCACTAAGGCTTTGGGATAGATAACACGTGATGAAGCTCACAGTTGTTTTCGTTATAAAGACAATCATGTTGCAACTGCCGCCCAATTGCCGGAACTCTGGAAGCAAAAAATAATTAAAATATGGCATAGAGAAAACCTTAGCTCCCGTTCACAACGCACAGTAAAATGTTTACATTGAATCAAAATGATCAACTCCCTAATACGTGAATGCGATGTCTAACGCGAGAGACACATTGATATTCTATTTGGTTTTAAGAAATACTAGATGTTGCTTGACTTCGTTCGGATGAGTAAGATCTAATTGTAAACAACTGAAAGTAAGTATACTTAAAAAGTAACTGCAATCTGTTTAGTCTTTTAGACATATAAATACAGCTTAGGTACATTTAAATATACACTTCACACTCGTTACTTTCAGAAAATACTAGCTCAATGAAAGTATATCGTGATACGAACTACCTGCACCCGCCAATGTAACCGCGCGCGTTACAGCGTCACTACACTGAGTCGGAAAGGCCCTGTGTACCGGCCTTCCTTATTGCGGATTTAGGCAGCTAAACACACAATCACCAAGGAAATTGCTGCGACGGTCCCGAAATTCTGCCTCTTCACAAACAAGAAATACACAAACCTCACGTTACATGTTTCACATACATATGGAAATTCTTAGCTCCCCCCTCCCTCCATTAGAATACGTTCACCAATTAGTCATTGAAGCAAGCGTACTGATTAAAAAAAGAAGCTTCATATCCTTAAAGAGTTCGTGAGATTTACGGTCTCTTAAGAATCCGTGACAGAAACTGGTTGGAAAAAAAAAAAAAACTGCATGTTTGCGACGTCTATTAATGAACGAGTGTCACTAAATAGAATATAAGTGGCGACTGTATTAATACGGTATTTTTTGAATCACTTGACTTGAATTTAAAGTTTTAACTGATGGAAGAAGCATCGATGAAGTTTGGTTATGATCAACGAAACAAAGATTTTCTTCTTTCATATTGACCATATCAGCGGCTGTTATTTTATTCTCAGTTAAATTTATATTCACTATATTATTTTTTCTTGCATTTTTCTCGTGTGTAATTAAAATTGCCGTTTCACTCATTTGAAAGCTAATATGTTGCTACAGCAAAGCTACAGATCGATAGCGTCACATATAGTATTTCTTAGAAAATGTTTTCATCGAATTTTATTTTTCCCTTCCGTCCCCAGGTAAGGTAGCGCAATGATAAATACACAGAATTTAAGTCGAATTCTGAGCTTTCACGCTATTAAAATCACATAAAAAGGCGTTAGATAGTTACGTCACGTTATGTTTTAAATGTTTAATGCTAAGAATAGGTTTTAATTTCCTGCTCCATCAGTACGTAGCCTGATCAGAGATAATATAGATTTTATCAAACTCGAAGCTTTCAACTGCAAAAACCTTGTCACAGTTTTTTTAGTGGATAGTTTTGGCACGAAGCCGGAAAAAGAGGCAAAAAATTGATTTCAAGGACTTACATATAGTCGATCCCGATCATTTTCTCAAAAATATATTCAATGTACAGACAAAGAAAACTAATATATTAAGTTTTTACCGACTCTTAGAAAGATATTCTGTAAAGAGCCAGTGTGACGTTTGATAAGTAAGGCAAAATCCTTTCTTTGTTCCCTTGCATCCATGGTGTGTGCTTTTCGAGTAAAGTCATTTTGGACCTTGCACTCAGTAAGAAGGAGCATTTATTCCACAGTACCGCTCCATGGAATTAACTGTCTGTAAGGAGTAGAAAAAAAGAGCAAACACTTTACTCCGGGAATATGGAATTCAGTCTTTAAATGTGCAAGTTTATGAGGAGGAGGAGGAGGAAGAAGAAAAGAGTTTCTTCTTCTAAGACAATAATTTGACGCTAACATCATTCGTCTTGTGACTGTCAAGTAGGTGTGTATCTGGGTGATAACTACAGTCCGATAGTTTGGTAAAAATATAAAGATTTTGCGCCGATAGGAAACTTGTTAATACTGGGAAAACCACACAGTGAATGATACAGTGTTTGATTTTCTGCACCGACGAGTCACGAAGTTTTTCACTTCTGAAAAAGTGAGGGCAGTATTAGCAGGCGTTACTAGCTGTTGATTAGTTTAAGTGGAACAGCGCCCATTTTGTCGGATATTCATGAACATACATGGAACTCCTGCATGTTGCAGACATCACACTTACGTAAAATTTTGTTATGTTACACAACAATTATAGAACAAAAGCAACTTCAACACCCACTGACATTTGCAAGAGGCTTCAAGATTTCTGCACACACATAAATCCTTCGTATCTTCAACTTGACTGTTATGGAGACCATCTAAATTGCTCGAGTTGCAAGTCTCGAGTGAGTGACAGTTTTGTGTGAAACGATAAAGGGTCTCCAGCGTAACGCGTGAACCTCTATCTTCGTTGGAAGTTAAAATCTGTGATTGGATTCGTAGAATTACATATGTACTATACGCTTCCCCCTGTTGGAGGTCCAAGATAGATTTATAAAGTATACACTGGGAAAATATCCGCTGTTTCATCATGAGTGACTGTTTTGTTTCAATCATAATTTGAGCTTGAAGGTAAGGAATACAACAATAATAAAGAAGACCAATACGTTAGATCGTCGGTTTTGAGTATACTGAACATCCAGTCGCAAACATCTGGACAGAAAACTTTCCTGACTAATTTTTTGAAACATCATGGAAATAAGCGGTAATGATGAAAAGCTGAAACCGTCTCTTAAGGGGCAGTTACTAACACATGACATGATACCGGAGGGGCGTCACAGATGGTGCAGAAACCGATTTGTTTTTGACATTAATTCTATGTTAGCTGTAGTGTTCTCAAAATATTCGCATACGGCGTATAACAAATGTAACACACACACAGAGGATGAGAGTTCAAGTCATAATTCCGAGCTACCTGGTAACGGTTCTAAAATCCCTCTATGCGAATGGTGGTATAGTTTCCTTTCCACATCAAATTAAACTTTCCGCAAAGCTTATACAGTCTGATGGTACCAATCATTAACTTCCCCCAGACCCGACATAAAGTCAAAGTAAAAAAACCTGAGAAACTCCCTTCACTTCCTCTGATCCTGTCCCCATGATCTACGCTCCTACACTAGTGCAAGACTGTGAATTATGGGGCCTGTGCATAAACAAATTGGCATCGTGAACAATAAACAAAAATGTTCGGTAACTACCCGGTGCCTCACCCAATCTCTTTAGGAAAGTCGATTAATTACGTGAGTTCAAAATGGGGAGGCGGTTTCCATCAGAATCTAACCAGGTCTCATTAAACTGGAGGGGGGATCTATAAAAATCTCACGTCAACTTTTTATGTCATTTTTCTCCTCTTTTTTAACAGAAAAAAAATGTAGTACATAGAAGACATCCGTATTAACGATTAGGTATTTAGTGGCACGACGCAAAATACATGAACATATCACATAAATTCAATTATTTAAACATTAAAATTATAAGGTAAATCTCAAGTGAGGTGGGAAGGGTATCCATAACTTACCAAATCTCACCAAGGGGGGGGGGTCTCACCTAATTAATGGACGTCCCCTTTTGAGTACTAATTCCTTCTCCTTGAAAATACTTCCGTTTTTTTTATTTAAAAAATAATGGAGTAAAGATAAGATCCTGATGAGGCTTCATTAATGAAGCGTGCAGCTTTGTGATTCTTTGCTCTGTTGGTGCCTTTCTTTGGTTTGTACTAAATAAAGTAGCCAACTCGTCATATACACGACAGTTTCCAGCAGCCTAAATTTTGCACAAAGCGGAGCATTCCCGGTCTAAGTTGATTTAACGGCAACTAGGTTCCCAGTTATGTAAATGGCGCGCCCGATCTGATCAGTAGTGTGGCTTATAGTGCTAGATCCGGCTGCATGTTTTCTACGTCCATCTGTTATTTGATTGAAATGCAGTTTTTATGTATAATTATTATTATTACTAGCAGAATACGATTCTGCCGGGTTGACTATCCAAATATGGCAACAAGTATTTTTAATTAAATTGTTTTTCAAAGAGAGACATGAAAAGAACATAAAAAGTTTGGGTTGCATATGTAAAAGCGGCCGCAAGTAGGGATTAAAGATATGTAAGAACGCGTGAGAGTTGGCGCGCCACACCGTGCTTTAACAGCTGGCAATCCCTACTAGCGGCCACTTTCACATAGGCAATTCAAACTTTTCATGTTATTACATTTCTCTCTTCAAAATGAATTAAAATTTATTTTAAAAAATAAAACAAGAAAACGATATTTTTTAAAAAAAGTAATTATTATTATTATTATTTTTAAACATTTGATTAAATATACTTTCGGCCTTATGTGGATAGGCAACCCGGCAGAATCACATTCTGCTACTTATAATTTTACATAAAAATTACATTTCAATCGAATAACAAATAATGCAGATGCATCTTAGGCTATTATTTCCAGGAAGGAAATGGGCGTCACCATAATGTTTACGAAGTATGCAATAATTGCTCTTGCGTTATTCCATTTGTGAAACGTATATTTTTGATGCAGAAATTATGGGAAATTTCTGGTTTAGCATAGATGATTACAGAAAATCTTACCCTGAGTGTATACCCGACTTTGGATATTCATTCTGCAACATATGGCTGGCATCGTCCAAATAAAGGTACATGTTGAAAGTGTCAACGAGAGACTACACCCCTGTCTTACGCGCTGGTTAATTGTTATTATCTTTTTTTAAAAATATAGATTCTTTACTTATTCTATAATATGAATCAGATATCCGTTTCTTTGAAGGATTTCACAGCAGCTTTGCAAAGCCTTATCAAAGTTAACAAATGCAATGTATGTAGCTAATTTATATTCCCTCTCTTCTTTATAATTCTACTAGCAGTTACCCGCGACTTCGTCCGCGTGGAAGAGTGTTGTAATATAAGATTTTGTTGAGAGGTCTGGTCGCTAAGTGGTTAGGGCGTCCAACTGGACATGGAAAAGTCCCCAGCTTGAATCCCAGTCTCGCAGAGGATTTTCATAGGTCCTTAGCTCGACCTTCACCTCTGGCACAGGTTGTTGTGTGATGTGAAGTGCACCAGAATGCTCACGTGGTTCTGATTCTACGTTGAACTGTAGGTCCATGTAACGTAACCATGAACGTTACGGTTATATTTGGAGTGGATAGTGTAATCTGAGAGGTATATAAGGTCTTTGGCGGTGGGCGAGCGCCGAGCGCGGGGGGTCGGTGATGGACAGTGGTAGCGTACGGAACAGCCGGCGGGAACGGAAGGTCTACGGCAGTGTGTTTATCCCGTGAATACATCATACGGCCGCATGGCGTGTGTTCCGTACTAAAGAACACTGTGGGATGTGTGCTAAAGTATATGTTGAACTATGAAGGTTCTTCCGAGAGACCTGATTCAATAAAACTGTGTTTAATAAACTACTGCAGAATCGGACTATGGCGATTGTTTGTTAATTAGTTTCGAGAATTGTGCTCACTGTTTATTTATCTTTTAACTGTACTTGAATCTGCTATTTTCGGTGACGAAGAAACATTAGTATTATTGTCTGGTGGCATGCTTGTGGACTGTGTAGTCTCAGAGGAATAAATCTACGAAAACTAGTACGCATATGTGTTTTTCTTCTGTGACTTTAATTAACCAATTAGCATAGCCGAAAGACTGGCGACCGCACGGCAAAACGAACCTTTAATTAAAAGAGTAATTAGTGGTGGAAGAAAGCTTAAGAAAAATCGTGTTAGGAAGTGCAGCTGCACAATTGCTTCAACGAACTTTTAACTATACAAACACAAATAGCACGAGTAGCCGTTACATCCTCTATGCCCAGTAGGATTACTGCGTTAGGTTAAGCGGCTACGAAAGGAGCTAATTGCGTAGACGTAATGAAGCCTTGCCACCAGGTCAATACGACCATACAATTAATTTTAGAGCTATTTTTATTGGTGATAGTAGTAATAAATATTGCAACAAATAACAAAAATGTATTTGTTCCAAACAACTTCATCGAACTTTTAAAACGATAAAAATATTCTGTATGTTAGTAGTATTTTCAGTTTAATACATCGGTATATATATTGTAGGATTTGTTATTTTCTGAAAAAAACATGTAAATTTTTTGCACTCGATACCCGCGAGCAGGCAACATATAGTTGACCAAAAGAAAAGCAGTGAGTATCCAAGTGTATTCCCACCAATTTCAACGTTTGACCTTGCGATTTATTAATTGTCATTGAAAATGAAATTTTTAATGGGAACTGTAATGTTTTAAATTCAAAAGGAATATTACTGGGAATAATTGGGATACGCCGATTTATAACGTCTTCCCCTTTAGATGCACCGGTAAGAATTGTCGCCTTCACAATGTTTCTTCCTAGTTCTGTGATGTGTAATCTGGTGCCATTGCAATACCTTGACGGGGGGGGGGGGGTCGAGATTACGCATCAGGAGAACTCGAGTGCCAACCTTAAGCTCGAGTTTATGGGACGATAGCTCAGATAACTCGAAGGAATTTGAAAATTCGACGGGGTAGGTAGCAGCATCATCAGTTAACATTACTATATCGATGGAAGAGTGTGTTGTCACTTCCCCGACAATTTCCTCTAATATATATATATATATATTTTTTTTTTGCTCCAGAATCATTTTTCGGGGCAAGTATTGTCCTCTCATAATATTTAGTTGAATGCTCGGAAAAACATTAGAAATGAGCTCGCGTTTGTTCAGGTGTTTCAGCAACTCGTTGCAATGCCAAATATGTGGCGTATTGTTATTGCCGTCTTTTTGTTTGCTTCGGTGTTTCAGAAGCTTTTGAGATCGATTGCCAATCCGCTTGCTCTTAGCACCGAGCTCGCGATTTTCCTGGTGTGATCTTCCAGACACCAAGTGTTCATTTTGGTGTTGTCGCCCAACTTGTGAGTGCTCCGGCAATCTGGAGATGCTGATCTCCAGAAGCCGCAATACGTGCTAAGTGCTCAACCCTGTGCAGCTCTGCTAGAGGATTTGTTCCTGGGTTTTGCCTTTTTTCACAGTCGTAGTCTTCTTACATTTCATTGAAAGATTTGAATTTCGTTTACCCGGCATCTCTTAAAATTACTAATTTCAAGACTTGCGAATAAAAATTAATATAGTTTTAATTAATGGAAACTCAAAATGTCAAAATATGATGGAAGCGACTAAACATCCAAAAAATTTACTAACATTCAAAGAGCAAATAAATACCTAAGTGGCCCAAGGACGTTGATCTCGTTAAAAAATTGCGAAACTACAAATGTACTTAATTTTCTCTCTGAATATTCATTTTGTTTTGAAGATATGTGGGTTCCATCAATTAATTCTGTTTTAAATCAGAAATTTAGGTATTATAGTAATAATTGATTCTTTTATTCATAACTAGCAGTTACCCGCGACTTCGTCCGCGTTGAAGAGTGTTGTAATATAAGATTTTCTTGAGAGGTTTGGTTGCTCAGTGGTTAGGGCGTCCAACTGGAGATGGAAAAGTCCCCAGCTTGAATCCCAGTCTCGGAGAGGATTTTCAAAGGTCCTTAGCTCGACCCTCACATCTGGCATAGGTTGTGTGACGTGAATTACGCCACAATGCTCACTTGGTTCTGATTCCGTGTTGAACTGTGGGTCCTCTATGTCCGGTAGGATTACTGGGTTACGTTAAGAGGCTACGAAATGGACTGATTGCGGAGACGTAAAGAAGCCTTGTCACCAGGTCAATACGACCATACAATTTAGAGCTATTTTTATTAGTAATAGTAGTAATAAATGTTGCAATAAAATAACAAAAATCTATTTATGTTCCACACTTCATTGAATTTTTAAAACAGTAAAAATATTCTGTTTGTAAGGTGTATTTTCAGTTTAATATATCCGTATATACAATATTGAGGATTTGCCTCCTAGGTTTTGCCTATTTTCATAGCCCTAGTTTTCTTACATTTCTTTGAAAGATTTGAATTCCGTTTACCCAGCATCTCTTAAAATTACTTATTTCATCTCGCGAATAAAAATTAATATAGTTTTAATTAATGGAAGCTCAAAACGTCAAAATATTAGCAATACATTGATGGAATCGACTAAATATCAACAACAACAAAATACTAACATCCAAACAGCAAATAAAAACTTAAGTGGCCCAAGGACGTTCATTTCCGTTAGTAAAATTGCGATTTTAAAAATGAATATTTTGATTTGCATTGGATATCTGAAAAAAATCTTTAAAAAAAGAGAACTTAATTTGCTCTTTGAATATTGATTTTTTTTAAGGATATATTGGTTCCATCAACAGAAATTTACATATTATAGTAGTAAGTATAATAGTAATTGACTCTTTTATCCAAAATGACCAGTGGTATTGTGGTAATGGTTTCTCTATCTTTGGAAACAACTGAATTGCCTGTAGACCAGTTTACTATAGTTCATTCGTTTCGAACGTTAATTTTGCGCTAAAATACAAATTTCAATGTTAAAGTAGTAATAGATTGTTTCTTCATAATTGGTTTCTCACTCTACAAACAGAATTGAATGACAACTGGCGAATTACCACTCCGCTGTCCGCCACTCCATTATCTGAATAAAACATTGATAAATTTCAAAAATTTACTTCGGGCAACGCCGCATGGTTCTGCTAAATTGCCCAAGCTTACTATAGATCTTTTGATACAATATCGGTACAAAGCGATACATGATGTCACTAAAATGGTGCTCATGAAAGAAGCTTAAATAACTAATAATGTTTCAGTTCTCATTTTGGCCCAGCCTGCGTTTTAAAATTACCGCAAGAAAATCAAAGCTTCTATCACACGCACATTAATACATTCACTATATTGTATGTTAGTGACGTCATGAATAGCGAAATAAAATTGACTTATTATTAAAACAGTAAATTAAATATTGCATACATCTAAAACTACATTCAGCTGCATGAACTATGTCGTCAGCTTCATGACAGTTATTGAGGTAACGTAATTAAAAAAAATATACTAAAATGCTTTTAACTTACAGTGTACAACGGAAAGTCCACAATTCTCTACGGTCGTTAATATTGCTGGTCAAATTTACATCGCGATAAAGTGACTTTTATTGCTCGTGATTTAGTAAGGTGTATAATGAAATTAATTGTGATAATAAATTATGATATAGAAAATTCTGTTACTACTCGAAATGTAGTTCCAGAGCATTTAATGTGCTGAGATGTGTTCGTATCGTTTGATTTTGTAGCGGCAATATTAGCACAAATAGTGGTTCGGTTGAATTGCTGCCTGGACCAGAATGTTTTTGTTACAGCAGAATGCAGAAGGAATTTAGTTATTATTAGTAATAAGTAAGCAGCTTTCATATGCTCCGTGCAAATGAGGTGTATTGTGTTGTAAACGACTTCCAGTGTTACTTCACGAAACAATAAGTTTATACATTAGCCCATTGAATACATTCGTTTTAAGTGTAGAATTCGATAGATATTTGCAGAAAATTGAACAGTAAGTAAAAAAGCAGTACTATTTGTACAAAAATTCTGAACGAAAAATAAAAAGGGTTAGTTAAGTTTTAAATTTCGGCAAAAGTAATTTGTAATGAATAGACTGTATAGTAACAAAAAAGAAACAGGAAATAAATTAAACCGAGATAGAATGGAATCCGTAACATTTTTATAAATACGACCTTTCGGGTACCGGCATTTTACACTTTTAGTAAATCGGCTTTCGTGCTGGTATACTCATAGCATTTTACGTTTTTTTTCCAAGCTCCGATTTTTTTACATTTCGTATGACGCATATATTAAGATCGAAATTATGGTGTAATATTTGATATGTCATACTATTTTATGTAAGCAAATGAAAACATCTCCTTGCGAACTTGACAACAGTACCTACCTTTTTTTAAATTTAAGGTTAAGTACAGATTTATATTTCCTGCTTCCAAACTATTATTTGTCAAGTGCGTCGGTTTTATGGCTTTTAAACTAAACACAAACTTGCATATGTAAGAAGGTTCTGAAAAGTAGTGTTTGCGATTTATGTAAAAAGCAAAGAGTAAACGTGGCACGGCTATCTATGCAGTAGGAAACTCTTTGTTGCTTCCGAATTTATATTAATGGCAATTTCTAAAAGAACTATGCGTTTTTGCGGGATAAAATCTATCCTATCAAACTCCGCACGCAATTAACTGACTTCATGCCAAATTTCATTTAAATATGTTGAGTTATTAAGGCGTGATTGATTCCAGAAGTACATCCAAACACACATCCGAACTTTCTCGTTTCCTCATTTATAGATATATAGATAGATGTTCAGTGTTAATGTTCGTTTCTCTATCTGTGAAAACAGTTGACTGCATGTAGATCAGTATACTATAGTTTGTTCGTTTCGATCCATTAATTCTTCTCTGAAATATAAATTACAATGTTAAAGTAGTAATAGATTCTTTATTCATAATAGGTTTCTGAATCTGCAAACAGAATTGAATGTCTACTGGCAAATCACCACTCTGCTTGTCTGAATCTCCACTATCTGAATAAAACATTATAAATTTCAAAAATTTACTTCGAGCAATGCCGTGTGTTCTGCTAAATCATCCAAGCTTATTATATATCTTTTGATACAATATAATTATAAAGCGATACATGACGTCACTAAAATGGTGCTAGTGAAAGAAGCTTAAACTATTAATAATGTTTCAGTTCTCATTTTGGTCCAGGCTGCATTTCAACAAAGTGACAAACTCCGCTAATAATACCGCTAGAAAATCAAAGCTTCTATCACTCGCGCATTAATACATTAGTAACATGAATTATTATTTCATATCTCAGGAAAATAAATACTGAATACATATGAAACTACATTCATTATTGTAGTTATGTAATTAAAAAAAATTATACTATAATGCTTGTAAATTACAGTGTAGAACGGAAAGTTCATAATTCTCTACAACTCTAAGACATTTTTTGTTAATATTGCTGGTCAAGCTTACATCGCGATAAAGTGACTGTTACTGCTCGTGATTTAGTAATGAAATTAATTGTGATAGTAATTTATGCTACACTAATTAGGAATCTTGATATAGAAAATGGTTAGTGCTAAGTACGGCCAGTAGAAAAAACTGTTAATTCGGGTTGAAAATACGACTAGCTGTTTCCTTGGCGCTTACTCTTTAAAGAAAAGTGTACCCGAAAGCCGTAAAATATGTAACACAGATGTAATCCGCGCTGAAACATACGTTTACACACGTTACAGACTTTGCGTTAATAGAGGTCTTGAGTCGCCTATGACGTAATTATAGTCAGAATTTGGCGTAGCCGTGTTTTCTTCATTCAAAATCCACTAAGCACCACTGAATATTAGTAGCCAGTCTGGTCCAGGCCTAAACACAACACGGTTACGCATATTACCGAATTGTAGGCAATAGACGTCTCGTTCCACCTGTGACGTCATTATAATCAGAATTCGGCATGGCGACCACCTTATTCGTTCAAAATCCAGTATACACCACGGAATATTAGTCGTAATTCTGGTCCAGGCTGCATTACAACCTAACCACACAATCCACTAATACAGCTCATTAAAAATCAACATGTGTACAGATTGAGGAAGAGCACATTCGCGGCAAAGATGGCTGCTGCAAATCGGCAATACCGCACGGAACCCGACGATTTTCACTATATTACTTCTTTTCTACCTATTTTATCGTCTTCGCGTACACTTTTTCTTAAATAGAAATGCCTAAGGAATGCGTTAATCACGTTTTCATCGTGAAATAACAGTTTCTTCTACTGGCCGTACTTTGCACAGCACCCTAGAAAATTCTGTTACTATTCGAAATCCAGTTCCAATGCATTTAATGTGTTGAGGTGTGTTAATAACGTTTGATTTTGTAGCGGCAATATTAGATAGTGGTTAGGTTGAAATTCTTCCTGGACCAGAATATTTTTGTTACAGTATAAGGCAGAAGTCATTTAATTATCTATACTATTATAAATCTGTAAGCAAGCTGCGTTTGTAGTGAGGCTTGATCTCTAATAACGCAAAAACTACCGCATCAATTTGCATGGTGTTTCCAAATTTTTAAAGCTAATGTTGCTGATCAACATCTGCAGAAGTAGCTAACGACTAATATGTACCAGGGGAAGAAGAAAGTCAGTAAAAAACTTCAGAAATGTGAAACTGTAGACCACAGATAATTATACACATTCAGACGGTCACTCCTTTCATAAAGAGACCTGACAAAATATAGGATTTCTTTTTTTTTTTTACTTCTGCGATTCATTTTTCTGGACCGCAGTACTTCAAAATAAAAAGAATACGTGAATCAAGTATTATCAGCATTTACTTGAATCGTAACAGGTCTGTTGAATTACGAAAAAGTTGAAAGTTGAAAAAGTTGAAGACATGTATTGTCTCTGGTAGACTGTTATACAGTTTGTCTCTGGAACAAAATTGCTACGTGAATTCTGTACAATACAGCCACAATAAGCCAAAATACGAAATTCAGTTTTTTCTCGAAGAGCGATTTCTGAAAAACAGCTATTATAAATATCAGCAAGTAATAAAACATACTTCTTTCATAATGACTTGTGGGGAATTGCACATATTTGGAAGTACTTTATTCGATTAATATGTCTCGTGGCTATAACGTGCAAATATAACTAGGCATCCGAAAATTCGGGTACATGCGACTCAAATAATTACATAGAAAATACGGATGTATTGAAAGAAACTCAAATAAAAAAAATTTCAGATCCTAATGCTACACCGCGTAAATTATAAAGCTAAAAGAATCGTCCCTTTGGCCTATAACAAAGCATATCAGCTGTCATCACTGTCCAGGTTGCATTTCAATCGATTTACAACTTGCGATAATTTTGCCACTCAGAAATAATTGCTTGAGTTACATGCACATTAGTACATATACTGTACCGTGATCCATTTTGACATTTTTGAATTAATTATATCTGACTGAAATAATGACAATAATGATACGACGGTTTGAAACCAAGATTAACTCCAATTCACGTAAATTTCTATTTTAAAGCAGGAATAATTGATGGTGTATCAACATAAAATAAAAACCAATATCCAAACAGCAAAAAATAAATAAATCAGAAAAAATTGAGATGCTGTGATTATTGGTAGACGAATTTTTATTTCAAATATAACTAGACATCCTAAAATTCTATTCTACACCGCGTAAATTTTAAAACTAAACCCGTTATGCCTGATGCTAAACAAAACGAGTCAATTGTCATCTGGTCCAGGCGGTTGTTTCGCCAGGTACTTACATGCGACTGAAATAATTCCATAGAAAATACGGCTATATTGAAAGAAACTTACATTAAAAATGTTTCATATCCTAATGCTACACCGCGTAGATTATAAAGCTGCAGGCATCGTCTCTTAGGCCTATAACAAAGCATCATATCAGCTGTCGGGTTGCATTTCAAGCGATTCACAACTTGCAATAATGTTGCCACTCAGAAATAATTGTTTCAGTTACATGCACGTTACTACATAAACTGTACCATGATCACATCTCGACATTTTTGGATTAATTATATCTGACTGAAATAATGACAGTAATGATACGACGATTTGAAATCAAGAGTAGCTCCAATTCACGTAATTTCTATTTTAAAGCAGGAATAATAGATGGTGTATCAACATAAAATAAAACCAATATCCAAACAACAAAAAATAAAAAACAACAAAAAATAAATAAATCAGAAAAATTGAGATGCTGTGATTATTGGTAACGAATTTTTATATTTCAGCACACTTCCAAGAGGACTAAGCCGTAGATTACTGCTATATTTACATAAATTTATGGCACCGCGGTTATGTTGCAATCCTCGGTATCCACATTTAAAAATAAACTTATTTTTAGTTAAGTATCATGGAAAGAATATTTTTCATTAAATCCACAGATACATCCTTAACAAAGCTTATACCTAGCTATATAATCCCAGGCAAAGTTTACACATAAAATCGCCAAAAAAATTACACATAATGATTATAATATCAGCTTTCTTAACGTTACAACTGTTATATATCCATTTAAATTTTCGGTACCACGGTTAACGTGGAATCCTCCATATCAGCATTTAAAAATATTATGTTTTAGCTGAGTTAAATATTGCTTTCAGAAATAATATTCGGCTAAATGAGAGTGAAATAGATCGACAACATCGTCTGCAACGTCAAAGAGAACTAGACGAAATAGCTAGAGCAAATGAAAGTAACCTGCACCGAGAAAAGCGATTGACCTATAACCGGGTTCTATACGCTAAATCCATAGCTTCTGAAAGCGCACAGAAGAAAGAACGTCGTTTGAACCGGGAAAGCCTTTCTAAACAATAAATGTTTATACTTCGCACAATAATTACAACCACGAATTACTACTGTTAATTTTTCAGGAACGTTTTCTACTATTGAATCAATTGCATCATGTTAAAATATGAATAAAACAACTCTCTGACATCAGTATGAAAACCGAACCTAACGTATTAACCGAAATAAACGAAACTATTCAGAATACATTAACAGTTCATGCCTTTCCACGTTAATGTCTGATAAGAGAATAAAATCGGTAAATAATTTCTACACCTGCCAAGGCACGCGCGCGTGAAGCAGCGGGCAAATGCTAGTTATTAATCTTATATATCTTATATATATATATAAAAATAGACGTGTTTTTTCCTATATTTCACTTTTCAGCCACCACTACCTAGCACAGATCACTGATGTTTGTGGGTGGAAGTAGCATGGAGTTTCCTGTCGTGCACAACGTTGGCCGAATGCCGATAGCTGTGGGGATGTGGGAGATATAATGATTAAAGTTGGTCAGTGCAGGGCGTTTTCATATTTCGACCAAAAAATTCGTATCTCCGTATACTTCTCTTTCCTGCCACAACTACATAACATAGACCTTTGGTGTTTGTGTGTGGTAGTAGAATCGTCTTTCCTGTCGTGCACTATGGTTGTTAGATGTCGGTAGCTATGGGGGTGTGGGAGATATGGGGGTTGAAAGTGGTCGACCTGTGGCAATTTCATACTTCTGCCAAAGACAAAAGTGTCATGGTGTATCACTTTTCAGCGAAAACTATAGATCACAGATAACTGGCGTTTGTGTGTAGTAGTAGCACAGAGTCACCTTTCGATCACAACAGCGGCCGAATTTCAGAAACTGTGGTACTGTGGTAGATATGGTGGTTGTAAGTGGCCGACCAAGGATATTTTCGTATTTCGACTGTCTCCGCATATGTCACTTTTCTGCCACAACTACATAGCATAGAGCATTGGTGTTTGTGTTTGGTAGTAGAATCGTATCTCATGTAGTGCACTATGGTTGTTAGATGTCGGTAGCTATGGGGGTGTGGGAGATATGGGGGTTGAAAGTGGTCGACCTGTGGCAATTTCATACTTCTGCCAAAGACAAAAGTGTCATGGTGTATCACTTTTCAGCGAAAACTATAGATCACAGATAACTGGCGTTTGTGTGTAGTAGTAGCACAGAGTCACCTTTCGATCACAACAGCGGCCGAATTTCAGAAACTGTGGTACTGTGGTAGATATGGTGGTTGTAAGTGGCCGACCAAGGATATTTTCGTATTTCGACTGTCTCCGCATATGTCACTTTTCTGCCACAACTACATAGCATAGAGCATTGGTGTTTGTGTTTGGTAGTAGAATCGTATCTCATGTAGTGCACTATGGTTGTTAGATGTCGGTAGCTATGGGGGTGTGGGAGATATGGGGGTTGAAAGTGGTCGACCTGTGGCAATTTCATACTTCTGCCAAAGACAAAAGTGTCATGGTGTATCACTTTTCAGCGAAAACTATAGATCACAGATAACTGGCGTTTGTGTGTAGTAGTAGCACAGAGTCACCTTTCGATCACAACAGCGGCCGAATTTCAGAAACTGTGGTACTGTGGTAGATATGGTGGTTGTAAGTGGCCGACCAAGGATATTTTCGTATTTCGACTGTCTCCGCATATGTCACTTTTCTGCCACAACTACATAGCATAGAGCATTGGTGTTTGTGTTTGGTAGTAGAATCGTATCTCATGTAGTGCACTATGGTTGTTAGATGTCGGTAGCTATGGGGGTGTGGGAGAAATTGGGGTTGAAAGTGGTCGACCTGTGGCAATTTCATACTTCTGCCAAAGACAAAAGTGTCATGGTGTATCACTTTTCAGCGAAAACTATAGATCACAGATAACTGGCGTTTGTGTGTAGTAGTAGCACAGAGTCACCTTTCGATCACAACAGCGGCCGAATTTCAGAAACTGTGGTACTG
Source organism: Vandiemenella viatica (assembly GCA_031002005.1). Lineage (NCBI taxonomy): Eukaryota > Metazoa > Arthropoda > Insecta > Orthoptera > Morabidae > Vandiemenella > Vandiemenella viatica. The sequence continues at coordinate 313,722,788 of JARYHS010008074.1, read as the reverse complement.
TGGTAGATATGGTGGTTGTAAGTGGCCGACCAAGGATATTTTCGTATTTCGACTGTCTCCGCATATGTCACTTTTCTGCCACAACTACATAGCATAGAGCATTGCTGTTTGTGTTTGGTAGTAGAATCGTATCTCATGTAGTGCACTATGGTTGTTAGATGTCGGTAGCTATGGGGTGTGGGAGAAATGGGGGTTGAAAGTGGTCGACCTGTGGCAATTTCATACTTCTGCCAAAGACAAAAGTGTCATGGTGTATCACTTTTCAGCGAAAACTATAGATCACAGATAACTGGCGTTTGTGTGTAGTAGTAGCACAGAGTCACCTTTCGATCACAACAGCGGCCGAATTTCAGAAACTGTGGTACTGTGGTAGATATGGTGGTTGTAAGTGGCCGACCAAGGATATTTTCGTATTTCGACTGTCTCCGCATATGTCACTTTTCTGCCACAACTACATAGCATAGAGCATTGCGTGTTTGTGTTTGGTAGTAGAATCGTATCTCATGTAGTAATAAATAAGCAGCTTTCATAAGCTCCGTGTAAATGAGGTGTATCGCGTTGTAAACGACTTGCAATATTGCTTCATGAAACATTAAGTCTCTGCGTTAGGCCATTGAATACATTCGTTTTAAGTGAAGGATTTACTGGAGTAGTTTACGTGGCGATACATAACGTCACAACGTGACATAGTGCTTATGATATTTGCTTAAATAACTTCATAACTAAATTTCTCATGCCATTGGCTGTGACAAAAAGATTCAGTTTTCATTATGGTCCAGGCTGAATATAATGTAACCACAATCTCCGCTAATATTGGCGCTACAAATTCAAAACCTCAACCACACGCGCATTGAAACAATTATGCTATCCTAAGTTAGCATCGTCGTGTATCGCGACGTAAACTTGAACCGGATTTATTAGATATTTGTAAAAATTGAACAGTAAGTAAAAAGAACTGTTTCCTAAATCATAGTCTACTATTTGTAATGATTTATACAAAAATTTTGAACAAAAAAGGGTTAGTTAATAATTTGTAATATTACAGAGAATGTATAGTGGAAAAAAAGAAGACACACAGGAAATAAATTAAACCGAGACAGAATGGAATCCGTAACATTTTTATAAATACGACATTTCGAGCACCGGCATTTTGCACTTTTAGTAAATCGACTTTCGTGCTGGTATAATCATAGCATTTTACGTTGTTTTTTCCAAGCTCTGATTTTTCACATTTAGTATATTACGATCGAAATTATAGTGCAATATTTGAGATGTCATACTATTTTATGTACGCAAATGAAAAAATCTCTTTACGAATTTAACAACAGTACCTACCTTTTTTAATTTAAGGTTAAGTACATACATTCCTGGAAACTGAAATAAGAACACAGTGAATTCATTGTCCCAGGAATGGGAAACTTTATATACACATTCCTGGGGTCAGATACAACACATGATCACACAGACCGAACCATAGGCACATAGACACAGGCAACAGAGCATGCACAATGTTGGCACTAGTACCGCGTATATCCTCCTTTCGCAGCAATGCAGGCTGCAATTCTCCCATGGAGACGATCGTAGAGGTGCTGGATGTAGTCCTGTGGAACGGCATGCCAAGCCATTTCCACCTGGCGCCTCAGCTGGACCAGCGTTCGTGCTGGTCGTGCAGACCGCGTGAGACGACGTTTCATCCAGTCCCAAACATGCTCAATGGGGGACAGATCCGGAGATCTCGCTGGCCAGGGTAGTTGACTTACACCTTCTAGAGCACGTTGGGTGGCACGGGATACATGTGGACGTGCATTGTCCTGTTGGAACAGCATGTTCCCTTGCCGGTCTAGGAATGGTAGAACGATGGATTCGATGACGGTTTGAATGTACCGTGCACTGTTCAGTGTCCCCTCGACGATCACCAGTGTAGGAGATCGCTCCCCACACCATGATGCCGGGTGTTGGCCCTGTGTGCCTCGGTCGTATGCAGTCCTGATTGTGGCGCTCACCTGCACGGCGCCAAACACGCATACGACCATCATTGGCACCAAGGCAGAAGCGACTCTCATCACTGAAGACGACACGTCTCCATTCGTCCCTCCATACACGCCTGTCGCGACACCACTGGAGGCGGGCTGCACGATGTTGGGGCGTGAGCGGAAGACGACCTAACAGTGCGCGGGACCGTAGCCCAGCTTCATGGAGACGGTTGCGAATGGTCCTCTCTGATACCCCAGGAGCAACAGTGTCCCTAATTTGCCGGGAAGTGGCGGTGCGGTCCCCTACGGCACTGCGTAGGATGCGACGGTCTTGGAGTGCGTCCGTGCGTTGCTGCTGTCCGGACCCAGGTCGACGGGCACGTGCACCTTCCGCCGACCACTGGCGACAACATCGATGTACTGTGGAGACCTCGCGCCCCACATGTTGAGCAATTCGGCGGTACGTCCTCCCGGCCTCCCGCATGCCCACTATACGCCCTCGCTCAAAGTCCGTCAACTGCACATACGGTTCACGTACACGCTGTCGCAGCATGCTACCAGTGTTAAAGACTGAGATGGAGCTCCGTATGCCACAGCAAACTGGCTGACACTGACTGCGGCGGTGCCCAACCGCTGCGCAGCTAGCGCCCTTCGACGGCCAACACTGCTGTTCCTGGAGTGTCCGCTGTGACGTGCGTTTGATCATTGCTTGTACAGCCCTCTCGTAGTGTCCGGAGCAAGTATGGTGGGTCTTACACACCGGCGTCAATGTGTTCTTATTTCAATTTCCAGGAGTGTATTTATAATTCCTGCTTCCGAACTATTGTTTGTCAAGTGCATCGGTTTTATGGCTTTTAAACTAAACACAAACTTGCATATGTAAGAAGTTTTTCACTTTTATTTCTGAAAAGCAGGGTTTGCGATTTATGTAAAAAGCAAAGAGTAAACGTTGCACGGCTGTCTACGAAGTAGGAAACTCTTTGTTGTTTGCGAATTGATATTAATGGCAATTTCTAAAAGATAAAATTTATCCTATGTCACTTCGCACGCAATTAACTGACTTCATACCAAATTTCATTTAAATATGTTGAGTTATTATGGCGTTATAGATTCCAGACGTACATCCAAACACACATCCGAACTTTCTCGTTTTCTCATTTATAGATATATAGATTTATGATATGTATATTATTTGAACAAAAACGTCCAATCTTATGTCCGTTCTGAAATTCTGGCAGTTGCCTTCTACTACTGGTCGAGGTTTAGCGTTGATTATTCTGGTATAGATTTTGAAACATGCATTCAAAATATTTGTTCCTTTGTAACTCCTTGTTTTGGTTCTGTCTACTCTCCTGAAAAGATATTCACTACATTTCGCGTGTTTTATCTTTAAACCAAGCCAATTTTCTTAGAGACCGAGCGAGGTTGGTGAGTGGTTAACGCTCTGGCTTCGCATTCGGGAGGACGCTGGTTCGAATCCCCGTCCGGGCATCCAGATTTGGGTTTTCCATGATTTGCCCAAATCACTCCAGACGAATGCCGGGATGCTTCATTCAAAAGGCCATGGCCGAATTCCTTCCCGTTCCTTGTCCCACATTTCCATTTCGCCTCTAATGACTACGACGACGACGAGGCGTAAAGCCATAGTAAAACAAAACAAAAAGTTTAATAGGCGTAAAAGTTGATACTTCAGTAATATTTCTTCATATTTCAGTAGTTCTGCACTATTCGTTCAGCCATTGCTTTTCTCTTTTTGATTTGCTAAGCGCTGATTTAACTTTTCTATGATTATGTGATCTAGTTCTTCTGTTTTAATAACTATGTCTTCTTATACCGTCAATTTATCGTTAAACCCAGAGGCTTTTATAGTGTTTTGCCCATTTTTGTAGTTCCAGTATACGCATATTTACAGTGCCTCTTTCTGTTCTGTTCAGGTTCCTTGGTATCATAAATGGAAAATCCATACGTTCTTATATATAAGATTCTATCCAAGCGAATTTTTGTTGCAAACTGTTTATTTATGGAGCAAAAATTTGGTTTCCCCAGTTATTTTCTGTGCTTGCGTATGGTAGGATGGACATTTTTTAACTTAGTGTATTCTGAGGCAATTTTACAGAAACAGACTTAAACTGGCCACGCCTTGTTGAACTAAAAACACAAAAATACGGTATTATATAATGACTATTACATGGACAGAAGTTGGTTTATGATAATTACAAACTTTAGTAAAATGTGAATATTTCACTCAAAATTGTAACTCTATTTTCAGGAATAAATTAGCTCTACAAGCCTTATTTTGTACGAAAGTTGTATTTTCGCAGCAGTTACTATTCAACTGCTGCACTGACGTTAGCTTTAGAAGAAGTAGCGGGACAATTTAAAACGGTACTGTATTATAACGAAGTTTTTTTTACCGTAAACTACATTTTATTTTTGTTGTTAAGTTGTCCCAAACTGTTTAAGAGCAAAACAGCTGACAATTAAACTTAAACTGAGTCCTCCGAGAGACCGTCCTATATTTGAGATTGCGGTTAGATTTAAAACAAACAGAATATGCAGTGCGAATTCATATCGGGAGAATTTCTCTGCATCAGTATCTCACTTCTGGAAATTATCAAGCCAATATCAGATATCTGAACAAAGAAGTAAGCTTTAAAACACGTTTTTCTGATAGCACTGAGCGCCGCGCCGTCGGTAAGGTAGAGAGCTGAGGTTTTTGCCTCAATCAGCGCCGCCACCGGGTGCCGTCTTAATGACCCAGATGACGACCAACCGTGGAGCGCACCGCCACAACTGTGTCAAATGCACAATGCTTGATTGGTTTCGTTACCTGATTCAGTTAAAATCCAGGACAGTCGAGACTTGAAAAAACTGTTTGGCTTTGCTTCTTAATAAGTGTGAAAAGCAGTCTCAGGCTGAATACTTCAGCAATTAACATTTAAAAGCCTGCCGTCATACAGGGCACGACCGGGAGCGAAGGGACTGTGGACGCCGGGCACAAGTCTCGGCGGCGGCAGAGGCGGCAACGCCACGCCTCCTTCAACCGCCCCCTGCAGGAACCCGTGCCCGACGGCCAGCAATTTTCCCTCTGTTGGTAGACGCAATAAGTATAAGACCGATACCAGCAGGTTTCAAAAGCTTCCAATCATCAGATATCAGAAGGGGTGTTATAAAAAACACCACCACCCCTGGGCGCTAATGACCCCGTCGTCAACGCGCCCTTAAGCCACAACAACAACAACCTCCACCTCAATCAACCTACCGCATCCCTTCAGAGCGAGAACATTTCCCCATAGCCCTAGCTTGCACCCATATACGATACAAGAAAAGAGACGGGGGCTCGGACACTGGGAGCGCCATTCCCGAATCCAGGCCAACCCGGGGGAAGGCCCAGACCCCGAAAATAGGACAGGAGACAGGTTCCATCCCCTGTTAGCTATTCTGATTCGGTTTTTGCATCTTTTTCCGAAATCACGCCAAAACGCGATGACCAAATCCCTTCTTGTAAATCGCCCACAAATCGTTCCCAGCTCTAATGATCTCATCCTTTCCGAACTGTAAAGCCCTAACACAAAAATAAATAAAACATTTGTACTGGGATGATTTTTTTTCCGCATTGTGAATTGGTACGATCTGGGTTAAGCTGCACGACGGAGACAAGATATGAACACGGCAAAGATGCTTGCACCATTCATGATTTGTAGCATGTAATATTAGGCTACAGTCAACGAATGAAAAGGAAATCTGTGAGGACCTATCTTAAGAAGTCATCCCAGCGCTCCCCTGCAATGAATCAAAAAATCATCACCGAAATGCGATTTCAAACCAGTTCATTCTCTTATATAAAATGCGTTGGAAATCTGTGAGGACCTATCTTAAGAAGTCATACCAGCGCTCCCCTGCAATGAATCAAAAAATCATCACCGAAATGCGATTTCAAACCAGTTCATTCTCTTATATAAAACGCGTTGTCTGGAGTCTGCGCACGTCGTCTATAGATATTGGCTAGAGAACGGTCACGTGCCAGCCGTCACTCGCGAATCAACAGCCACCATATTGCATTCGTTCCTTCATGTTGCTTTCTTGTTTATTTACGACAGATGCAGAAACTCATGTAAGGAGAGTGGTGTTCGATTTTTATGTTATATTATCTGTATCAGTTATAAGAATTACATTAAAACATGACCCAAGAATTTTTTGGCAGAAGATAAGAAACAATGAAGTTTATTAAAATTAGTATTTCATGTTTGCGTTATATTATCTGTATCAGTTATAAGACATAACCTAAGAATTTTTTTGGCAGAATATAAGAAACAATGAAGTTTATTAAAAACTCAGAGAAAGTTTACACGAAAGGTATGAATAGCGAAATGTATCAGTCAAATAAATGACAGTTATCGGTTTTTTATATTATACTTTCCGTCATTTAAAGTAAAATGAATTTATTTAAATAAAATCCTAACAAAATACTCTGATAATCTAACCAGGGTAAGGTACTCATATCACAAAAGATATAATTTACAACAACTATATGCAGAAATTCATCTAAGGAGAAGAGAATTTCATGTTTGCGTTATATTATCTGTATCAGTTATAAGACATAACCTAAGATTTTTTTTGACATAATATAAGAAACAATGAAGTTTATTAAAAACTCAGAGAAAGTTTACACGAAATGTACGAATCGCGATATGTATCTCTCAAATAAATGACAGTTATCCGTTTTTGATATTATACTTTCCGGCATTTAAGTAAAATAAATTTATTTAAATAAATGATCGTTATTCACTTTTCAATACAAGTTTTTCGGAATAAATTCCCGACTACCACCTTAGGTGATGCCCATCGTTATTCATATGAGAGTAATAGAAGCTATTATTTTCGAATGCAATATTAGTGAAGGTTGTGGCCAGTTGACCAGAATCGCAACTGACACATTTTGTTACGGCATAATTCGCTCTGAAATCAGTTTTACAAATCATTTAAACTTGTTTCATAAGCGCCATGTTACTGAAGGTATTAATTAATGCAGGTGAAAGTAGTTCCATACGTATCGTGCCTGGACCATGAATAAAACTGATATTATATGGATAGCAAAAGGTTTGGGGATTCCTAATTTGTTTTTAATTTTATTGGTTCTATACTTCCGTCATCAGTAATTCAGTAGAATTTACTACTGTATTGCTATGTAAACTGCAAATGAAAAATGTAGAACATTACAAAGTCAAGGCCATTAGCATTATGGAATAATTCCGTATAATTAATCAACTGCAAAAAAATTAACTGCCAGAATATTGCGTTCAAACCATCATCTTTGACAAGCTCGAAGCTAGTGTCGAATATACTGCCAAACAGACACTGTACTTTTTCAGGTATGCATAGTAGAGCTTGTAAGTCAGCACCTAAATTTTGCAAACTATATGACTAATAAAATCAGTTACTGTATAGTACGACGCTAATCAGGTGAAACATAATACTCAAGCTCGTAATTGTAATATGGAAATCATATTAGTCAAATAAACTCCAAAACAAAGACCAGACTTCAATCAAAGTAGAATTATTAACGCTTTTGTTATATCTCATGAAACTGAACCGCACCTGAACTTTCTCAAAATGATTTCTAAAAAGGGCTGGAAATTCGTTACAGTCTAATTCAACTACAGTTTGATGTAAAATCTCAGACTATAAGTCCTTTCATTAGTTAATTGGAGATAATGTGTACGGATCCAGATGCGAAATTATACTTCCCATGTTCAGTCGAAGAAATCATCCGACTGTTTTCCCATCCCTGAATTTTGCTAGGTCCCGATTATTTTCAGTTCTAATTCAAGGCAAAATCTCATACGATTGTAATGTTATCAGGTTTAACTATTCTCCATTTTTTTTTTTAAAGTGCAGCAAACACTTTTTAAAATGAATAGTGAACCCAGGATATTACACAAGATAAGCCCGGTAAGATATATACACTCATATGCATTAGTTAAAAATATTGTAAGAGATTTGTGGTTGAAGTATTACAAATTTAAAATCCTTAAATTTTTTTTAAAAAAATCGCGTGCTGTAAACGTATAGCAAGAAATAAAAGAATAAAGCTTCTCTGTCATACCTGGTTTAGATACCGTTCCTGTTTTTCAGTAACTGTGGCGTTATTAGCTTTCTTTGTGAGCTCCAGATCAGAACTTAAATAGAGTAAATAGCAACTTGGAAATCTACGAATAACGAATTTTTGGACCCCACGGGCCGCCAAAAACTGTAGTCACAAGAAACCCAAACGGATGATTCCTTTCTGTCTACTCGCCGCGGAAGTTGGCTGGGAATTCCTCTGCGCCGAAAAGTGAGTGGAACGAACATTTTTTTTTTCTTACTTGGGCCTCATTTTCGTCCTCATTCCAACTCTCGTCGTTTCCGCCATCACAAGAGAGTTCGATTGTGAAGCATACCAGCAGTAAACTACTCTGGCATATAACATGTGGTCATCAAACGAAAGATCACTAGTGAATTACCGAATTCGTAGTCTTACTGATGGAAGCGGTCATTTATAAAGTTATTTCTATAGCAGATTTCTACAATAAGCTAAGCTTCCTAGGCCGGTGTGGGACCAGTAACTTTCAGGTGTGGCGTTTGCGTGAATTAAGATTAAATTCATAATTTTTCGGTTTTACTTCGTTCCTTCTCTCCAATTTTCTCCTCAGTCTAACAGCTTGCCGTCATCAAGACATAATAATTATCGCTTCCATCCCCTCCAAACAAAAGAATAGTAAGGTGCGTGACTTGGACTCGAGAAATGACCGATTTCATTGCTGGAAATCTTATCTACCTCTATTCCGACTCTATGCCAAAAAGTTCTTTGGATACGTGAAGTAATTGGGAGTCTGTCACATAGAAAGCCGAAATATTGTTTGGGGTCTCTGGGAAATAATGTCATACCAGATTATTTTCATTGCTCCCAGAAGTAGCACGTAGCGCATTGTTGAAGATTCACTTCCGAAACTAACGCCCCTCATTCAGAACACAGCTTCTCCTGTTAACCGTCCGTGTTTGATATTATCTGAATATGTAGGTTCAGCCACGACATTTACATATTATGCGATAACGTGAAACTGTCATCGTAATTGACAGGTAAATGAAGTTAAGTATATTTTGTACTAGCTTCTAGAGCCTGCTTAATTTTGATTTAATTTCTTTCTTTCTATGACTTTTAATTAATGACAACTCCAGGTAATTTTTTTAACATAAAATTTCAATACAAAGAAAAGAAACAAGGGAACTTTGGTAGACACAAATCATTTTTTATATAACAAACTTTCAATACCTGCACACATCATCTCCATCGAAAAGGAACAAGTTAAAAAAAAAAAAAAAAAAAAAAAACCACCTGAATGTCTAACTAAACTTGAACACTGCGAATTTAGTGACGATTTGCAAGACGCAGCCTGTGTAGCTACGGTGACTACCTCGCTCGCGTGGCCGCGCTTTCAATTTCCAATCATCCGCACTATGAGCTTCAACTAAAATAGACTGTTGCCTGCGGTCGCCGATGCTACTTCGACCTCGTTTATTATCCTGCAGGTCACATACTTTCAAGTTTATCATCACTGAGAAATATGTACTTATAAATATTCCAAAGACACAATTTGCTTTTTAAACTCAAGTGACCAATAATTTACCACCGTTTTTATGCTTAGGGGTGAATCATTGCTCTCACTAAGGATCAAATCCAAGTAATAAAAAAATAACTACTAGCTGTCAAAGTTAGAATTATTCAATTATTAATGACAATTTATCCTGGAGACTGAACAGTTTCCCATATTTAGATTCTATGTTGAAAAACACTAATTTCTTCGTCTGAAGTGGTACCAGTTGTTTTATTAATTTCTTGGTTTTTGTATTAAATAGTTTTATTGACGAATCCATATCACCTCCACCTAAACCATCAATTCTGGCTAATCTCGTATATTTCAATGCTCTAAAATAGCCTACTTTAGCCATGGTCTCAATGGCTTTTTCAAATTTGTATTTTAATTTAGTTAGTAAAATGTAATTCATGACTATGTTCACTGTTTGTAAATTTTTTTTTTCAGAATAAACAGTTACACTTGTGCCCTGCTCTCTAACTAAGTCTCCTGTTCCACACAGAGTTCTTGTGGCTCAGTGCTTAAGGCGACTTCCTAGAGGTCGGAAATTTCTTGGTTCGACTCCCGGTCTCAAGAAAACTTCTACGGGCCCTTAAATTAGCATTCACTTCTCGCAAAATTTTAATGCGAAATATATTAGGACGCTCCACTTTTCGGATTTACGTAACACTGCGTTCCTTCACCCGGTAGAATTGCAGGGTTAGGTTGGGGTGCGATAGTCATGAAAGGGCAAATTATTATTATTATTATTATTATTATTATTATTATTATTATTACGCGATTCACTAAAAGAGTGTGTCGGAGGGTGTGTAACCATTTCTGCATAGGAAGGGATATGGCAGGAGAAACCCATGGGCTATTTTTAAGAACCATCCCGGCATTTGCCTAGAGCGATCTGGGAAAACCGTGGAAACCCCAGATCAGGAAGGTGTGGCAAATTGAGAGTATGCCACGCAGGTCGAAACTGAAGAGCGTACGCAGCTTCTCGCAGTAAGGAATGGATGTCCTATTCCTACTACCTTCTTACGAACTACGTATGTAGTTATGATTCTATTTCTGCGTTTAAGACTTATTTGTCTGCGGAGCAACGCTTGGGTCTTAAACTACTGTGATTTGATAAATTATATCTTACACTTCAGTCCCTTCCCTTACTTCGGATCTTATTTCAAATCAATAGTTAAATGTTGAATTGTTTGATTTCATTATGTCGGAATATTTTATGTTTTTGGACGATAGATATTTCACTTATCCTAAATGTCTGAATTCGCTGATTTCTTAAAACTTACCATATTAAAGCCTGCTCGACCTAAAACTAATTTTATCCCATGAGAATACAACTATCTTCCAGCAACTGCCATCTCTGGGGCAGACACTCAAGATGCCAAGGAATGTTTGCAAATGTACATCACATACAATGTTTACCTGTATGTCGACCCAGAGGTCTTCGCGGCCCTTGATTGCCATGCCCTTGGCGGCGTGGCCCTCGGGACTGCGCGCCACCAGTCCGATATGTGAAATGCGCTCTGCCGCCATCTTGTAACACCTGTAAATTAAATATTTACAATCAGCAAAATAATAAATATAACACTTGTTACTAAATACTGTCTCTGTACTAAACATTAACTGTATTAATTAGAGCGTCGAAAAATATACTGATGTGCCAGCTAGATAAAGATTTATCTTTCTGGATCGAGAGGTCTCCTCCTATAGAGCCACAGCCACTGCGGGAATTTTCACAGACTCTTAACCTGAATTTCCTCTCTGGCATAACTGCTTTCCGTATGTGGAGTGCTCTTTTAACCTGCCGCATTATGGATTCCACATTAAACGTAGGTCCTGGAAGATAAGAACTGGCCACTCTAAGGTCTCCGGCGGGGGAACCAACCAAACTTCCGATTGTTGACCAAGTTTTAACACTTCACCTTGGCAGCCATGTGCAGAATCCAATCTGAAAAGTTATACTTGAAATGTACTAGCAAATGTTGTCAATTATATTAAAAACACACGTTACATGGTCAACGAAGCTGTATCCTGATGGTTCTTCAGCATGATTAATAATATGCGGTACATAAGTAACGTGGCGTCTTATCGTCAATGAGATATCTCTGAGACACCTTCGAAAAGAAAATTTACGGAAGTGTTTATTAAATTCGTAGAAAGTATCATCAAATGCAGCAGCTTTCCTTTTTATCATTAATTATTCTCTGCAAACATTTATTTGATACGAAACTTTTATCTAGATGTTACTATGTGACAGCCTTAAACGTCAATCGGCTACTAGTCACGGTGTGCCGATGCGGTTGCATAATTTTTACGCCTTTTGTATCACACTGAAATATCACACTGGCCGAGTTTTCATTCCAGAGTAGCTCTGTGGTAATAAAAAGCAAAATAAGTAATTGTGTTACTGCAATATGCATGAAGCGATTATATTACCTTATTAAACAGGTTTGCCAAAATATTTGTATGGGGGCGTCCATTAATTACGAGAGGTGTTTTTCCGGAATTCCGGACCTCCCCCCCCAGTTGAGATTTGGTGAGATGTGGTGGGACCCCTCACCCACAAAAAATGACGTGAGATTTTGACGGAGACATCCCCCCCCCCCCCCCCTGCTAATCGACCTCGTAGGTTTTTACTACCTTTTTTTCCCCTCCCCTGGTGAGGTTTCATGAGATTTCGCCGGACCTCCTCCCCCCTATTTCACCTCACGTAATTAATGGACATTCCCTATACAAATCTATGAAGATCTTTTAGTAAAGAGATAACATTCTCTTCATGTTATTTGGAGAATTCGTTATTCCTTTGCTGAACGTTGTTCTTAAACTCATGAAAAAATACAATAGTTATCACTGAAATCGGTCGGGAGAATTCTAAAAGATTAAAAATTATTTCGTAAATGATCTGTTTATATACTTCACTAGCATGTTTCTTATCCATTCTTGTTACATTCCGACATTGGATCCATACAGGGGCGGTGTTAGGGGGGGTGGGGGTCAGCGGGAAGCGGGTCAAAAGTACCCCGGGCATGATACCGGCTGTAGGGGCTCCGGCCCACGAATCCGTCCATTGTAGACCTGGCAATTGTAGAGCTAAAAAAAAATGGTCGCCCATCTGGCCTGAGGGAGGACCTCATCCGATGAGTTAGCCATGGGCCCCAACTGGTTACGACACTGCTAAGAATCCTTACCCCGGGACCGAGAATCCTAGCGCCGTCCCACTCCCTGGATACATACCGGTAAGCTGCTCTAATTGAGGAAACAGAAGATTTGAATGCAGAACGTTAGAAATTTCATGAATGCTTCTAAATATTTAACATAAATTATGTTACTAGGTGTGATATCATTGAAAGAATTGAATCACAAATGTGCAATATTCGAAGTTAACTATTCTCTCAGATATATTTCGGCATTTATGTTTCTAATTTCCATAACAGTAAATCGCCTAAACAGCAAAGTGATTTTAGCTGTCAAATCCTAGAGTTTTATAGTGAATCCCTAATATTAGGTACGATAAATCCATATCATTTGGAATTATGTATACATACTTCAGCATGATCACTTCTCTGAAACGAGTGAGCAAATAGAAAATATCCCATGCAAATTTTTCCCAGACATAGATGATCAACAGAGGTAGCACGTTTGTACTGGCTGAACTGTACTGATACCTATAAATTAAATCTGCTTGGTGATCGGCCTGGACGTTTTCAAACCCAGTTCTTTCTCACGTTTTGCTTACTACAACACAATCAGTAACTATCGTTACAGTATCCTAGCCTTCTGCAAAAATGATAAAAACGCTACATCGCCAGGTATGAGGTATCACTCAAACTGAACATTCTTTAAGGCTTTGAAGTTTTTCAACTAACTAGATTCCTTACAGTGAAGATTTATCCATTTGGATCAGATGTGTCGGAATTAATACGGCTCGCCCTTCGTGACAGATATGGACCGACGGAGAGGTAGGTTATTTTTCGTTTCTTTTCTTTTTCGTTTCTTTATTTTGTTTTTGTTTTACGCCTCATCGACTTCGAGGCCATTAAAGACGGGAAAGGATTGGAAGAAAGGAACGGGAAGGAATTTGATCTTGACCCTTCGAACGAACCATCCCGACATTCACGTAGAATGATTTGTGGGATCTATGGAAAACCAAAATCTGGATGGCCGGACGGGGATTCGAAACCGCGTCCTCCCCAATGCGAGGCCAGAGCGTTGCCGCTCATTCACCACGCTTGGTGCTACTAAATTCAACGTACATCCAATGTTGAAGCAAACGTGCAGTTTTTGTGTTGTATTATTTGAGTATCTTCTTTCTACTGATATCTTATTCGCGACGAGAACTCTTGTAAAACAAAACGACACCCTAACCGATAGATTGGTACCAGCGAAACCAAGCTTGATAGGTGAGTCGTAACCCTCTGGACTCACATTCGGGAGGACGCGGGTTCGAATCACCGTCTGGCCATTCAGATTTTGAGGCATAAAGCCAGAAGCAAAAAAAAAAAGGGGGTGGGGAATTAGATCAGTGGAGCAGTGCAATCCATTAAGACCCAAGAACGAACGTCTCAACATACCGCAGCAGAAGAAATACATCCAAGGTCACTGTCAACATGCTTCTTCCAAGAGCATTGCCAACGCACGAAGATTTTTCTCTCTAAACCGTTCCTTAAAACTGAAGAACTAAATGTTCTTTTTGTATAGTGTTACAGACAAAACAAAGCTACGGCCTGCAAGGATTAAACCAACAAGCAAAAATTTCCGAAAAGAGGAAGAAGATTCTAAGAGTGAACAACCGTAAACTATTTGCTTTTGATCACATGCGTATGTCAGGCAGAACACGACTTCTGAAATAAATGGTCTTTAGACTTGTTTAGTTTAATGATGATTTTTTCCGGTGTTAAAATTACAACTAGAGATGACAGGAAGGCTAACTTCTACATTTAGCAACTGTTAAGACCAAAATTTGCCACAACTACTTTGAACTTGCTGCAAGTGGCTACCAAACATCTGTATATCAGAGATCGATTTGTTCATCAGCTGTAACGTAGCTATCGTGCTATTTCTTCCAGCACGACGCCAAAATATATGGTTGTTGTAACGTAAACAGCAAAAACTATTTTCTGAAATGAACAGCAGAAAGCCACAGAATCTCCATCGTTATTACTATAGTTTTTTGAAGCCAGTAAACTGCTTTGGCATAAGATGGCACGTCTCTGTCGGCTCGACAACCATTTTCTCTGAACTTTTATTGTTCAGTCCGTGTTTTTTGTAGTTTCTGCGACGGAAAACCCCTAAAATAGTAAGAAGACGGCCAATATTCCGGAACCAAGAAAGGAGCGAAAAAATGTACATTTTACTTTTGCCAATTATGTTTTTTTTTTTTTTTTTGAAAGACGGGTGGGGGGGGGGGAGGTAGATTCTCTACAATCAGTTAAACTAAAAAGAAAGAAAAATAACGCTTTGATGGCACTTAAATGTTCTGATTCAGTGTTATCATGTTCAATTGCTACAAAAGCATTTAGCATTCCATAAAATACCCAACTATGTGATTCATTAACTTAGGGAATAGCTTTGGGAAGAGTCGTGTTCGAATGCAGCTGATGCTCACTTACATATGTTGTTAGTTGTGATTCTAACGGCACCTCCCGCAAAACCCTTCCGGCAACGAACCACGAAGTCCTCACGCCCTTAAATAAAAGTAATGTTTCTACAGTATTCAAACATTTCGTTACGCTATCAAAGATACGAAAACCAGTTTAATAATGTTAAAAGCAATATTTTTAAGGCAAACGAATAAAAATTTCAACAGAAGCACACTTACCTAAGGAATGGCAACTTAAACTAAATTATAAAAGCAATTCGTTTGTTCCAGACTTCGTTGATACTCAGAAGTACCGTATTTGGGCGTAGCAATAAAAAGCAACAAGAAGCGGGACTGCACATGACTATAGTCATAGGTAGAGTTCATTCTGGGCTGTGACGTACATTTACAGCAGACAGCGTAAAAAAATCTCGAGTTTCCACATTTGGACTACCACTGTGCTGTTTGGGATACTTTCGAAGAAATAGAGAATATACAGACAAGAGTCACTCAATTTGTGACTGCCATCACGGAACTGATACATATATTGGGCTGGAAATATCTGGCAGAAAGACGACAGATTTCATTTGAATTTATTGTCAAACATGTGAACATTTGCTTTCATTTACGAATGAGATGAAATATTTCGTCCACCAACCTATTTGAGTAGAAATGACGGTGCTGATATTATTAGAGAAATAAGGCGCCATGAATTCTTTCTTTCCTCGTGAAATCTGGGACTGGAATGCACAGAGTAGAGATTAGTTTTGATGCAATGCATCCGGTGTTACCCACCAATTTGTGAATGGCAGAGTATATATGCACTCAAAGGCGTAATATAAATTTTTTTTTTAATTTTATATATTTTATATTTCACCTTTTAGTATGGGTTCCTCGTAAATTGGGTGGGTTACTGCTGCAACAATCGTTTCCACAAGACGTTACCTTCATTTTCCACATCTAATCATATGAAGCCATTAACAGTTATATCTATATCTATACTATACAATAAAATTGCAGAAAAGTTGTGTCTGTGCATTAAAAGTATTTAAAAAATGGAGTAACAGCACTGGAAATAACTGATTCTAGAGATGCCAAAAGAGTGAAATTTGTAATTTGTGTCTGTATATGTGTTCGCGCTTCACTCAGAAATTAATGGACAAATTTTAACTAAACTGAACATACTAATAGCTTATGTCCACGGTCGGGTTACAGGATACTTTTTTCCGATAGGTTACTAATTCCTGATATTATGGAGTCAAAAACAGTAAAGTTAGATTTTTTTGTGACTGTCCTTGCTTCACGCAGAAACTAATGAACTGATTTCAACGAAACACCGGCATTGCAATAGCTTATGTCACCGGTTAGAATACGTTACTTTTTATCCTGATTAGGACATACTTCTCCATGACACAGTGGCCAAAACTTTAAATCTTCAATTTTTTATCTACCTCTGCGTTATTCTGATAAAAACAAATGAAAGAATTACAACTTTAGGATAGTGATAGCTTATGTCATTTTTTAACATGCAAGATACTTTTTATACTGATTAGTACCATATTTGGTCCATGATCGAGGGAACCATATAGTAAATATAGGAATTTTTCTATACCTGTTTAAAACAGTCTGGCGGAGCTTCCTCGCAGTCGAAATGCCTGCATGCTATTAGCACTATATGTGCTGTGATAAAGTGCTCGACTCTGCGATTCTATTAGGTATTTTATATAACGGTTCATATACATACAAATCAAGTAATATGTTTTTAGACACGCTAGGCTGCCCCACTTCAATTATTGTTTATAGAGAAGCTGTCTGAACCATACAAAAGTGTGCCTTGGGTGACCTACAAACATAAATGTTTCCAATCAGTGGTAGTTTCAAGGAGATGTGGATATAAATGATCCACACAATCGTGATTAATGCATTGCATACAATTTAAATTTGGGAGGGTAGTAGGGATCCAAGAAAACGGAAAAACAAGGACTGCTCCTCTGCATTTACTACCCAGTCAATATTTGATAATAGTAAATTAAAAATAGCACAATTCTCAAACCAGCGTGACGAAGTTGCGGGTACAGATAGTGATACATAAGTGTATAACGGGGCTCAGATTTTGATGTCTTTTTTTTCAGTTAGAAAACTTAAATCAGAAAGTTATGTCGTCTGGTACCGTAGCAGGAAATAAAAATCTCTGCTGAAAATGAAATTATTTTACATATAATCTGACACAATATAAAAACTACTGTCGTGATTTTGATGGAGCAATCGCAGTTCGAAAGCTTACAGTCCGAACTGAAAGCTGAGGTGAATATCATTACATTACCATTACCGCTCAGTACGAATATTCTTTCTAAATTTATAATTTTCAGTCTGCAGACCACCTGAACCCTCTTCAGGGACCACAAGACAGACTGAGAAACACTGCCATATTACAGTTGCAACCGGAAATTTTACAAACCATTACTCTGGTTTTAGCTTCTTTCCGTCAGGAATTTACGCTGGACAACATCGGCACTTGAAATGGAAATCAAGAACGGGAAGGAAATCGGTTGAGCTCTTTATTGTACTCGCTGGAGGAGTGATTTCGAGAAATCGTGGGAACACGAAACCTCGAACCGTACCCATAACTAATCCGGACTCAATGTCTCGTGGATTTCCACACAGATTACTTTATTCTATAACATTCCATAGATTTGGTAAAACAATAAACTATAGGCAGCAGGTAAAAAAAATTCGCCACGCCAGCTCGACAATCACTAACGCCTACTATAGTAGCATCCAACAGATGTGCAGGTTGTGTAAACGAATGCTTTCCCGGCGTGTCGCTGAAACACATTCTTCGCGGGTTCGCTGCCGGATGGTGTTGCGGAAAGACAAGCATTCCATCAGCCATCATCTTCTTGTGATTACGCTGGTTTTTATATATTCATTCAACTTGTAGTTTACTATTATTCATAAGATAACACTATTTGCATAAAATATTCTCGGGGTGGGAGGCCCGATAATATTTTATCTAAGAGCACGGCAGTGCACCCGCCAAGTCAAGTCAACGGCGGCACTGCCTACCCTTTATTTCAATTTTTTTACATCAATTTCTTAGGTCGTATGTCTCAAATTTCTGTTATGTATAGATATCAGCAATATTAGCAAACATACTAAATTTTATTTCTTTACTGTTCTTAGTTCGTATGTTATTAATATGCAAATTTCAGCGATTTTTCACTCATTCACTCACTGATGATCATAAAAATCCTAAGATACGTCCTGCAGTTATAGAAAGCTGAAATTTGACACACAGATAAAATTTTACCCACATAATACAGGAAAAGTCTGAAATTCGTAAATTTACATATTTCTACCCCTAAAGTGAAATCGCTTTCTACTCTAATAACTTTATGTACCTCAGATTTTCATTGTAGAGTGAACTTAATGAGTTTAACTGACGTGTTAAAACAATTATTGTAAAACGTACTCTTGTGGTGACAAAAAGCTATGAGATTTTCGTATGAGACAAGTCTCCGTTTTACAGTGTGTATTCAATTCACTTTGTGAAACAAAATTGCCTCTCTCGATGTTATAGATTTTATTTAGATTTAAAAGTAATGGTGACTTTGCTGTTGTGCATGTCACAATTTTTACTGAAATGGAAGGCATAATATATACTTGTCAAATTCGAAAGAGTGCAAGGGAAATCTTGGCGTTTATGTATTTGTTAGTTTAACAAAGCAATGCATTTAAGGTACTTATATAGGTTTAATAAACATTCTTTCATTTGACTCTGACTTGAAATCAGAACGATAACTATCAAATATCAGATACTCGTTGCCAAATTGTTACGTTGGAATCGTAATGGTAGGAGTTCACAACCTGAAGTAATAGATGACCTTGCGCGCAGGTAGCGCCACGACCGATGGCAGAGAAGAAGCTGTTTACGTTGTGTCGTCAACATCCAAACTGGCTGTGACGCATTTGGGTAATGAAGTGCAGCAAAACGATCCAAGCAGGAGCTCCACCGGACTAGCAACAGCGCAATCACTGCCCAGAGGGAAGAAGATTGCTGACGAACTTCATTAAAAATACTTTAAAGAATTACGTATTTACAGCTTCTCTTATTTAAGTACTTTATGGCTTCTCTATTTTCCACATCATTCTCTCCAGTCTATTGATAATTTAACTATTTTGTTACTTAGCGGTCACCAACATTTATAATCTTTAATGCCCTCTTTCGATTACTGTTTCTTTAGAAAAATCACCATAGTTCTACAATGTCTTATTAAATTTCCTATTCTTCTTACTATTTCTGACATTCTTCTAAAACTTTCTCCGCTTCCTTATTTACTTTTCCGTCCAACTGATGTTTTCGAAAGGACGCAGGTTTGAATCCCCGTCAGGCCATTCCGATTTCGTTTTTCCATGGTTCCTCTAAATTACTCCATTCGAATGTCGGGATGGTTCTTTCAAAAGACCATAACCGAATACCTCCCCCTTTCTTGCACCCGCTTCCTACCACTAATGATTCCGACGTCGAAGAGGCGTAAGGCCACATGAAAACAAAAAGAAAAAAAAATCTTCTCTATCCCCTGTCAGAACTACAGCTTAAAACCTCTTACTTTCTTCATTTCTCAGATTCCACGTTCATATTAATTTCACGATCCAGAAGAAACACTTATTCTTGTCCTTATCCCATTCTCAAGAACGTAACGCTGTGATCCCTTTTTCTGCATAAAACTTCTATGAACCTCACAGTTTTGCATTTTAATTCCTACCTAAAATTCCTCTCTTACAAAGTACTTGTCTTTACCTATCCTAACATGTTTTCGTGTTATCATTTTTAGATATACACAATCTTGTGAGTATTAATTTTTATTCCGTGTACCTCAGAGGCACTGTTATTTATTAATTACTGAGAGCACTGTTTTATTTTCCATACCGTTTTGTCACTTTTTCTCTTTGGTCGACACACAGTTTTATTCCACCCCAGCTTTTATCTCTGGTCATTTTTATCGGCTGTTTTTTCATCTATTCTAAATATATCCTCTTTCATTTATTTTCTGCTTTGTGTTACTCCGATATTCAACTGTCTATTATGTCTTTGAGGCATAATGGCTCGTCGATGTCGAGGTTATTAGAGCCGAGAGAGGTTTCGAGACAAGGATCGGGTAGAAATTCGGGTATGGCATTTTATATGAACCATCCCGGCATTCACCTGGAGTGTTTTTGGGAAACCGTGAAAAACCTAAATTATGAAGGTCGGAGCGATAATTAAACCCCGTTCACTGGAATGTCAAGCAGAATGTTAACTATTCACCATCCATTACAGTTAATGATGTCTCGTTTCTGCCAATATTATTTGTAGTATATTCGTTTGTAGTGTATACCTTTTTGCTTCAATATTTGTTGCGCCAACATGACATCAATTACGTGGCGGCAGTACTAACTGCACTCACAACTTCGTTTCGCGAACTTTGAGGTTTATGCTTTTAATTCAGAAATAAACTGTCAAAGAAATGTTGGCAAGGTAGGAAAAAAGCAGAGAAGCAGTCCTGTTTTTCTGTCTTTTTATTGGATAGTCAACTGTCTTTCTAAATTTAGGTTGTATGCAACTGCTTCAATCATGTTTGTTTACATCATTTGTTTCCATCATGTCTTGAAACGGCCACTAATAAGGAATATATTATGGTTGTAATTGTGTGTACGAACAGAATGGTTTATTGGTATGTGTAAATCTCTAATTGAATGCCAATGTCGATCTATTATAATTTGTACAATTTAAATTCATTCATATATAGGGCTAAAATTTCCACTACAAGAAAGATTACGCCACACAATATTCAGAGGATTATTTCTATTCAGAAACAGTTATGTACGCCCTTTTTTAAATTCACAGCGTGTCTATATCATATCGAAATGTAAGCTGTCTATGTATGTACAGTTTCATTGAAACGGTTGGTTTTTTTTTTGATACGTGCACACACATATAAACATTAAAAATTTGCCCTCTGTATTATGGATGAAATATGGCACTATGAGGGATAAACAGTATCGAACATAATCTATCACTGTGTGCAGTTTCGCTGACAAAAGTTCCACAATTTAAGAATCTATCCTCTGTAGAATAATCGGGTACCATCCTATATCTTAACTCAAAACATATCGATATAAGAAGTTGAAAACCGTTCATTAGTTTTTGATACATGTGCGCACAGATAGACAACAATTTGAAAATTTACGGTTTGAACGCCACTATCATTAAAAATTATGTTAATAACATGGATAAAAAATATTCTTCATAACCTATCACTATGAGCAGTTTCGTTAAAAGCAATTGTTTAGGTTTTTATTTTTCAATTGCAATGGAGCAAAGGCTCGGGAGGCAGTTTCCATACACATCAATTTTTCCCTTTTCTTATACCCAGTTACTTTTGAACTTCACTAATTTTAATCTCAAATTCTTTCAACGTTTTTGGTAAATTATTTATTTTTGGGAATTTGTTCCAATCCCTGATTCCCTTACCTACAAAAGAATTTATCCCACACCCTTACAGTTTTTCAATCATTGAGAAATTCGTATGCAATCGGAAAAAAAGTATCCTATATGTTAGCCGGCGACATAAGCTATCAACGTGTGCAGTTTAGCTGTAATTCGCTCATTATTTTTTGTGTCAGGATAGACGAAAAGTTTTCAAATTTTACGGTTTTGGACTCAGTACCATATGAAATTTTGTAACTTATCGAGATAAAAAGTATTATATATCTTGACCTACAACATATTTAGTATCAAATACAGGAGTTGGAGAGGGTGCCAAAAAGGGCTGCTAGATTTGTTTCTGGAAATTACCGCAGAACGCAATCAGTAACATCTATATCTATAAAACGAAAACCGGGTATATTTGTACCAGAAAAAGTCAAAATACTGCGCAGATTTCGATGTGAAGTAATGCATGAAAGGGAAATGATGACCATGACCACAAACTGGCACTCGATTTCAGGCACAAGGGTGTAGGAAGATTCTCTTTTTTAGATAAGGGTGTCAGGGAGTGGAACAGGTTACCAAGAGAAATGATGAATAATTTACCAAAAACGTTGGAAGAATTTAAAGTTGAAATTTGTAGAGGGCAAATGTAGGTGTGTAGGAAAGAGGAAGATGGGAGTGTAGGGAAATTGCCACCGAAGCATGTTCTCCATTGCAATTTTCATTACATTAAATTAAAAATCCTCTTATATAAAATGCTAATCTGGAGTATGCGTACGTCGTCTATAGATATTGGCTAGAGAACAGTCACGTGCCAACCGCCACTCGCGAATCAACAGCCACCATATTATATTCATTACTTAATGTTGCTTTTTGTTTATTTACGACAAATAGATGCAGAAACTCATGTAAGGAGAATGGTGTTCGATTTTTATGTTATATTATCTGTATCAGTTATAAGAAGTAGGATAAAACATAACCTAAGTTTTTTTTGGCAGAAGATAAGAAACAATGAAGTTTATTAAAATTTCAGAGAAAGTTTACATGAAAGGTACGTAATCGTGAAATGAATCAGTCAAATAAATGACAATTACAGGGTTTTTATATCATACCCACCGGCATTTAAAGTAAAATGCATTTATTTGAATAAATCATAGACAAATACTCCGATAATCCAACCACAGTATGGCACTCACATCACGAAAAATATCATTAAAAATGATCGTTATTCGTTTTTCCTTACAAGCTATTCCGGAATATATTCCTTCTACCACCATAGACGCTAATCGTCATTACTCTTATGAGGGTAATAGAAACTATGATTTTAGAACGCCGATATTAGTGGAGGTTGTGGCTAAGTTGACCAGAATCGCAACTGACACTTTTTTTTTACAGCATAATTCACTCTGAAATCCGTTTTAAAACAATGTAAACTGCTTTCATAAACGCCAGCTATGTTAGTGAAGGTATTAATTGATGCGGATGGAAGAAGTTCCATGTTTATTGTGCTGAATTGTGCCTGGACCAGGAATAAAGCTGATATTACATAGTATAGCAAACATTTTTGGGATTCCGAAGTTATTTTTAATAGCTGATACCCACGACTTCGTTCATGCTTGTAAGGAATTCGGATTGACAACTACCGACATCTAACAACCATAGTGCACGATGGTAGACTCGATACTTATACTACACACAAATGCCTGTCATCTGCGCTATGTAGTTCAGGCAGCAAAGTAAAATTTACGAACACACATGTCTTTGAAGGAAATACGAAAATATCCTTGATCGACCACTTTCAATCACCATATCTCCCACAATCTCAAAGTTACCGAAATTCGACCAACGTTGTGATCGATGGTGACTCTGTGTTACTGCCACACACTAAGACCAGTGATCTGCGTTTCATAGTTTTGGCTGCAAAGTGATACACAGGGACACATACTTTTTGGTAAAAATTCGAAATTGTCGCAGGTCGATCAGTTGCAACCCCCATATCTCCCATACCACCATAGCTACCGACATCTAACAACCATAGTGCACGACAGGAGACACGATACTACTACCACACACAAACACCAATGATCTGTACTATGTAGTTGGGGCAGAAAAGTGACATATGCGGAGACACATGTCTTTCGTCGAAATACGAAAACATTATTGATCATCCACTTTCAACCACCATATCTCCCACACTCCCACAGTTACTGAAATTTCGCCAACGTTATGATCGAAAGGTGACTCCGTGTTACTACCACACACAAACGCCAGTGATATGCGATAGATAGTTCTCGCTTAAAAGTGATACACCAAGACACATGCGTCTTTGGCAGAAATATGAAATTGCCGCAGGTCGACCAATTTAAACCCCCATATATCCCACACACCCATAGCTACCGTCATCTAACAACCATAGTGCACGACAGGAGACACGATTCTACTACCGCACACAAGCACCAATGGTCTATGCTATGTAGTTGTGGCAGGAAAGAGAAGTATAAGGCGACACAAATTGTTGGTCGAAATATGAAAACGCTCTCCATTGACCAACTTTAATCATCATATCTCCCACATCCCCACAGCTATCGGCATTCGGCCAACGTTGTGCACGACAGGAAACTCCATGCTACTTCCACACACAAATACCAGTGATCTGTGCTAGGTAGTGGTGGCTGAAAAGAACTATGGGAAAACACACGTCTATTTTATATATATATATATATATATATATAAGATGAGATTTGTTTCTATACTTCCATTGTCAGTGATTCAGTTGAAGTTATTACTGTATTGCTATTGGAACTGCTAACAAAATACGCAGAACATCATAAAATTAAGGTTATGAGCAATATGGAATAACAATTCCGTATAATTAACTAGCTGCAAAAATGTATCACTCAAGTAAATGACAGTTATCCGTTATTGATATTATACTTTTCGTCATTTAAAGTAAAGTGCATTTATTTAAATAAGCCAGGATTACCGGAGATCGCGATTCCGCCAGGAATTGGCGTCATAACACAAGACTCCTCTAGAAATACTTTCTGAAGTACATTTAACTGTGTTATGCTGGCCCATGCTGTATCACAACTGAACTGAAAATAATGTCTTTCGATTCGCCTCCCAGGGTAGTACAAGAGCTTACTTAATAGAGATGCACATGACGTGTTCTAAACAAAATTCATGTTCCGATACCAAATACGTATGTATTTCCTCAACAGTTTTCTAAGGAATGCAGTTCATATCTATTGTGTATGATTACTATTTATTTGATTTACATTGTTTATTTTTAATTTCATAATTATGGATTTGTAAATTTTTATCTGAATATATAAATCACTAATATCTATAGTCTGGTCTGCTGTCAACTGAAATCGAAAATTTATGAGAAGGTGTGAGATTAAAAAAATTATGTTTTAGGTGATAATTTATGTATTATGAAATATAAAAATAAGTTATCATAAGTGCTCATTGGTAAAAATACATTTCTACTATTCGGTTGGTGAAACGTATGTATCGGAGACTTCATTTCATTGCGGCCATGTTACTAAATATGCGAGGCAAATGCTTTCAGCCGAGAAAAAAAAAGTTTGGTCGCTGAAAGAAGTAGGCAGTCTGGCGGAGTTCGGCCGAGTAGGTAGGTAACGGTGCAACCACTTCCACCGGAATCCATACCGTTGTGTACTTTTGTTTATTTTTCCGATATCGGCCGTATTGAGCAGAGTGAACAGTCGGTCGAAGTCGGTTCCAGTGTTAACGTACCCTTCTTGTATTCACTTGTCCAGTTTTACTGCCACAGCCTGTTTAGATTTTATTGCTTTCGAATTTAAGACTCTAAGTTTTATGAATCTTTGACAGACAAGGTTGATAATTTCTTTTTCTTTCCTCCTCAAGTGTTAGGTTAGTGGGCACTTTGTCTTGCCTTCCCTAGTGATGGAAGTGTATTTGAGTGTTTTATTGTTTTATTTGTATAACTTTAGTTTGTGTATATTCAATGAAGTGTGTTTTTTGTGTTGTGAATGACTGCAAGATGGAAGAAGGGAGAGTTCAGGGCTATTCTTCCGAAGATACCAAGTGGGCCGCAAGGCTTAACGTCCCCATCCGACGGACGAATCACCATCAACAGTGACATATGCCTTCTCTCCATACGCACTGTGGAGAGGTTTAACACAGGACTTTTGCGCACTATCTGGTGATTACGAATGAACACCACCACCTCTCCTATCTTGCCATTCGTTTTAGGGGTCTTGCACTGGCCGGGCCTCAAGGAAAGAGCCTGCGGGCCAGACCTCAAGGTTTTCATCGAAGTCGCCCTGCACACACATGGGACGTGAAATCCTCAAGGCTTTCTCAGTCCCAGAGTTGGCTTCACGATGGCAACATCCGACGATGATCCTGCATTGCTGCTCTTAGTTTGTTAATCGCGGCAAGTAGAGCTAAAACTAGCGCAAAACAGCGTATAAATAAGAAGTGTATGATGCAAAGAGTGGCTACTCAAAAGAAGAAAATATTCCCACACAAATTTTCTTTCGGAATTGAAGTGTTTTCTCAAAGATTTTCATAATTATTTGAGGATGGACGAAGAAATCTATTTACATCTGTTATCGTTAGTCACTCCATTTATTACAAAGAAAGATACCGTTATTTTGGAAGCAATTTCACCCCATAAAAGACTTACCGCTACACTGCTGTTTTTGGCAACGGGAAGAAGCTATGAAGACCTCTAGTTTTTAACAATAATTTTTGCCAATTTGGCGTAGGCAGATTCTCGTTTGTTTCTGTCGTGGTATTCCTTGAACTAAACTTTCCATAGACAGGGCTCACTTTCATACATTTTTATAAATTCTTCCTGTAAACGGAACATCACGAAACCAAAGAGTACAAACAAAACAGAGAAACAAAATCGTTTGCACACGACAGGCATTCACGAGAAATCCTTGAAAGCCGACTGAGCGCAGGACACACACGCTGAGGTTCTCACCCTCCGTCCCGACCTTCGAGGAAATAAGAAATGTTTTTCGGTGAGGATTTGGTCGCATGAGCGGGCCACTGGGGTGCGGCCACGGCCTCAAGGAAGTGCCAACACACGTTCCGGGGTCGCTCAAGGCCGGGACCGTTCTGTCTAAATCACGACGGTTTCCCGTACGCGAGTGGCGGCCTTTAGGCGCCTTGCACAATCACGATACCGCAACCAATGGAGCCAGTGGGGCGGAAGTTAATAATTTATTGTGACATTAACAGGCTGGTGTCATAGTTTAAAGCTACCGTTCATCTGTCAATTTCGTGGTTCCACTAACTTGGAAATATTATCCTAAATTAACAAGCACTCTGTGTGACGGAAGTTAAACACCTGAAAAAATTCTAGTTCCCTGCGAAATTTGCTAATCTTGTGACCTTGACGGATGTCGAGCCCGCAATCTATGGGTCATTATTGAGACCACATTCAGTAGCGATGAACATGGCACTGAAGAGAACAGACATTATTTAAGGACTCTCACCAGTGTTGGCATGATTATGTCATTCTGATTAAAATTATGATTTAGATCAAATGATTTTTTTCAATAAAAATCAGGGATTAAATCAAACTGTCATTTATTTGACTAAGCAAAGTAAATAACTAATAAAAAAAAAATACGTAATTAATATCTGAATTGTAATACTTAAAAATCTAATTTTCGTGCTTTCTCTGTCCCTAACCGATTTCGTAAATTACTGGACAAGTCCGAAGGTGAAAAATGCTCTTTCCACTGATGCTGATGTTGCTGCTGCTTCAATTAATTGTTTGAAATTGGGTATAAATTGGATTGTTCCTCTTCATTAAAAATATGGTTTTGCGACTTCCACTACTCCAGAGATGTGACATTTTAAAAAACTTCTTCAGTAAACATCACATATTTGAAGGGTTTTGATTGTTACTTTAATTTTATAATTATTGGCAGTAACCTGAACCATCATATTGAATTCTAACTTCATCCAACGCGCTTTCTTCCTCTTCTGTCACCCTGAATTCAGTTTGAGATTGGTCTAATAAATATGCCAAAAAGTGGCTGGGCGTCAAAGCTTGGTTGTATCTCTTTTTAAACTTGGACATATGGCTAATGTTAGTTTTATCGAAGTTGGCTTCAAGTCTTTTCCATGCCTTTACTGCATTTGGTAGAGCTCCATTACTTTTTTTTGTAGAATATCCAGTGTGATTGATACTGGTTTCAGTATC
Source organism: Vandiemenella viatica (assembly GCA_031002005.1). Classification (NCBI taxonomy): domain Eukaryota; kingdom Metazoa; phylum Arthropoda; class Insecta; order Orthoptera; family Morabidae; genus Vandiemenella; species Vandiemenella viatica. The sequence continues at coordinate 313,694,917 of JARYHS010008074.1, read as the reverse complement.
TCAGAAATTCTTCAACATATCTTTTGATTACCATGTTTTCGACTTTTTACTAAATTAAAATGTTTATCATATTTCTTTTCTCTTCACAAATCTTCATTAACGTTTGCTACACAGAAATGAATACTTCAAAATGGAGTTTTCAAACGAACGGCTTATGGCATGATTGTTTCGGAAATATTTGATAATTTGTATAACATGGTACTTAGTATTGGCCATTTTCAATTCCAAATCTGTTGATAGTATGTTCAGCAAATGTGCTGAACAACAATATGCTATAGAATTTTTATTTTAAATGTCTCTTCTCATTTTAGACGTGTTGGAGGCGTTATCTGTTACGAAACTTGCAACCCTATAAACTTAGATTTCAGACACTCTATTAAGTCCAAAGCAAGTATAGTGAGATATGCATACGCATGTGGCTTTCCGGGCTTGTATATAGTGTCAAATAGAAATACTTCGTAATAACGCTTATAAATAGGAATTTCGGAATCGGCTGTCAAAACAAAGAGAGGGCCATCCCCTGTCTCAGCCACCTACAGATGCATTTCAATTTGCATACATAATAGTTGAATTAGTGCTTTAAAAAAACGTGAAAAATCATGAATAATTTGATTTTTTCAACAACAAAAAAAGGATTTTTATGAAAAAATCGTGATTTTTTTCAAACCCTGACTCTCACTTTTACTTTTTTATGCTTCAACCATAAACCAAAAAAAAAAAAAAAATTATTTAACTACTTGGATGTTACCTTAAGTCTACCATGTCTGGTAGCTCAGTATTTAAGCTGCTGCTCTGGTTCCGGGTTTCGAATTCCGGCAGGCGCAGGAATTTTGAGTTGTGTTTCGTTCCGTGGTTCGGATTCCCCGTTAAACTGTAGGTCCCAGAGGAAAGGAACTGGCCGTCTTACCTCTGACACAATGGCTTAGTATACCTCCTTCGGGAGGATCCAACCAACCTTCGGGTTTTGGACTAAGTTACCAGTAAGGATTGCAATTCCACAGTGTTTTCAATCCCGCGACATTTTTGCGGGATTTGCACCAATTCCCGCGGGATCCAGCGGGATTGACATATATTTTAAAACATAGATATTTAAAACGTTATAAATTAAACAATAAACGTCTGTTAATTAAATTAATAAATCAATTTTAATGTTAAATAATAAAAATTAACAGTTAACAATATTTTAATTGGCAAAATTACATTAAATTTTTTTTATTATGTCGTAAGTATACTTCGAAGTTTTACATTTTTGTATTTAAATCTACCATTTTTAAATAAATAATCAAAAATGGAAAATTTTCAGTCTTAGGTCATATTACGTGCCTTACAATACATCACATCAGTTTAAAAACATAGTATCCATAATGGCCAAGTAACCAATTATTATTATTTTTTAAAAAAAAATCTGAATAAACGTTCCATAATACCAAGAGAAAGCATTCAATTTCACAAAGTGAGTGAATATACTCTGTAAAGTGAACACTTGGCTCAGAACATCTCATAACTTTTTGTCACTGCACAAGCACGAGATTTGGCCTATTTTTACAAGAATTGTTTTTGGTGCGATTCATTATTATGTCTCATGATTAATTGATTGATCTTATATTTGATTCATTGTTATTGAAAGAAACAACTCACCAAGACATAAACTGAGAAGATTTTCAGTTTTAATTTACGTGGCGTAACGACTTTTTTAGAGCGGAAATTATTCATATTTTTGTAATAAAGGTGAATTTTTCCGCGTATAATTGAAATGAAGTCCTCACGGGTGTATCGCCGGATTGCGTTTTAAAAACACGAAATTTCACACGTGAGGAAGACAGTGATGGCATGGTGCTTTTACAACACAATTCGGCGATACATCCGTGAAGACTTCATTATACGAGGGGTATTTTTAAAGTAAGAACCGGTTGGCGATATCCTCCTAAATCTCCCACGAACGAAATTGAGCGCATGCGTACACTATTCTGCATCCTTTGAGCACGCGTAGACACAGTTGTCGCTAAGTCAGCGGAGTGTACACTTCGTGGTGAGCGATGGAAGTGATTAAGACAATCCAGAATCCCGCCGCATGTGAAATAAGGTCGGTCATCAGATTCTTGTCAGCAAGAAATGTGACACCGGCGGAAATTCATCGCCAGATCTGTCAAGTGTATGGCCCCAATGCAGTGAATGAAGGAAACGTTCGTAAGTGGGTAAGATTATTCAAGGAAGGTCGGGAGAATGTGCACAATGAACCGCTCTCGGGCCGGCCATCCGTAATCGACGACGATCTTGTGGGTGCGGTAGACAACAAAATTCGTGAAAACAGGCGTTTCACAATTTCCACGTTGTCCTTGCACTTTCCACGAGTTTCAAGATCCGTCCTCTACAACATTGTGTCGGAGAAATTGGATTACAGGAAGTTGTCCTCCCGATGGGTTCCAAGGATGCTTTCTGAGAACACAAAACGAAAAGGTGTGTTAGTGCATTGACGTTTCTGACCCGATATCAAGAAGAAGGTGATGGATTTTTGGACCACATCATCACAGGAGACGAGACTTGGGTGTCCCATCTCTTTTTGCACCTTAAGAGGTTCCTCAGCAGCAAGCGTTTCAACAATGATGATGAAGTGAAACTTGCGGATCAGCAATGGTTTTCCGCTCAGGTGGCAGACTTCTATGATGATGGTATACAAAAACTCATCTCACGGTATGACAAATGCTTGAAAAATAATGGCAACTATGTGGAAAAGTAGCCGAAAGGTTGAAGAATGTCATGTTGAATAAATTACCAAAATATTTTTCGTTGTTAAAAAATTTATTGCCAACCGGTTCTTACTTAAAAAATACGCCTCGTAACTTTTGTTGCCTTTAGTTTACATAACGACAAGGAATTGAAAGGACGTATGCTATTCATTAAAAAGTAACATACTGTGGCATCTGACCAAATCATCGCAAGGGGGATTAATCGAAAGCCAGGGCGGCACATGTAAGCAGGCGACTTTCGTCAAAGAACTTGTTTCAAACGCATTGAGGCGGCGACCACAACAACAATAAGTCAAAGGATATACAATTGCCTTTTGATAGCTGCTAAATAAATAAATAAATTACGATAACATTAGTTTCGTATCAACGAATAATGAAATTTTCAGCCGTAAATACGAAGTTGAGAAAATTACTTTGTTTGCAATTACAGAAAATGGGAATAATGAAACCGTGAAAGATAACGTGTCAGGCACATAAAAAATATTTATTATAGCTACAGTTAGAAATACGCAAAAAAAAACTCGAATTATAGAAATGTGTACTCAAAACAAACGTAAGTTTTAATTAATACTAAAAAGTGAATCTATTTACTTACGAATGACGAAGGTTAAAAAAAAAAAGTTTTTTCACACGAGTCAAATGCCACCTGTAAGGGTTACAGGCAAACAGTGCAATACATGCGATAGCGATCGAGTGGGGCAGCGAGTCACGCAGACTGACACGCGTTTTCGCCGTATTTTGCGGATTGCGGATCCGCTTAATTTTGAGCGGGATCCGCCTGACTGTCAAATAATGCGGGTTCTCGCGGTACTGCGGGATCCCGCTTTGCTGGATTGCAATCCTTAGTTACCAATCAACTAAATATAATTTACTGTTCCGTGTCCATTAATTTTTTGGGAGCTACTGTCCGTTTCATCATCAAACTCTCACGAAGTTCAGAAGTGTTCATTCCGATTAGACTCTGACGTCAGCACATATACAACGTTCACTACATCCCAGCTGTCGGCTTCGATATCGTAGGGCTAGCGAGCTGGCTTCGTGTTGTAGAGGTCACCGGTTCTACTCTGGCCTACGGTATGTGTGGTTGTAAATAAGTGCTGCGTCAGTCCTGTGTTGTCCCTAGATTTGTGATCGTTAGCTGCACTAAAACAGAAAAAAAAAAAAAAAAAAAAAAAAAAAAAAAAAAACGCAGAACAGGCTGAATAGCTATGAGCCCACGTGCGTTTTTTTTTTTTAATCATTCCAGCAGAAGACTGTTATTCAATATCCTTCGCTATCGACGATGACCGAAGTCGCCATCTCATCTGAAGCACCAAGCGACGTGAAACGAGACCTTGGCGGCCGGAAAGCGTCTCTCTTATATCTAACCTGTGTTGCAAACTAATCGACTGCAGCTTCCCCGTCTTCATTATACTGTTGAGGCATTAACTTAGGTTTCATACATTTGCTTTTATCACACGTGAAAACTGTCTCAGGAATGTGTAACAGGGCAAAACATCCTTACGTTACTTAGTACCTCAAGAATACAGAGTCTCCAAACACACACTACTTACCATACTTAAACCGAATTTTCAAAGAGTTTTGCTACATTTGTATTTTTTTTTTTAAATACACATCATTTGTGGTGTATAATTTTGATACCTTTCCTTCCTAATACCGAAGTTAATAGTTTTTTCTCAGTCGTCTTCTATACTATTATAAATCTGTAAGCAAGCTGCGTTTGTAGTGAGGCTTGATCTCTAATAACGCAAAAACTACCGCATCAATTTGCATGGTGTTTCCAAATTTTTAAAGCTAGTGTTGCTGATCAACATCTGCAGAAGTAGCTAACGACTAATATGTACCATTGAGAAGAAGCAAGTCAGTAAAAAATTTCAGAAATGTGAAACTGTAGACCACAGATAATTATACACATTCAGACGGTCACTCCTTTCATAAAGAGACCTGACAAAATTTAGGATTTCCCTTTTTTTTTTTTTTTTTTTTTACTTCTGCGATTCATTTTTCTGGACCGCAGTACTTCAAAATAAAAAGACTACGTGAATCAAGTATAATCAGCATTTACTTGAATCGTAACAGGTCTGTTGAATTACGAAAAAGTTATAATGTATTGTCTCTGGTAGACTGTTATACAGTTTGTCTCTGGAACAAAATTGCTACGTGAATTCTGTACAATACAGCCACAATAAGCCAATACTTAATACGAAATTCAGTTTTTTCTCGAAGAGCGATGTCTGAAAAACAGCTATTATAAATATCAGCAAGTAATAAAACATACTTCTTTCATAATGACTTGTACGGAATTGCACATATTTGGAAGTACTTTATTCGATTAATATGTCTCGTAGCTATAACGTGCAAATATAACTAGGCATCCGAAAATTCAGGTACATGCGACTCAAATAATTACATAGAAAATACGGATATATTGAAAGAAACTCAAATAAAAAAATTTTCATATCCTAATGCTACACCGCGTAAATTATAAAGCTAAAAGCATCGTCCCTTTGGCCTATAACAAAGCATATCAGCTGTCATCACTTTCCGGGTTGCATTTCAATCGATTTACAACTTGCGATAATTTTGCCACTCAAAAATAATTGCTTGAGTTACATGCACATTAGTACATATACTGTACCGTGATCCATTTTGACATTTTTGAATTAATTATATCTGACTGAAATAATGACAATAATGATACGACGATTTGAAACCAAGATTAACTCCAATTCACGTAAATTTCTATTTTAAAGCAGGAATAATTGATGGTGTATCAACATAAAATGAAAACCAATATCCAAACAGCAAAAAATAAATAAATCAGAAAAAATTGAGATGCTGTGATTATTGGTAGGCATCCTAAAATTCTATTCTACACCGCGTAAATTTTAAAACTAAATCCGTTATGCCTGATGCTAAACAAAACGAGTCAATTGTCATCTGGTCCAGGCTGTTGTTTCGCCAGGTACTTACATGCGACTGAAATAATTACATAGAAAATGCGGCTATATTGAAAGAAACTTAAATTAAAAATGTTTCATATCCTAATGCTACACCGCGTAGATTATAAAGCTGCAAGCATAGTCTCTTAGGCCTATAACAAAGCATCATATCAGCTGTCAGGTTGCATTTCAAGCGATTCACAACTTGCCATAATGTTACCACTCAGAAATAATTGTTTCAGTTACATGCACGTTACTACATAAACTGTACCATGATCACATCTCGACATTTTTGGATTATCTGACTGAAATAATGACAGTAATGATACGACGATTTGAAATCAAGAGTAGCTCCAATTCACGTAAATTTCTATTTGTAAGCAGGAATAATTGATGGTGTATCAACATAAAATAAAACCAATATCCAAACAACAAAAAATAAAAAACAACAAAAAATAAATAAATCAGAAAAATTGAGATGCTGTGATTATTGGTAACGAATTTTTATATTTCAGCACACTTCCAAGAGGACTAAGTCGTAGATTACTGCTATATTTACATAAATTTATGGCACCGCGGTTATGTTGCAATCCTCGGTATCCACATTTAAAAAATAAACTTTTTTTAGTTAAGTATCATGGAAACAATATTTTTCATTATATCCACAGATACATCCTTAACAAAGCTTATACCTAGCTATATAATCCCAGGCAAAGTTTACACATAAAATCGCCAAAAAAGTTACACATAATGATTATAATATCAGCTTTCTTAACGTTACAACTGTTATATATCCATTTAAATTTTCGGTACCACGGTTAACGTGGAATCCTCCATATCAGCATTTAAAAATATTATGTTTTAGCTGAGTTAAATATTGCTTTCAGAAATAATATTATTTATTACTACCACAGATATTCTATATTGTAACCAAGTTTATGCTCATCTATATACTCGCAGCCAAAGTTCACGCATAGTGATAATTGCAGCTGTGAAAACGTTTTAATTGTTAGTGCTGTGAGTTGGGTAAGTATAAAAGTTTATGATATGCCCTTGCGAAAGAGACCTAATCTGTCGGGGTCAACTTCTGCAGCATTGCTTTATTTACTTATAACGCAAAAATAAAAGCCTTTCTAAACAATAAATGTTTATACTTCGCACAATAATTACAACCACGAATTACTACTGTTAATTTTTCAGGAACCTTTTCTACTATTGAATCAATTGCATCATGTTAAAATATGAATAAAACAACTCTCTGACATCAGTATGAAAACCGAACCTAACGTATTAACCGAAACAAACGAAACTATTCAGAATACATTAACAGTTCATGCCTTTCCACGTTAATGTCTGATAAGAGAATAAAATCGGTAAATAATTTCTACACCTGCCAAGGCACTCGCGCGTGAAGCAGCGGGCAAATGCTAGTTAGTAATAAAATTCCGAGATGCAGAGTGAAATTGTTTTCAGTAAAGATTAAAAGCTGTAAGATTTTTCTAAACAAAATTTTATTTTCTGTAGCAGGAACAGGGTTAATTAACTATAACTTTAGAAATTATTGCGCTAACAACAATTAGTTCTCAACTGACGTTGCTCGATAAACATATATCGAAACGCAAAATCTAAATTAGTCAGTAAATATCACTCGTCTGCAGTTCGTGGCCTTTTATTTTGCCTTCTCAATGTGGTGAACCAAACGTAACCGGCGATGGTGGAGCGTATCTGCAGTAGGTAGTTCAACTGGCACCAAGAAATGAACTTGCAATCATGCGGGTGTAGTCAGATACGTAGTCTAACAATATACCTACGCGTTTACCGGTGGTAGATATATAGCCAGGATCTATCGAACGATGGAATGGTATTACAATATTGCACGGAACTCAGAACATGGTAGAGGCATGCATTGAGACACTAATCAGACAAAATGTCTAGCTTATCTCCCCCAGCCTAACGTCAATTTTATTGAACTTTCAACTTCTTCAGTTGTCAAACTGAAAGTTGATTTGCAGCAGTTCTCTTCCTTTCCAGTTCATTGTAGGAGACTTAACCCATATCTGTCAATCTGATTCATATATGCCAGGCGTGGTATTCCTCGCCAGTTTTGGCCTTCAATTGAACCTTCCATTATTACTATAAAAACTCTGAGTGGCGCTGTAGATGGCCAGTAAGAGTGTCTCTTCTTGTTGACCGAGCGTAGTGGGTGAACGGTTAACGTTCTGGCCTCGTATTCGGGAGGACGCGGGTTCGAATCCCCGTCCGGGCATCCAGATTTGGGTTTTCCATGGTTTCCCCAAATCACTCCAGGCGAATACCGGGATGCTTCCTTCAAAAAGGCCATGGCCGTATTCCTTCCCGTTCCTTGTCCCCATCCCACCTCTAATGACCTTAGCCGTCGACGAGGCGCAAAGTAATAAGAATAATCTTCTTAGGGAGCGTCCATAAACCACGTAGCTCCATATTGCTCTCCTGAGAATCCTCCCTCTCCCCTCCCCTCCTCGTAGCCCTACGTGGCTTTTGCCTCTACCCCCCTTCCCCCCTCCCCCGCCCCCGCCCCACGTAACATGTAGCTCTTTTCCCTTTTGATTCCAGAAGACATTTTGTACCGTTTTCTCCTGTCAGACTATTGTAAATTCCTTATTTTAACTGTGAAAAATGTTATGAAAAGAAAGCTACGTGGCCTGGCTTACCATCCGCCTTTGTATAATTCTGGTAACAGACTCAAATATTTCGTACGGACTGATGAAATATTTTACTTGAACCATTCCACAGCAGACCGATAATGCAATTAGTATTGTCTAACGATCCCTGCCATATGGATACTTGACCGAGCGTGGCGGTGTAACGGATAGCGTTCTCGCCTCGCATTCGGGAGGACGGCGGTTCGATCCCCGTTCGGGCATCCAGATTTGGGTTTTCCATGGTTTCCCAAATCACTCCAGGCAAATGCCGGATGCTTCCTTCAAAAGGCCATGGCCGAATTCCTTCCCATTCCTTGCCCCCATCCTTGCCCCCCATCCTTTCCCGTCTCTAAAGACCTCGCTGTTGAGAGACGTAAATACAATTTAAAAAAAAAAAAAATGGATACTTGAAGCTCGGGCTACGCTTCTCAAGTGCGTCAGATACCTATGAGGATGCAGCATGGCTATTTTTTTTTTTAAATGTCTTTTGGCATCTTAGGCCATTCAGCCAGCCTGATGAGCTTTTCCAGATAATTAGACACACCACAGGACGAACATGACATTCACAGACACAACACTTAAACACCCATGCCCGCGGCCGGACTCGAACCGGCGACGTTCGGCACGCGGAGCTAGCACTCTAGCCCCACGCTACCGAGGCCGGCACATGGCTATTCTCTTTGGCATTGAGCGTGTCCTGTAGCCGTCTGCCGCAGCAGACATTCGAGACGGGTCAAGCGGGCAGACGCGAGCGTTGAACTTGCAGCATCTCGGCTCAGCCAGCACACATTCACAGCACAGCGGACCGTAGCAATCTATATTCATTCACCTCCCACAGCCGTACAAAGTAGGTTAAATTGACAGAGCTTAAAATGGTGATAAAGCAAGGAGGCTAACTGCACGCAACTTGTCCAGGAACCTCAATAACCTACGAGATATCAATTTTGAAGTGAAAATTTATACAGGCTGGCTGTAATCTGGGAGTAAATCTATGAATTCGCGTCTCCAATAGGCTATGACGTATTGCGCGTTGGACGCTATTTGGAACACAGAGTTTTTATCCGATTTTGATGAAACTTTGCTATCAATACTTTAAAAAAATAGAAAAATATTTACAAAAACTTAAAACCTCTCCTCCTTTCCCTCTTATCTTAATTTCTATCAACGTTTTCATACAAACTCACAGTTTTTAAACCGATTTTGATAGTAATTAGCACACGTATACTTCACAACGATGCGGTCTGGTAGTTCATCGGTTAAGGCGCTTACTGCAGAAAATTTCTCTCTCCGGTCGTGGGTTCAAATACCGTCGTCCACACGAATTTTCGGGAGATGTATTTGATTACATAAGCTACACCGCGATCTTCCGTGGTTCTGATTTCACGTTAAACTGTATGCACCTGAGGAAAGGAATTGGCCTTCCTGCCTCTAACACAATAGTTAGGTACATCTCCTCGGGAAGATATGACCAACGAGCATCCACTATAGAACAACTTCCTGTGTCATGTGAAGTACGCCAGAACTAGAGATGGGTCGTTCGCGAGTGAATCAGTTCTTTAGAGCAATTCATTTAAAAAGAGCGAGTGAGCAGTCGCTCACTAAAAAGTGAACGGTAGGTTCTTCTAGGTGAATCAGCCGTAGGTCCCCAGTACCTGATAGGATTACCGGATTAAGTTAAGGCGGGCGGCTAAGACAGGTGCAGAATGCGCAGTCAATAGAAACCCTGTCACCAGTTCATTGCGGAATTATTATTATTCAGTTTATCTGTTGCTATAAGTATGACGTGTCACGCGTATGATATTCATAGTTTTAATTTTCACTTCTGACGGAAGTCCCCAACACTACCAAATGTTTAATTAATTCTAAGATTCCGAATAATTCTTAATCCACTGTATCAAAGTACGACGGTTAGTTTCCTTCGAAATCTACAGATTAACTTGAAATCCAAATAATAGAGTGACGCCATATGCACAAAGCAAGCTTTGCTATACTTCACGGTCATTTAATTTAATTGAGATGGAGCGCACGCTCTGGTGGCAATTTCCCTAAACACTCATTTTTCCTCCTTTCCTGTACCCACCTACTTTTCCCCTCTACAAATTTAAATTTTTTCAACGTTTTTGGTAAATTATTCATCATCTTGGTAACTTATCCCAATCTCTGACCCCCCTAGCTATGAAAGAAAATCTTCCAACACCCTTGTGCCTGAAATCGAGTGCTAGCTTGTGGTCTTGGTCATCTTTTACCTTCCAGGCATTACTATTAATTTTTACACCAGTATCTTTCCATGCCTCATCACCAATATACGCATTTTACACTCCCAGCACTCTCTTCATCCTCCTCCTGTCTTCCAGTGAATCACGTTCCAGCTCTTTTATCATATCGGTTACTGATTGTGTTCCGTGGTAATTTCCAGACAACTCTACCAGCCCTTCTTTGCACTCCCTCCTGTATTTGATACCGAATATGAGGGTCTCATATTACACCACCATATTCAAGCAATATTCTGACAAAAATTTTGTAACCCAGTTCCTTTACTTCTCTCGGTCATCCCCCATCACTCTCTCCAAGTGAAGGATTTTGGAACCTTTTCCTAGTACCTGTCCAATGTGTCCTGCCCAGTTGAGCTTGTTATCAAATGTTATGCCAAGATATTTGCATTTCAGATCTTCACCAAGCAATTCTTTCCCTACCTTATCATCATGCATTATCTTCATATCATGTTATCTTTTTACTTATGACTTTACGCCTCGTCGACGTTGAGGTAATTACAGGAGGGATGGAACTGGGAACAAAGAACGGGAAGGAATTCCGCAATGGCATTTTGAAGGAAGCAACCCGAAATTTGCCTGAAGTGACATGGGGAATCCATGGGAAATCCAAATCTGGTTGCCCGGACGGGGATTTCAACCGGCGTCCGAAATGGAAGTCCAGAGCGTTAACCGCTCACCCACCAAGCTCGGTCCATGTTTATCAACCCAGCTAGATATCCTGTCCAGATCACCCTGCAGCTGTTCACAGTCCTATACCTTTTACATAGCATTATGTCATCTGCAAACAACCTAACTTTTGATAGTAAACCATCAACATAATAAGTCATCAGAATAATGAATACCAATAGTCCCAATACTATGCCCTGTTGCATTCCCATTTTTACTTCCAATTTCTTTGATACTGCATTTCCTATCTTAAATTTTTGCTTTCTACCTTTTAAAAATTCTTCTACCCAACAGATCACTTTCTCATCCACTCTAATAGTTTTTACCTCATTTGCCACCATTTTGTGACTCTGTAAAAAGACCTAGTGGAACACTATCAATTTGGCCTCCCGTGTCGTTTACCGAAATTTCTTGCATATATCCTACTAACTGAGATTCGCATGAATGTACTTGCCTAAAGCCATGTTACTGACTTGAAAACCGTTTACGCTCCTCATATATATTTCTGATGTCGTTGCATACCAATCTCTCCATTAATTTACCTACCACTGATGTCAAACTGATTGGCCTATAATTTTCAACTCTATTTACCACTCCTTCTTTATGTACCGGTACAACTATCGCACTTTTTCAGTAATCTGGCAAGTAGCAAGTATACAGACTCAATTTAAGTAATATTCCAAGATAAGATACAACGTCACATCCTGCTATCTTTAAGACATTTGTAGTAATATTATCTATATCTTCCCCTTTACGTATTCCTCAGCTTCCTTCGTTCCTTCCTGATATCCTCGGATTGAATTTAATTTTTTTGTTCTGCTCGTTTCTAATTGTTTTGTTAAGATCGTTCTCCGATTTACACCCTCCTATTTCTGATTTATTGCCCTTAATGGTCTCACTAAACCAGTTATTTAAAATCTCTGCCTTTTTCGAATCCTCAGTAACTTTTCTCCATCCTTATCAATAATTTTCTCAACACACTCCATTTTCCTCGGTTTTCCAACATAGCCATAGAAACTTCTAGATGCATCAAGTCAGTGGTCCCCCTGCACCAATAATACTCTTCAATAGCCCATTTTTAGCCATCTTCTTTGCTATTATTAATTCCTTGTTTAGTTGTTTCAAATATTCCCTACTACCCTGTTGTCTCTTAACTCTGTTGCTTTCTTCTTACCAACCTCTTTAACATATTGATAGTGTAGCACTAGATCTTTCAAAGGCTTTTGACAGAGTGAGCCATAAAATTGTGGCAAATGAGGTAAAAACTATTGGAGAGGACGAGAATGTGATTTGCTGCGTAGAAGAATTTTTAAAAGGTAGAAAACAGAAAGTTGGGGTAGAAAATGTATTACCAAACGAAGTGGATGTAAAAATGGGGGGTGCCACAGGATAGCGTATTGGGACCTTTGCTATTCATTATTCTAATGAATAATTGTGTTGATCGTTTACTATCAGAAATTAGATTGTTTGCGGATGACATAATAATGCTATATAAAAGGATCAAAACGGTAGAGGACCATAAACAGCTGCAGTGTGATCTTTTTTTTTTTTTTTTTTTTTTTAATTTAATTTAATTGCAATGGAGCACAGGCTCCGGTGGCAATTTCCCTACACAGCTATCTTCCCCCTATCCTGCACCCACCTACATTTGCCCTCTACAAATTTTTTCTTTAAATTCCTTCAAAGTTTTCGGTAAATTATTCATCGTTTCTCTTGGTAACTCATTCCAATCCCTGACACCCTTACCTAAAAAAGAGAATCTTCCTACACCCTTGTGCCTGAAATCGAGTGCCAGCTTGTGGTCATGGTCATCTTTTCCCTTCCATGCACTACTTTTCATACCTACTGCAATATCTTTCCATGCCTCATCACCAGTATATGCCCTGTACACTCCCATGACCCTCTTCATCCTCCTCCTGTCTTGCAATGAATCCCATTCCAGCTCCTTTATCATATCCGTCACTGATTGCATTCTGCGATAATTTCCAGAAACAAATCTAGCAGCCCTTCTTTGCACCCTCTCCAACTCCTGTATTTGATACGTAAAATGAGGGTCCCATACTACACTACCATATTCGAGCAATGGTCTGACCAAAGTTTTGTAACCCAATTCCTTGACTTCTCTCGTACATCCCCTCATAACTCTCTCCAACAAGTGCAGAACTCTGAAACCTTTTCCTACCACCTGTCCTATGTGTCCTGCCCAGTTAAGTTTGTTATCAAAAGTAATTCCAAGATATTTGCATTTCAAGTCTTCAGCAAGCAATTCTTTCCCCACCTTATATTCATAATTAACCTTTTGTTTTTTATTTGTGTATCTAATAAGCTGACTCTTCTTTTACCATTTATCTTCATTCCATGTTTACTAACCCAATTAGATATCCTGTCCAGATAACCCTGCAACTGTTTACAATCCTCTATCGTTTTGATTCTTTTATACAGCATTATGTCATCTGCAAACAATCTAATTTCAGATAGTAAACAGGCAACACAATTATTCATTAGAATAATGAATAGCAATGGTCCCAATACGCTACCCTGTGGCACACCCATTTTTACTTCCACTTCTTTGATACTACATTTCCTACCCTAACTTTCTGTTTTCTACCTTTTAAAAATTCTTCTACCCAGCAAATCACTTTCTTATCCACTCCAATGGTTTTTACCTTATTTACTACCATTTTATGGCTTACTCTGTCAAACGCCTTAGACAGATCTAGTGCTACACTATCAATTTGGCCTCCCTTGTCCATTTCATCTGAAATATCCTTGCATATATCCCACCAACTGAGATTCGCATGAATATCCTTGCCTGAAACCATGTTGCCTGCTTGAAAACCAATTACGTTCCTCACATATATTTCTGATGTGGTTGCATATCAATCTTTCCATTAATTTACCTACCTCTGATGTCAAACTGATTGGCCTGTAATTCTCAACTCTATTTCTCACCCCTCCCTTATGTACCGGTACTACTATTGCACTTTTCCAGTCCTGTGGTAAGCAGCAAGTGTCTAGACTCAATTTAAATAATATTTCAAGATAAGGTACAATGTCACATCCGGCTATCTTTAAGATATCTGTAGTAATATTATCTTCACCAGCCCCTTTATGTTTTTTCAGCTTTCTTATTTCCTTCATGATTTCCTCAGGATGGATATCAAATTTTTTACTATCGTCATTTCTAATTGTGTTGTTAAGCTCGTTCTCCGAATTAGACCCTCCTGTTTCTGATTCATTTTCCCTAATGCTTTCTCTGAACCAGTTACTTAAAATCTCTGCCTTTTTCAAATCGTCAGTAACTTCTTCTCCATCCTTATCTATAAGTGTCTCTACATCCTCCCTTCCCCTCAGTTTCCTGATATAGCCATAGAAATTTCTAGATGCATCAGTCAATGGTCCCCCTGCACTGACAATACTCTTCATAAACCCATCTTTGGCCATTTTCTTTGCTGTTATTAAGTCCTTGTTTAGTTGTTTTAAATATTCCCTACTACCCTGCTGTCTCTTAACTCTGTTATGTTCTTTTCTTACCAACCTCTTTAACCTCCTCACTTCCCTATTATAGTACATAGGATCTCTACTTCTCTTTATTTTTTGCTTTGGAATAAATTTTTCTTCCCCCTTTCTTATTATCTCCTTGAACTCTTTCCACCTTGACTCTACTGTACCTGAGCCTTCCTTCCATTTGCTGAATTGTTCTCTGAAATATCTCCTCAAATTTGAAACCTGTGCCTTTTTATAATTGTACCTATTTCCCCCTTCAATTTTGGCTGCTGGTTTACTGAATCCTCTAATATCCATCAGAACTGCTTCATGATCACTTATTCCTTCAGTTACTTGATACCTCAAAAGGTTTTCATCGGGCCTGAACAGGATACCTTGTTGGGTTGTTAAATATAGGATGAAGATAAATGCAAATAAATGTCAGCTTATTAAATACATAGATAAAAAAACCTAATGGTCGATTATGAAAGAATGGTGAAAGAATGGCTTGTTGAAGACTTAAAATACAGGGTGGTCAGAAATTCACTCATCGGCGGGTAAGGGCAGTGTTCGGGATGTTGCACTAACGAAATAAATACAAAAAAAATCTAGTAAAAGTCGTACTGTTTTTGAGTTATTCACAGCTAAAGTTGGCCAAAAAGAGCGCTGCGCGGGCGAATTCAAACAACCTTCCACACGCGGTGTTGCCAAGCGTATTCGAGGCATGGGACTGCCAAAGAAAACGATAAGAAAAACGCTCTCCGGAAGCGGGGATCGAACCCGGAACCTTCAGATTGAGAGTTTGCCGTCTTACTGGCTACGCTGCCAAGGCACTAGAATTTCCTTGTTTTTAGAAGCCACTAGAGCGGACTGTTTGTTCGTAATCGGAATTAATCGGTAATCCGCGACATTTTTCGGGAAGTCGGTGGTGGGACTAAAGTACCATGCCAGAAGAAGTATCTCAGTAGAACGCAATTTATCGATAAAGACAGTGTCGTCATGCAACGTCATCAATTTTCGTTTGAAGAGTACGCCGATATGCATTTGGCGTATTGCGCTGCTGGACAAAAAAGGGCCGAAGCAGTAAGGATTTGTACGACTCGATTTCCTAACCGTGTGATTCCATCGGTCAACACTTTTGTGTTGGTTGACAGAAGGTTGAGGGAGACGAAGTATTATTGTCCACAGGCCCGACGACGGACGAAATCAATTCAGGCGGAGTGTAGGATTTGAAGACAATGTCTTGGAAATTATTGCTGATAATCCGAGGACAAGCTCTAGAGTCATTGCCAACGCATTGCAGGTACGTCCAGTCTAAGTGATCCCTCAAATTCTCCGTTTAGATGCAGCCTTTCAAGAGGGTCATTTTTGATGTTTTTTAATTACCAGGCCGCGCGTGCCACTGTTTTGGACGTCCTTCACGACGAAGGGTTACATCCCTTTCACTTTCAAAAGGTTCAAGATTTGGAGGAAGACGATTTTCCACTTCGAGTTCAGTTTTCACAGTGGTACCTGTTGCAAAATAGTAGCAAGGATATTCACGTTAATCAATAAAAATGTTTGATTGAAATCTAGTGAAATACGATTACATGGAATAAAAGAAGCTTCTTTGCAACGAATAAATTAAGTATGCAGATTTTTTTTTTTTTTTTGTGCCAGTAACTAAACGATTTTTGTACAAAAATTAAAGATTAATCTAGCAAGCAGATCAACTAATTCAAAACCAATTCCCATAAAAAATCCTTTAGCCCCACCACCGACTTCCCGAAAAATGTCGCGGATTACCGATCAATTCCGATTACGAACAAACAGTCCGCCCTAGTGGCTTCTAAAAACAAGGAAATTCTAGTGCCTTGGCAGCGTAGTCGGTAAGACGGCAAAATCTCAATCTGAAGGTTGCTGGTTCGATCCCCGCTTCCGAAGAGCGTTTTTCTTATCGTTTTCTTTGGCAGTCCCATGCCTCGAATACGCTTGGCAACACCGCGTGTGGAAGGTTGTTTGAATTCGCCCGCGCAGCGCTCTTATTGGCCAACTTTAGCTGCGAATAACTCAAAAACGTTACGACTTTTACTAGATTTTTTTTGTATTTATTTCGTTAGTGCAACATCCCGAACACTGCCCTTACCCGCCGATGAGTGAATTTCTGACCACCCTGTATAAATATTTTGGCATTGAATTTGATAATAAGCTTAACTGAACACATTTCACAGGTAGTACGAAAAGATTTCAAAACTTTGAGCTTGCTGGAGAGAGTGATGGGGGCTGTACGAGAGAAGTAAAGGAATTGGGTTACAAAACTTTGGTCAGAACATTGCTAGAATATGGCAGTGTAGTATGGCAATCACATTTTGAATATCAAATACAGGAGTTGGAGAGGGGGCAGACAAAGGCTGCTAGATTTGTTTCTGGAAAATAACCGCAGAACGCAATCAGTAACAGATATGATAAAAGAGCTGGAATAGGATCCATTGGAAAACAGGAGGAGACTGAAAAGGGTCATGGGAGTGTACAAGGGGTATATTGGTGATGAGGCATGAAAAGATATTGGTGCAAGAATGAAAAGTAATGCATGGGAGAGAAAAGATGACCATGATCACAAGCTGGCACTCGATTTCAGGCACTAGGGTGTAGGAAGATTCTTTTTTTTTTGTACGAAAAGGTGTCAAGAATTGGGATAAGTTAACAAGAGAAATGACGAATAATTTACCAAAAACGTTGAAAGAACTTAAATTTGAAATTTGCAGAGGGCAAATGTAGGAGGGCGCAGGAAAGGGGGGAAAGATGGGTATGTAGGGAAATTGCCACCGAAGCATACGCGCCATTGCAATTGCAATTAAATTAAATTAAACATTCTCACTTCCTTATTATAGTACTTAGGTTCTCTACGCAGCAAAAGAAAATTGGCTACATGAAAAGTGTGAAGAAGTAGAAAAGGAAATGGTCGTAGGTAAAGTAGATGTTGCATATAGGAAGATCAAACAGAATTTTGGAGAAATGAAGAAAAGAGGCGTGAACATTAAACCCGCCGATGGGAAACCAATTTTAAGCTCAGAAGCTAACCGCTGGAAGGAATACATTGAGAAACTGTTATGATGGCGACGACTTGCACAATAGCGTAATAGAAAATGAAGGCGATGTCAACATTGATGACTTAGGAGATTCTGTTTTGGGGACAGAATTTAATAGAGCTCTGAATGACTTAATTTAATTTAATTTAATTGCAATGGAGCACAGGCTCCGGTGGCAATTTCCCTACACACCCATCTTCCCCCTATCCTGCACCTACCTACCTATTGAAAGCAAATAAGACAGTTGGAATTGATGAGATCCCTGTAGAACTTTTTAAATCCCTAGGAGAAGAAGGAATCAAAAGAGTATTCAAGCTGATATCAAAACGTTATCTAACAGGAGAAATTACAACTGATTTTAATAAAAGTATCATCTTCACACTTCCGAAGAAAACACAAGCCGTCAAATGTGAGAATTATCGCACCATTAGTCTAACATCACATGCTTTAAAATTACTGACCCGAATAATATAAGAAGAATGGAAAGGGTAGTAGAAGACATAGTAGGTAAATTGTAAAATGAAACACAGCCAACCTGTTGCAATATTCATTGAATTTATTGTTTACCGGTTTCGATCCGCCTTACGGGAGTCTTCTTCAGAACTTGTTAAAAAGTATTACATAAATCTAAAATTCTCAATAAAATAGTATATTTTGTACTAAAGTCACACATTAAAATATATTTTATAGCTATCCATCCGGCAGCCAACGTGTATCACAGTGCCAGCGTCACATCTAACCTGGGAGGCAGCTTACTGCAGGTTAGATGTGACGCTGTGATACACGTTGGCTGCCGGATGGATAGCTATAAAATATATTTTAAAGTGTGACTTAAATACAAAATGTACTATTTTATTGAGAAGAGTTTTTAGATTTATGTAATACTTTTTAACAAGTTCTGAAGAAGACTCCCTTAAGGCAGGTCGAAACCGGTAAACAATAAATTCAATGAATATTGCAACAGGTTGGCTGTGTTTCATTTTAGAATTGAAGAAATACCCTTGCTGTTGATGCTGCAATGCTCAAGATTTTGATAGTAGGTAAAGATCAGTTTGGGTTTAGGAAAATTCGCGGTACAAGGGAAGCAATTCTGGCTTTAAGATTAATACTTGAAGGGTGGATCAAGAAAAACAAAGATACTTTTATGACATTTGTTGATTTAGAAAAAGCTTTTAAAAATGTTAGGTGGGAAAAGAAGTTCAAAATTTTAAAGAAGTCAGGTCTAAAGTATCGAGATAGCAGAATACTGTATAAACTATATAAAAATCAAGTGGCTGTAATAGAAGTAGAGAATCATGAGAGACAAGCATCAGTTAAAAAGGTTGTAGTCTATCCCCGTTAATATTCAACTTGTATGTAGAGGAAGCAATAATGAAAGTCAAAGAAAAATTTCCATGTTGTATAAGTATTCAGGGAGAAAAAATAACTATGCTAGGATTTGCTGATGACATTGTCTTGTTAGCAGAAAGGTGTTAGGATATTGAGAAATTACTGAATGGCATGAACAAAATCCCGAAGGAAGATTTTGGCCTGAATATAAATCAAAGCAAGACTGAAGTGATGAAATGTATCAGAAATCATACAAATACTAGTAGATTAAATATAAAAAAATAGGATCGAATGCAATTGGAGAAGTTAGTGAATTCTGCTATCTGGGAAGCAAAATTACAACCGATGGCCGAAGCAGGAATGATGTTAAAAACAGAATAGCACTAACAAGAAGAGCTTTCATGAAAAAGTTAAATCTTTTAGTTTCAAACATTGATCTAGGAATTAGAAAAAACTTTTTAAAACTCTATGTGTGGAGCACAGCACTTTACTGTAGTGAAATATGGACGTTAGTAATACCGGAAAGAAGGAAAATTGAAGCATTTTAAAATGTGGTGCTACAGAACAATGCTGAAAATTAAGTGGACAGACAAAATAAGAAATGAACGAGTTTTGGAAATGATGAGTGAGGAAAGAAGAGACAGGTTGGTAGGTCATATTTTGAGACATGCTGGATTGGTTAATTTGCTGGTGGAGGGAACGGTCGAAGGTAAGAACTGTAGAGGAAGACAGAGATCATAATATATATGAAGCAAATAATTGAGACGTGGGTTGTAAGAGATATGTAGAGATTGAGATGAAGAGGTTAGCACAAGATAGGAAAGGATGGAGGATTGCATCAAGCCAGTCGAAAGACTGATGACAGCAAAACAAAATAATGAAAACTACTCCACCAATATTGCTCCTCTATCTCTGCGGTACGTTCTGTAACCGTCGGCAAAAACCTCATTTTCTAGTACTTCTCTCTACACCTTTGTTCATTATATTTCTACAGTTCCCCACTAACACGCTTATTACTGGCTTTGTGGTATTTTCAGCGTTAACCTCCTCCTTTCCAGTTCTGCAATAGTCAGCAGCTTCATCGATTTCTTTTGCGTTCGTGGATCTACAATTAGCATCGTTTTGATCATCTATTTCCATCCCCACACGAGCATCCCCTAATCTAAAAAAGGCACAGTCCTGACTCCATCATCACTGGATATGGGCACCCTTACAGCTTAAGTCTGCCTTTGGCACGGATAACAGCGGCGACACGTTTTGGAATGGAAGCAATGAGGCCTTGGTAGGTCGCTAGAGGGAGGTGGCACCACATCTGCACACACAAGTCAACTAATTCCCGTAAATTCCGGGGAGGAGGGCGACGAGCTCCGACGCCCTGTTCAATTAAATTACAGACGTGTTCGATCGGGTTCATATCTGGCGAGTTGGGGGGCCAGCACATCAATTCCAACTAGCCACTGTGTTCCTCGAACCACTCCTTCACATCCTTGGCATTGTACATGGCGCATTATCTTGTTGAAAAAATGCCACTAACGTCGGGAAACATGGTCGTCATGAAGGGGTATACGTAGTCTGCAATCAGTTTTCGATACTTATTGGTCGCCATGGTGCCTTGCACTGGACCCATAGATGCCCACGTGAATGTTCTGCAGAGCATAAATGATTCGCCGCCATCTTGTCACCGTCCCACAGTACAGGTACCAAGAAACTGCTTCCCTCGTAAACGACGGATTCGCACCCTCTCACTGGCGACGAAGAAGGTATCGGGATTCATCAGACCATGTAACGCTCTGCCACTGCGCGAACGTCCAAAGACGATGGTCACGTACCCATTTCAGTAGTAGTTGCCAATGTCGTGGTGTTAACATTGGCACATGAATGGGTAGTCGACTGCGGAGGCCCATCGTTAGGAGTGTTCGGTGCACTGTGTGTTCATACATACTTGTACTCTTCCCAGCATTAAAGTCTGATGTTAGTTCCGCCACAGTTCGCCGCCTTTCCTGTTATACCAGTTAACCTACGACGTCCGATATCTGTAATGAGGGTTGGCCACTCTCGACGTTTGGACGTGGTTTCACCTTGGTTTCTCCACTTGTTGAAGACACTCATCACAGCACTCTTCGAACACCCGACAAGTCGTCCAGTTTCCGAAATGCTCGTGTCGTGCCTCCAGGCCATCACAATCTGCCGTCGGTCAAATTCAGATTGATAGCGTGTTTCCCTATTCTTAACACGGATAGCACGCTCACTGATACTACTTGCACCGTGCGTGTGTCTGACTAGCAGTCATTTCACGTCAGGTGACGCTGCTATCACCTGGACGGGTTTATATCAATAGTAGGTAGGTAGACATAATTTTCTGTCTGATCAGTGTACCATTGATGTTCAGAGGCACAACTCCCAAATAGTACTTCCATATCCACATTTACCCGCATTACAGAGTGGTTCAACTGTGGCCAGTCATGGCGACTTAGGACCTGCATGAACACAACCCTTTTATGCTATGCTTCTTCATCAGCTTCCTCAGGTCACTCTCTATACTGTAACTCAAATTCTTATTAATATTATTTACCGTAGCTCCCACTACCACTACTCTATCATCCTTAGTGAAACCCTTACAGAGTGAACCTATATCCTCTATCGCCTGACCTAATGTTTCAGTAGGTTTGGAAAAACTTGTGAACTGGTAACCTGTGCCTAACTAATCTTACAGAAGAAGTCCTACACCTTTCCGATGGCTTCTACCTAGCAGCAGAACCCTTTTTCGCCTGCACGCCCCTATTCCTAAAGGGCTGCTGAATCCTACCTACTCTTACATTTACATGAGGCTCTTCTCCTACTGACTCTGGTAGCAGGTCAAACCTATTTTTCCTGGCGTCTTTATCCTACTATCCGTATTTCTCCTACGACCTGTTATCAGCACCCAACCATCCTTCTCAACCTCTTCCAACCCACTATCTCTACTTTCTGACCGAGCGGGGCGGTGTAACGGTTAGCGTTCTCGCCTCGCATTCGGGAGGACGGCGGTTCGAATCCCCGTCCGGGCATCCAGATTTGGGTTTTCCATGGTTTCCCCAAATCACTCCAGGCAAATGCCGGGATGCTTCCTTCAAAAGACCATGGCCGAATTCCTTCCCATTCCTTGCCCCCATCCTTGCCCCCATCCTTGCCCCCCACCCTTGCCCCCCATCCTTTCCCGTCTCTAAAGACCTCGATGTTAAAAAGAGACGTAAAGCAGTTACAAAAAAAAATCTACTTTCTGCATCTATAGTTTGAGCTTTGACAAGTTCAGCCTCCACAGGCAGAGTCCCCATAGGCCACGCCTCCACGAACTGAGCCTCCCTCACAAAGTGGACAAAACCATGGCAGAGCCTCATTCCCACATCCTCTCTTTCATATATGCCCATAAGAGAAGCCTCCCAAAAATTTCGACTCATACCAAACAGTAGACTAATTTTTACCAACAGGAAGTGTACTATTTTTTCTCGGTCGTTCCACTGTTTATATTAAAATAAATATGGAAGTAAATTTTCTTTCATCCAACAGTATTGGTTTTTTCAGGTAAAGTAAGGTGAGCTTCCATAATTCGTTTCCAACATTAAACTGTAGGATATCATTACGATGCTTGGTTACCGGGTTAGGTTAGCCGGTAGGGCAGTGCTTATTACCAGGTCCCCGAATGCACACGGAATAATTAGTCTATAATTTGGCTCATAGATAAAATTGACCAAACAAATTAATTTGTCACTTAAACGGCAATATTACCACATCTAAAGAACTGCGTATCGGTCTGACATCTACTTACAACTTTCTTGATAATTTTTAGTGCGCTATTATGAATGTGTTTTTGTCTGATAAATTCTCGGCCTTGACCGTAGATAGACTGGTTAGCGGATAATCGGAAACATCTCATACGCATGGTACAAAGACAGAAGCGGGATATTGGTGAGGGACGGACCCTTAAACAACAAAATTATTGTATCGAGTGTTAGTTTGCTATTGGATGCGCATCAGAAAACTTGGCCCAAATCACGTAGAAGACAATACGTTTGTGTTTCGGGACGATGCTTTCAACTCCCACAATGCCCTCTTAGTAACACTAGAACCGCCACTGGAAACACGTCTGCAATATGGTGACCACAGGTTTCGTCAAGACAATTACAACTGCAAACAGTACTTTGATTAAGACTATTGCGACTTTTGAAACATGTTGTCAATCAGTTCACTACTTGAAATGGAAAATGATAGCTCAATTAGTTTTGGCGTATTCAGAACTAATGATATACAGTAATTCAATATATACGGGGACAAAACTTCCGTGATTCGATTTTAGCTTCAACGTAACAAGTGTGAGACCAAAAACCGTGTTGAACATATCATTCTGGGAATGTTCTGAACAGAATAGAACCTTTTTACTTGGCCAGACTGAAAAATGATGCATGTCACATCTACACAGATGGTTCTAAGATAGATGCATATAGGGGGCGCGCATACGTGGATAGACGGGTTGGTGTTGCTGATATATTGAAGCCAGTTAGGAAAGCGAAAGTATAAAATGCTGAAATGCAGAGAAAAGCAGAGCTGTACCGTGCTGTGACGTACAGAGGAGGCCGCATCAGGCGGCACTTTAATGGGATGGCGTAAGCAGCGAAATCAAAATACTATTTGAACAATTCAGTGATTAAAACGCTTTACGGGACGCTTTTCTATATTGCTCTATGTTACTCCTATATTGATCTATACGATTTATGATTTGTACCACGCTTCTACCTGTGTTTTCGGTATCCTTTGATTTCGGTTTCTTGTGCAGGTACTGTACATACTTGGCGAACACTCAAAGAAAGGCGGCGCGAAGATATGATTTTTGTTTTTGTAATATAACGCGCGGACTCTCCTAAAAGTTGAGTTGGCAATTATCACAAGGAACAGTTACACGTGTCGGTATTTGCGCTTTGAACTCACAATTATCGACAGTATTTTATTTTAACATTAGTTTGTCTCGATAATCGTCAAGTGGCTGGGTTGTATTTAAATCATTATTTTAGAGTAGTTTATATTTTCAAAATAAAAATAGTATTCGTACATTTTGTGCGGCTTTTTTTAAAAAATCACACTCGAAAATTGTTTGAAGGAAAAAAACGAACATTAATAGGGGGCATTTCCAAGACTCGTATCCCACTGAGAAAATCTACCGCACGGTTCTGTTCAAATGCATAACAATTTGCAAGATACACCTCTAAATATTTTATCCTGTCAGATTCGAGGGTGCGCTTGAGTCCCTCCATAATCGCCGTGCTAATGGAAGAAATATCCTACGAATATCAAGGAATTGTTACCGCGGTAGCATAACCTCCACAGAGTGCAACAGATCTGGATTAAGGTTTAAACTGGGCTAACAGGGAAAGAACTAGCGGTTACACTAATCAAACTGGCAGTAAAATCAGGTATACATATATCATCCTTTAACCCCAGCAACAAATCTGAAATCTATGATCAGGACCTCTAGAAACAACAAATGGGGAAAGATGAGGGAAAATTCGATTGGAGCTATGAAGAGACACTACGGACTTCTACAACCACGTTACCAAGGAAAACAATGACTATTACAGCACGACTAAAATTCAATCATGGCAACTTTCCCAAACATCTTTATAAATTACAGGTAGTACCATTTACCTTGTGTGGCTGCGATAAAATTAGCGGGGGAAATAGAGACCATAAGTTATTCTCTTGTAAAAGGCATTGGAAACTGTCTTCTAGGCTGTTGGAAGATGTACAGCAATCAATTATAAATTTACCAACAAATTTCGCGAACTTATTACGCACTGAGGATCACTGTACCTATATCCTAATAGTAAAATTACTGCTAGACAATCAAATAAAAATCTAAGCCAGCCTCGAACGTCATATAACCAAGTTCAGAATTATCTCTAATTCTAGAAATAATAATGATGATGATTGTTCATTATCAGTAATAAATTAAATTTTTAATGTGTATTCACTGTTAGATTAAAAAATATGTTAATCTTGATTTGGATGTATCGTCTCGGTACTGATTGCCAATAATAAATAGAATGAAAAAAATATGTATTCCCTTATTTTGTATCAACTGAGTTCTACGGTACCTTATACGTGAGGAAATTAACAACCGAAATATGATCTGGCAGACCAACTCCTACTAAAACCAGAAACTATGGCATGAGCATACACATAACTTTGTGTGAATAATTTCCGCGCTGAAGTCAACAACGAAAGAACTATCAAGATACTTGAGAATGGAACTAGCAGATACAGTACATCACATGTAGATGTATGATGACTCATCTGAGAGTACAGTCATCAACGAAAGAACTATCAAGCTATTTGAGAATGGTACTAGCAGATACAGTACATCACATGTAGATGTATGACAACACATCTGAGAGTACGTTAACACTACAAAAGGAGATAAAACGTAGACTTTAGATGGTTTGGGAGTGCCTATATTAGCCTCTTCTAACCATATGTTAACCTCTCCTTCACGTGGGGCACCCCGTTTGCACGGACGAGACTCTGCCGACTTGAAAATTTCCAGTATGAGTCACCCACTGCCTGCCAACGACCTCCTGATAGGAGGACGGAAAAGCGAGGAGCGATCCAGGGCACCCTCTTGCTCTAGGGGTTAGAGTCGGCCCCTAAGGCCCAATTCACACAGAATAGACGTGGCGCGGACGTCGGACGGTGACGTGGCGCATTTTTAAGTCGCTCCTATGTTGACAAATGGCGGCGCGTTCTCTTGACTATCGAAAGGCGCGGCGATTTTGAGTTCAACTTACGGTTTTCTGAAGTCTTTGGGAGTTTTCCTGAATTATATATATATATATATATATATATATATATATATATATATATATATATATATATATATCGCAATCGCGGGGTACAGGGCAAGGACTGTCAGACGAACGCTAGGGAATTAAATGAAACAGAGAAGTTAAAAAGTTTGTCCTTAATTACTCAAAAGGGAGAATATTCTTAAAAACTACTGCTAGTAATCAACAGAATATCTGTCTTGATATGGAATTCGTGCAATTTCAACGTCACTGGATTTCATAACATTGTCAGTGTGGCAGTGGCAAGATGAATATTTCACGCCGTACTTCCATATGATATTATGAGATACACACATTCCTTAAATTGTTATATTAACTTTGAAAGGAGAGAAACGTATTTATGTACTGTATCGTAAGTCAATATATCGTAACCATATTCTACAGACTGCCTTCCCTACCTAACCTCTGCTACATAATTCTTTGGTCGTTGTATAACTGATAACGAGAGAAGGTTTCATTATATTATGCTTCATCTGCTACGTAATAGAAAAGAATGTTCGTGATATCTCCGATAAATGAGGCAGAGTAGGATTAACTGAGGATATGTAATTGCACAGCTGCTACAAGTATGTTTCCGTCTGTATTCGCCGATGTCAATGGTCACAAATAAACCATCCGCACCTGTCACCACCGACGATGCTAAAGAAAAAAAAAATCATTTATAATTTTTATAGTATGAAAATGATTTTAACGGCTCTTTAATTACCACATGCCTCTAATTAATACCGCCAATACAGATGGCTAAACTTCACAGTGTGTAGAAACGTTGAACTGTTTCAGTGTAGCTCTAGTTTTTCTCATACCGGAGTTTTCATATACAATTCGCTGAATTGTTTATAGTCCTTTCAGAAAATAAAAAGATAATGCTTGAATGTACATTCAGTTCCATACTGCCAGAAAAAAAAGTATTTTTACTAGCGCAAGATTTGTTGTTTTTTTTTTTTTTTAGTGTGCAATCGTAAGTAGCGGTGGAAAAGTATTGCATGGCGGTAATAAAATTATAAAATAAAAACGTTCTACTATCAGGTTCGGCAGGAATACTGTTACTTGGTATTTGTTATTTTTATTTTGTTATTTTTTGAGAACTTCGCTTTTCCAAGAACAAGTTGGTATAGAAGCCAGCGGGCAAAGAGGCTGAAAATAATGTTTCTTGTGATGAAAACCATCATCCCATGGCAGCAAATTTCATTTTCACACCATCTGGTTATTTCCAAACTCATCACCTTCAACATACACTCCAACCATAGTTGCTGAATGCGACGTTACCAGGATTCAAAAACTATAATATTAAATGAAAATTGTTCTGAAATATTTTCAAGAGAAACATACATTGTTAAATAAAATGATCTAACAGTACTTCAAATTGATCTAGATTTTTTGCAAAGAATATTGACGAATATAAAAGTTACAAATGCACAACAAAATCGTGAATTCAGAATAGGAATTTTAAACTTCTAGTCTTGAACAGAATGACTCGTACTTTTCGTCCCCGTCACAAAGGCCGTCTCGAGGACACGGTGACACTTACAGCTGATACTGGAATCAGCAAAACATCTCCAAACCTATGTCACATTACCATCAACTCTTCCAGTCCACGAAGAAATATTCCACACCTCAAACACAGAAACTGATACGAAAAGGGCTAGTTATACATCTAATGACTTCATTCATTTTAGATTTAAAAAAATATAGATTCGTTAAGTAATCAACATCCTTTTTATGAAAAAACTGGTGATATCGAGGCAGTAGCTTTTCTGTATATCGACCAAGAATTGCTTCAAAACAAAAAAAGGACATTCCGAAAAAGTTTTTAAAATGTTTGGGATATATTTCCCAATGTTTAATCGCGTAAAAAATCCCATACTTTCTCCCCTTCTTCAGTCGTAAAGAACCAACCACAAAAATAATGTAAATTATATTGATGGGGAAGGGCCTGATCAGCATCGTCCTCAGACGATGTTATGGCTGATGCCATGTCGCTCGCGGGTCCCTTCGGCGTCTCTTCTGTTGGGACTGAACAGGCCCCGTCCGTGCTTCGTCTCCACTAGACGTCCGCGCCACGCATTTCTGTGTGAATTGGGTCTAAAGGTGCATGAATCAGAAATGATCAACGGCATAGGGATGCAGAAGGCAACGGAAAACCATCGCATTTAAAGGGACTAAGGGTATCCCGAGGACATGTAGGCCTAATCCTCTCAAATTACATTCAGAATGATGCCTTCTTCCTGGGTAAAATATTCCTGAGGTACAATAGTCCCTCAGTCTGATCTCCGGGTGGGTACTGCTCAGGAAGGAATCGTCAGAATGGATAGAAACATTGTACGAGTCGGAGCGGCGAATGTTAGAAGTCTGAATAGGGCAGGA
This sequence comes from Vandiemenella viatica, assembly GCA_031002005.1. Classification (NCBI taxonomy): domain Eukaryota; kingdom Metazoa; phylum Arthropoda; class Insecta; order Orthoptera; family Morabidae; genus Vandiemenella; species Vandiemenella viatica. Next base: position 313,666,489 of record JARYHS010008074.1, on the reverse strand, counting down.
AGATTACAAAATATAAAAAGGGGGATGAAACGAAATAAATTAGATGTCACTGGGATTAGTGCGATTCGGGGGAAGTACGCACATGATTTCTGGTCTGGGAAACACAGGAAAATTGACACACAATCTGTCAGTGGAGACACTGGCATAGGATTTATTGTGAACAAGAGAGTAAGGAAAATGGTGAGGTATTAGGAACAGTTCAGCGACAGGATTATTTTTATGAGGGTAGAAACTAAGCCTGCTCCAACCACGTAAATACAAGTGTATATGTAAACATCATAGGAAGATGATGAAACAACACATAAATCATATGATGAAACTGAAGAATTAATCCAATATGTGAAGGAGGTTGAAAATCTAATAGTCTTGGGTGATTGGGATGCGATAGTGAAAGAAGGTAAAGAGGGGAATTATTGAAGGAAGTTTCCGCCTAGGAGAAAGAAATGAACGAGGAAGCAGGTTGTTAGAATTTTCTAAAAAAATATAAACTAGAATCATGCAAGAAGGATATACACCTGAAAAAGTCCAGGGGATACGAGTAGATATCAGCTAGATTATATCATGGCCAAGCAAAGATTCAGAAATCGGGTTATAGACTGTAAAACATACTTGTAGACTATAACCACAATATGATAGTTATAAAGTGCAGACTGAAATTCAAGAGAGAACAGATTGGAAGTGAACAAACTGAAAAAATCTAACATGAGAGAAAAATTTGCAGAGATGGTAGCCGTGGGTCTAAAAAATAACTCTAAAACTAGTTCAGCTGACGAATGGAATGCATTGTAGAGAGAAATAATGATAGCTTTAGGGAACAAGCCGTCCGAAACTCTTGGATCACAGAAGAAATTTTGGAGTTGATGGATCAATGGATAAGGCACAAAAATGCTCAGGACGAACCAGAAAGTGAGCAAGCGGTAGAAACATTTTAGAAATCAAATAAACAGAGAATGAAAAAAAGCAAAAGTACAGTTGCTACAAAAAAAGTGCACAGATGTAAAAAATATGGTCGTAGGTAAAGTAAATGTGGCCTATTCGAAGGTCGAGAAATGAAGAAAGGATATATAAACATTAATTCTGCTGTTTTAAACTAAGAAGACAGAACGAATCGATGAAAGAAATACATAGAGAAGTTGTATGATGGGGAATGATTTAAACAACAGTGTACTGGAAAAAGAATGTGATGTCGACATTGATGACTTAGGAGATCTTATTTTCAGACAGAGCTTTGAAATATCTAAAATCAAATAAGGCAGTTGAAATTGATGAAATTCCTGCAGGAATTCTGAAATCTTTAGCAGAAGAAAGAATCCAAAGATTATTCAAACTGATATCACACAGTTACGAAAGAGGAGGGATTCCAACTGATTTTAACACACTTCCGAAGAAATCACAAGCCAACAAATGCCAGAATTATCGCATTATGGTCTAACATCGCATGCTTCAAAGTTACTTATGACGATAGTACAGAAGGCTGAAGAGATAGCAGGTGAAGATCAATTTGGGTTTAGGAAAAACCGCAGTACATGAGAAGCAATTCTGGCATTAAGATCAATTCTCCAAGGGCGGATCAAGGTAAACGAAACTACTTTTATGACTTTGGTTTATTTGGAAAAAGCTTTTGATAATTTTAAGTGGGAGAAAATATTAAAAAGTTTAAAGAATTAAGGTGTAAAGTATCGAGATAGAAAAATACTTTACAATCTATATATAAGAATCAAGTGGCAATAATAAAAGTAGAGAATCATGAGAAACATGCATTAGCTAAAAAGGGCGTGAGACAAGGTTGTAGTCTGTTTCCATTAATATTCAGTTTGTATGTAGAGGAAGCAATAAAGGAAGTGAAAGAAATTTTTTAATGTGTCACAAATGTTCAAGTAGAAAAAATAAGTATGCTAAGATTTGCTAATTACATTGTTCAATTAGAACGGACTGAGGATATTACATATTAAGAAGTAACTTAATGTCATGAATAAAATACTGTAGGAAGATTTTGGCCTAAATATAAACCAAAGCAAGAAAGATTTGATGAAATGTAGAAATGATAGCAGTTATAGTGTATTAAATATTAAAATAGGATCGGATGCGATAGAAGGAGTAAAAGAATTATGCTACTTAGGAAATAGCCGAAGCAGGAATGATGTTAAAAGCAGAACAGCACTTGCAAATAAATCTTTCATGAAAAAGAGAAATGTTTTAGTTTCAAATATGGATTCAAGAAAAAAGTTTTTGAAACTATTAGCGGAGCACAGCGCTTCATGGTAGCGAAGCATGGACTTTAGGAATACCAGAAAAAAGGCAAATTGGATAATTTGAAACGTGGTGCTATAGAAGAATGCTGAAAAAAATTACGAAATGAACGTGTTTTGGAAATGATTAGTCCGAAAAGAAGCTTGTGGAAGAGTTTTACAGGAAGAAGAGACAGGATGGTGGATAATATTTTAAGACATACGAAATTGGTTAATTTGTTAGTGGAGGGAATAGTCGAAGGAAAGAACTGTAGAGGTAGACAAAGAATATAATGTGTAAGCAGATGAAATGAGATGTAGATTGTAAGGGGTAGTTAAGATGAAGGGGTTCTGGGTTAGAACAAGATAGGAAAGTATGGAGGATTTCATCAAACCAGTTGACAGATTGATAAAAAAGAAAGTTTGGACACTAACGGTCTCACAGTTTTTTTCCGCTTCTAAATGTCAGAAATAACATAGTCTATAGCTTACTGGTAATTCACCAGAGTATTGAGAGTTTAATGGTATACTTAGTTTCCAGCTATAGCCCCTACTATTGATGACATCCGTCGGGTGAATGCAAATAAGATGAACAACACTGCCAGCTTTGGCCGCATAAAAAGGCGGACTCTTCGTTCATAACTGTAAACGTAGAACCTTAGTTTACACTTAATGGAGCTTGTGAACAGCGAACCACCAATGCTTTGCTTGGCTATATTACGGTGTGTGTTTAGTGAGGGTCGCACACTCTACTCCACAACTACTTTCACTTATGTTTTGCAATAGCCGATCAGAAAGGTGTTTCAGGACACGTGACATATGATATTAAGAATATCAGCATATGTATTAAACCTTTTTTTTTTTTTGAGTGTTACGTTTGGTTGATTTTTAAATTGTTATAACAGAACTGGGAAGAAATAGGTAGTAGCCATCCCCAATTTCACCTTCAACGATAAGGGGAAATGACATAAGTAGAATCTGTGCATTTGAACCGATAATTGGACTTTATTACTTGCGAATGGGAACCCAAGGATGAGTTAAATACCATACGAGCAATCTTTTCTGTAACGTATCAGTTGTGACACTTTTTTCAAGATTGAAAAAATGCAAAGAGTAACAATTAAGCCGTAAAAAACGTGAACATTACGATGATTCTGTTTTGAAATATTTTAAATGTCCAATACGATAGCAAAAGATGAAATTGTTATAATGATCACATGTAATAAAGACCCAACCGAAACACAGCGTCCTTAAAATCATCACATATGAATTCTGAGTTAATTAACAAAAATCAGATAGTTACGAAAAATATTATTAAAGGACGAAAAAACTTGTACTATATTCAAGAAGCCTACCTCAAGCAGTTGGACTGTTAACTTCCAACTTAACAATAGTAATGTATCACTAATGTAAGTCTATATGCTTAGGCGCGGAAAATGATGCCGAAAAGAATCCCTTTGGTAGAAACAATATACAGCTCAAAACAGCGCTTAAAACGATGTCTTAAAAAACGGATAGAAAGGCGTACATCTTATCTTTAATTATAGGATATAAGCAAAAAGCTTAAAACCAGAAAAAGTTTGTTTCTTATAAACGAGTATAAAATTATAGGTTTGGTTGATTGTTTTATTTTTTCAATGCAATTATCGTTGGATATGATAATGTGCTGAAAAACTCGTTACTTCTAACTGCCAATATATCTGATCTCATATTTAAGTAAATTAATCGTTTCTTTACGAGAGGGTTCACCTCTTAACTTCTTGAGCAAAAATGAATTAACAGTTACAGCCTCAATGTGAATAAGGTAGGAGAATGTTTGGAAACAGTAGTTATAATGTCCTTTTCGAAGCGATACTATAAACATATAATACAGGTTTTACATACCTTATCCACTGATCCACAAAAACAACACCTGCTCACACTCCCCCTCTACAACTTCTAACCAGACAGCCTGAAAGACTCTACAGAAAAGCTGGCCTCTAGTATGGCGCAGACTGTACAGATGGCAGCAGCTTCCTGCCAATACCACAGGTAGACAAAGTGTCCTACGCTCCTCAGCTCTCTTACCAGCTGAGACAATATATACTTATCAACCCAATCATGGAGGAAGGAATATTCCTCCATGAGTCCAATTTGCAGCAGACTGGGGTCATTGGTTCCAATGTCCTTCCATTCATGTTTTTATATCTAAGAAACATTATGACCAGTTTAGGGCTCATGTCGCTGCCTTATCTTTTTTATCCTAGCAAATATATGAAGAAAGTACTGAAAGTGAAAATTTCTGTATTTACAATTCAAAGGATTTTAGACTTTGGCGCCCTGTGATACCATTTCGGCACAATGTCTGAATATAACCGATTTGAGTGAACATAAATGCAGTAGTATTTTATTTGTCCTCTAAATCATATACATGTATATTATACATATTAATATCAGACACGTCAATTATAATTACATTAATTATTTAAGTTAGAATATTTCAAATATTCTTCTACAGAGTAAAAGGAGTGGTATTGAAGATATGACATCAACAATTCCCCAAATATCCCCTTTTTGACGTTGCTATTATATTATGGGGTAATTTATTGAAAAACTTAATCCCTACGTAAAATGTTCCATTTTGATACACTTTTGTTTTTGTATACATAATATGAAAATCTAATTGTTTCCTTGTGTAATGTTCAGTTACAGCAGTATTGTTTTTAGAGCTGCATCTTCGCCTTTTTTTTTTTTTTTTTTTTTTTTTTTTTTTTTAAAAAAAGTATACTAGATTTCCATGTTTTGTGATTCGTCATTATTTTTATTGCTCTCTTCTGAATTCTGAAAGTACTTAGTGCATCTGATGATTAACCCCAGAATATAATTCCGTATTTTATTTGTGAATGAAAATGGACAAAATATGCATTTTTCAAAGTTTGTTTACTAGTGTTTATTTTTTAAAAAAAGTTATGCATAAAAAGTTTGATTTAATTTAGAGTTCAAATATTGAATATGGCTATTCCTTTTAAGATCAGATTGTATCTGTAGGTAAGCCTAAAAATTTTGAGTCTAACCTGTTTGCTAAAGTCTGATTGTTCAAAATAATATTTGGGTTAGCATGGTTCTTGTTTTGAGCAGCATGGAAATTTGCTGCAATGGTTTTACCACAATTTATTATTAGGTGTCTGTTTTGAATAAAGCAGAAAGCTGTTAGTGTTTTAATTAATACTTTGCTGAAGAAGTTCTTCAGTTACACCTTTCGTTAAAAGTATTGTGTCATCTGCAAAGAGAATATTAGCATTGTGTTATTGATATACAAAAGAAACAGGAGAGGTCCAAGAACCGAACCCTGTGAAATACCATTTTAGTATTTCTAATGCCTGATACATGCTCTCTGATTATTTCACTTTCTGTGTACTTTCATTTTAAGGAGACTACCTGTTTCCTTCCATCAAGGTATGACTTGAACCATTTGTATGCTACACCCCCAATATCAATTACAAGGAAAGGGAAAATATAATGCAAAAGCTTAGACAGGAGGATTTTATGGTCTACCACATCAAAAGATTTAGACAAATCTAGAAATATACCAGTTACTTTCTCTTTTTATCAATTATTTTTAATATACCGTTAATGCAAGCATAAATAGCTTTAGTATTTCTGGGTGGGTACCAGATTGTAATGAACTATTTTGCTCTGTATCGTTCCAATTTTAGTCTGTGTACTGCCGAAGCAAGTACCTAAGGAACTATTACATAAATGTGTTAGTTGTCGATTTATGTATCTAGCACATTTCTTTGGGATTGTATTGCTAATTCCATAAATTCCTGCACAGAATATATTCTTTGTTCTTTTAAGGCAATGGCAACTTCTTCCTCTTGAACATTATCAATAAAAAGTGATGCATCACATATTATTATCTTATTATATCCTATTTTTGAATTATATTTAAATTTTTAAATAGTTCTTCAGGAATACCAGTAATATAAACATTGAAGAGATTTTTTACCACAGCTGGGTCATTAATTACATCATAACTACATTTTAATTAAATATTTTGGTCTAAGTTTTTATTTTTACCTGTTCTCTTTCTTATTACATCCCACATAGCTTTGCTTTTGTTAGGGAAGGTACAAATAAATGTATCATTTTACAAATTTTTAAATGTTTTATAACTTTGTTTAACATAGTTGAGTATTATTTATAGTAGGCCTCAAATTCAGGTGCAGTGTGGTTCTGTTTATATAATTTGTGAAGCAGTCTCTTTTTTTGGCATAATTTTTTTTATCCAGCTCTTATGAGATGAACTGTTTTTTATTATTTTTATTTTTTAGAGGAAATGCTATATCAAAACATGGGCGTATCCAGCGAGGGGCAGAGGGGGGCTGCTGCCCCCCCCCCCTAGAAGAAAAATTAAGTTGCCTTCAGTACGCTTCGACGAGTGAAGAACTAGTTCAGGAGCAATTTGGGAGAGAAAGATTGACTGGATTATGACTGATGAGTGTGCATCGAAATTTCGTGAAAGAACACCATGAGATATTGACAAACAAAATGATTGAAATTGAAAATCCGAGACAATTAATGTTTACATAAAAAACTAACTGCCTTACGATCTTAATTAACTACATAGTAGGTCCTTAGATTAAGTAGTTGGGTTACTATATTAATCAATGATAAAAATAGTTTCCTGAATAGGTTAGAGTTTGATTTTGTAATGTCATGTTTCAGTCTCCCACCCCACTTCCTCGAAACCAAAATGAGTTGCCCCCCCCCTAATTCAAATCCTGCCCCCCTCTAGTTCTGATCCTGGATACGCCCTTGTATCAAAATAATATTTTAGTATCTTAATAAATAAATTGAATTTGTCATTTAAATCCTCCAATCGAAAAATATCTGCCCATGATTTCGTAAATAATTTTGATTTGCCAAGTTTTTTCACGAAAGGATCTGGTTTTTATTATTTTGTTGTTGCATTGTACATATTTTATTCCTTTACATCCATAGTTAATATCCAAGTGATCATTTAAACCAGGGTTGTATACTTCAACTGAGAAACTTTGTTTATTTTTTTTAATGAAAATTTGATCAAGATTTTTTTTTCTGCTAAAAGTCTCTCTAACAGCGAGGTCTTTAGAGACGGGAAAGGATAGGGCGCAAGGAATGGGAAGGAATTCGGCCGTGGCATTTTGAAGGAAGCATCCCGGCATTTGCCTGGAGTGATTTTGGAAACCATGGAAAACCCAAATCTGGATGCCCGGAAGGGGATTCGAACAATTTGATTTGATCAAGGATTGTCTTACTGAATTCTGTGACTCTTGCTGGATTATTTACCATGTGGTGAAGACCTTATGAATTGAGAAGTTGTGTTAGCATGTCTCTATTTTTGTTGCTTAGATAGTCACACTGAAATCTACACATATTACTAAATAAACATTTTCTTTACTAATATTGTTTAAGAGTGATTCTAATCTTTGCATGATAAGTCAAAATTTCCATCAGGTTTCCATCAGGGAATCTGTACACACAAACTAATATCTTTTTAAATCTGGGAAGTTTAACTGCTGTGAATTCAAAGTTGTTTTCTGGATTATTATGTAACAAAGGTTCATATTCTACATTGTTTCTAAGAAAAATGCATGCTCCCCCTTGGCCCTTTATGGTTATCCACAAGACTTATTAGCCAACATAAAATTTGAAATATGAACATATCGAATCTGATCGCCTCCTGCCATATCCCGTATATCCCTTCCAAACCATTACCTTTCCTGACAGGTGCAATGCACCCTCCGCCAAACACTTTTGGTGAATCGCGGAGTAATTGTAATAGTAATAGTAATAGTTCTTAAGCGAATGTCCTGTATTACACAAGACTGAAATCTCTCTGATTTGACTATTAACTAGTATCTCTAATCGGTTTTGTTTGAAAGGGACCGAACATTCTGAGGATAAATCTTAAACTTTTTTCATTAATGTGGTGAGGCATCTTTTTCTCTCATGTTACTGGTACTATTAAAATACTTGTCTTTTTGAACAGAACTCTTGTCAATGATCTGGCTTCTTTACAAGTTTCCCTGGTTCTGACTTTTTTAATTCCTGATGCCAATGTAGTGGCATTGATTTAATTATTTTACTATATAGTAATACCCCGCTTTACGCGAGGGATACGTTCCGCAAAAAATCGCGTTAAGTGCAATTCGCATATATCGGGGTTTACGATTAAACATAGTCAAAAGTTAATGAAAAAAAATACGAATCATTTGAATCAATCACTTTAATTCTAAAAACACTTTATGCAGTATTACATGTTTTTATTTAATTTGTTTACGGAAAAATACATTTATTGTCTTTTGGGTAGCGTTCTTGTAAAATACGTACACAACACCCAACGCAGTTTTTAATTGTTTGACACACGGTCATCATCACTATCTATGCTCTGCAATATGTCCACACCTGAATACATTTTTGAAACAGCATTTTGTATTTCGCTTGAAGATAAAACTCTCTCTTCTACTTGTTCTTCCTCATCGTTTATGGCATTATTCTGTAACTCGATCAGATCTTCATTGCTGAGAGGTTCGTCGTGAGTTGCTACAAGTTCTTCAAGATCTTCTACAGCGACATCTTCAAGTTCAGACCACTCATTCATTGCAGCAATGTCTTCAATGTCTGTGCATTTGGACAATTCTTCTAGGTGCTTCCATTACATCTGGCCAAAGATTACGCCACACCCCATTCATACAACTCTTTTTAACTTCGTTCCAAGACTCGTCTATGTTGTGAATAGCCTTCATGATGTTGTATGACTTCCACCACTCTCGCATAGACTATCTTCCTTCCCCGTCAGTTTCATGAATTAGTTGGCTGAAAGTGCGGCGATGGTAATAAGTTTTGAAGTTTGCTATTGCTCCCTGGTCCATAGGTTGTAATATTGACGTAGTGTTTGGTGGAAGAAACTTCACGTACACTTTTAAATCTCTAGGCGTATCAGGTGAGGTTGGATGTCCCGGGGCATGTCTAAGAGTAATATTTTTGGCACAGTAGGATTTGACTGACGGGCAAAAACTATTAGAATACCGGTACCAATCTTGAAAAACTTCCCGTGTAACCCACGCCTTTCTGTTGAACCGCCACACGACTGGTAGGCTTTTTTTGTCTGTACCTCGCATTGCACGGGGTATTTCTGAATGGTAAACCAGTAAAGGATTCAGTTTGAAATCACCAGTGGCATTACCACCCAGCAGAAGTGTTAGTCGATCTTCCGCAGCTTTGAAATCGCTGGCTTGACGTTCTTCTTTAGAAATGAATGTTCGAGATGGCATTTTTTCCCCAGTAGAGCCCGGTCTCATCAACATTGAAGACGAGACAAGCAGGAATTTTTTATCTTGCTACGAAATCTTGAAACTGCTCTGGAAAGTCAGCTGTAGCTTGAGTGTCCGCGCTGGTGGCCTCACCTATTATTTGGATATTGTGAAGATTGGAACGCTGCTTGAACCGATGAAACCAGCCTCTGCTGGCAGCATAAGTCGGAATGGAACTCTCTTCACCTTCTTCTGTCTTTAACATCTCATGCAATGATTTTGCTTTTGTGCATATGAGATCTTGACTCAGTGGTGTGTTCTTCTTATTTAAATATTCGGTCCAGACTGCTAGCAACTTCTCCATTCTTTCTAGGCAGGGCCGGCGCTAGGAATTTCGGGCCCGGGGTAAAATAGGCGACCTTTTTTTTTTTTTTTAGGTCTACAAATTGGTCGGGCGGATCCTTGGCTTCATGGCCTGACGGGCCCCTACAGTTAGTGATCGGGGCCCACCCATCAGCCATCGGGCCCGGGTACTTTTGACCCGCTTACCCCCCCCCCCCCCCCTAACGTCGGCCCTGTTTCTAGGATAGAAAATCTCGAACAGAAAGTTTTGTTGCACTTATAGGTGTTGAACTTTCGCTGGAAAGTTTAATTATTTCCCGATTTTTAAAAATCGTTCTCACAGTAGATTCGGTCAGACCAAAATCTCTGCCAACAATTGTTGCTTTGCCTCCATTTTCTATTCTTCTTATCACCTTCATCTTCAATTCCAAAGTTACGCTTTTACGCTCTTTTTTCTTCATATGTAGCTCGACAAAAGTTAAAACACGACTTCCAGCCGAGATAAACTAACGAAACAAAAGAGGGAATCCCCATAGAACAAAGTCGTAGTACGGGGAATCCCCAATTCTTCGATCAGAATGGTCAGAGAGTCCCGCGACCAAAGAGAAGCCAATGACTTCGTTATGTATATACATATTCTTAAGTAAGCAATTCGCGTAATTCGAGGCATTTTAACGCGAAATTTGAAATTCGCGCTAAAGCGAAACCGCGCATAACGGGATCGCGTTAAGCGGGGTATTACTGCATTTCAAATTTACAATTTTTGTGATTTTGGAACTTACATAATCCTTAACTAGCTAATTTAAGTGTAGGCCATGTGTGCAAATTCCTATTTAAATTACTTACGTCTGCTATATGGACATTTTGAAAATGATTACACAATTCGGCAATCTTGATATTTACAGAATCTATTTCTAAATTTACACATGATTTTTTCCTTAAATCGTGTCTGTGGAGAATATTTATAAGTACAACATTAGTGTGAGTTAGGGATGGCAATGTTCCTTTTAAACCTTTAGTAACATTTTCTCCTTCGTTTCTGTAGACATCATTCACGTCAGTAATAATCACAACAAAATCGTCAGGTTTCCATGATACACATTCTTCTCTGCGGACTGCTCAAAATGTAACTCCTGGTTTCGCTATCGAAGATACTTTCATGTTTTTGTTGTGGTGCAGTAACGATGATGCTAATGCCCGACCGTGGCTGTCCGAATATATAAAACATTTTCCTGGTTTAGCAGCATTTGATTTCTGCCTCAAAATTCTTTTCGCTTGTATTTCGTTTTTCTTCATGATCAACCCGAACTAGTGAAGAACACTAAACGCGTTTCTTATTGGAATTGTTGTTACAGCGATTTTTGGCCTAGACCTAACCAGGGGTGGCCAACCCGCGACCCGCGGGTCGCATGCGACCCGCCTTGAACAGTTTTCCGGCCCGCGAGATTCATCATACTTTTACAAAATATTTTTTAGATTTCACTTTTAGTGCTATATATTTCTTTACAGAGAGCGTTTAGTATCATTATTATTGTGTTATCTATATTTACACCTAAGAATAATGGTAAACACAATAATAACTCGTGTTACAAGTTTTCACTCCAAAAAAAGTCTCTAGTGGGGATATATAATTTTATACGCGGCCCGCGAAGTTATGATGCACTTCCAAAATGGCCAGCAATATCATTTGGGTTGGCCACCCCTGACCTAAACAATAATAATAATAATCGATAAAACTGCGATGGAACGCCCGCTCCGGTGGTAATCTCCCTACACCCCCTCCCTTTCCCCTTCCAACCTACTTTTTCCCTCAACTAATCTTTACGTTAAATTCTTTCAGTGTTTCCGGTAAGTTATTCATCACTTCTCTTGGAAATTTATTCCAGTCCCTCGCTCCCTTTCCTACGAAAGAAAATTTTCCCACACCCTTATGCCTGAAATCAAGTGCCAGCTTGTGGTCATGGTCAACCTTAACCTTCCAAGAACCTCTCTTAATTTTCTCACCAATATCTATCCATGCTTCATCACCAGTATAGGCTTTGTACTACCATGCTCATATTAATCCGAACGACCTGAATTGCACATCGCTACATTTCATCCTGGGACTTAATCAACCCATTATACACATCTACCAAGACAGTACTATACCCGGTAGGTGGTACATTCATGTTAATATCCAAAATTGAGACTCACCCACCTCACAAAAAAACGTGACATATTTTAACATATTCGTTATAGAAACGAAAATATGGATTTATTTCGTTAATAAAAGAGTTGTGCAGACATTGAAAGCCATTCATTTTAGTTTTTTAAACCATTCAAGAGAAATTTCGTGTCCATACAGAACATTAAAAGTTAACATTTTCAAACAAAAAGTTAATTTTGAAGAAACGCTAGCGTCAAAAGAAAGGAAGACGTTATACCGATCATCTTTCACTTAAAATAACTGACTATTAATGATAAAATCAATATTTGCCATGTAAAGATAGTTTTAGGTGAGTGCGTTGACAAATAATTGCAGATTTTTGAAGTTAGTTAATTTTGCGGTGTGCTATGAAGACATGTTGTTCCCTTACTACCACATTTAAAAATATTTTAGAAACATACGGAAAAAATTATAACTAAATGACTGTTGTCGGTGACATTAGATGTCGTCAACGCATTCTGAGTTGACAGTATTTTAGCGTAAAAAAAAAAAAAAACTAATTTTCACCTACCATTAATAACGAAAGCTGCTTAAGGCGAAATGAACACTCTTTTCAAAACAAAAACAAAACATGATGAGGGGTCAGTAGTTGAAGGCACAATTTCACAAATTGTTGTCACCTTTGTGGTTTTAGTGGTGTTTCATAAACAGGCAAAGAACAAAAATCTAATACGCCTTTTTAGCTATAGCAATATTCTGTGGGTGGTGCTGTTAAAACTCAAACGACAGGTGAAACGTTGGTTTGATGTTCTTACCGAAAACGTTATTGGTAAGTATCCAAGGACGTGGATTTAAAACATTTGGTAATTAACGAACTGCTGCGATTGCTAGCGGACACGTTTGAAATCATTAGTTTATTTCGCGATTTATACGCTTTTTGCTACTTGAAGTTATTATAGTAGGCCAACTTTTCACTCCATTCTGATGTTAATACTATGACGAACTCTTCCGACAGTAGTCCGTAAAGAACCTGCACTGATTTGAGGGGTGAAATTGTTACCAGTCAACTGGTAACCCAGAATACAACCAGAAGTTTAACAAGTGCGAAAATTTTAGAAGCTGATACTAATCAATAATGAATGACAATGAACGATTGTTTCTATATTTTGTAACTGTTGTTTATGAGACATATAGTTTCGAGGAATACACAGGAAACTGGGAACAAGGAAACGTAATGCTGGCCAATATGTGTATAACAGTAGTTGACCCCTCTGCTGCGGTCTTGGTAGGACTCATCCGCTGCTACTGTAGGCATCGCGC
>JARYHS010008074.1:313590924-313652176 GCA_031002005.1 Vandiemenella viatica | reverse complement strand
TGAAAGCTGTTAGTGTTTTAATTAATACTTTGCTGAAGAAGTTCTTCAGTTACACCTTTCGTTAAAGTATTGTGTCATCTGCAAAGAGAATATTAGCATTGTGTTATTGATATACAAAAGAAACAGGAGAGGTCCAAGAACCGAACCCTGTGAAATACCATTTTAGTATTTCTAATGCCTGATACATGCTCTCTGATTATTTCACTTTCTGTGTACTTTCATTTTAAGGAGACTACCTGTTTCCTTCCATCAAGGTATGACTTGAACCATTTGTATGCTACACCCCCAATATCAATTACAAGGAAAGGGAAAATATAATGCAAAAGCTTAGACAGGAGGATTTTATGGTCTACCACATCAAAAGATTTAGACAAATCTAGAAATATACCAGTTACTTTCTCTTTTTATCAATTATTTTTAATATACCGTTAATGCAAGCATAAATAGCTTTAGTATTTCTGGGTGGGTACCAGATTGTAATGAACTATTTTGCTCTGTATCGTTCCAATTTTAGTCTGTGTACTGCCGAAGCAAGTACCTAAGGAACTATTACATAAATGTGTTAGTTGTCGATTTATGTATCTAGCACATTTCTTTGGGATTGTATTGCTAATTCCATAAATTCCTGCACAGAATATATTCTTTGTTCTTTTAAGGCAATGGCAACTTCTTCCTCTTGAACATTATCAATAAAAAGTGATGCATCACATATTATTATCTTATTATATCCTATTTTTGAATTATATTTAAATTTTTAAATAGTTCTTCAGGAATACCAGTAATATAAACATTGAAGAGATTTTTTACCACAGCTGGGTCATTAATTACATCATAACTACATTTTAATTAAATATTTTGGTCTAAGTTTTTATTTTTACCTGTTCTCTTTCTTATTACATCCCACATAGCTTTGCTTTTGTTAGGGAAGGTACAAATAAATGTATCATTTTACAAATTTTTAAATGTTTTATAACTTTGTTTAACATAGTTGAGTATTATTTATAGTAGGCCTCAAATTCAGGTGCAGTGTGGTTCTGTTTATATAATTTGTGAAGCAGTCTCTTTTTTTGGCATAATTTTTTTTATCCAGTTCTTATGAGATGAACTGTTTTTTATTATTTTTATTTTTAGAGGAAATGCTATATCAAAACATGGGCGTATCCAGCGAGGGGCAGAGGGGGCTGCTGCCCCCCCCCCCTAGAAGAAAAATTAAGTTGCCTTCAGTACGCTTCGACGAGTGAAGAACTAGTTCAGGAGCAATTTGGGAGAGAAAGATTGACTGGATTATGACTGATGAGTGTGCATCGAAATTTCGTGAAAGAACACCATGAGATATTGACAAACAAAATGATTGAAATTGAAAATCCGAGACAATTAATGTTTACAAAAAAACTAACTGCCTTACGATCTTAATTAACTACATAGTAGGTCCTTAGATTAAGTAGTTGGGTTACTATATTAATCAATGATAAAAATAGTTTCCTGAATAGGTTAGAGTTTGATTTTGTAATGTCATGTTTCAGTCTCCCACCCCACTTCCTCGAAACCAAAATGAGTTGCCCCCCCCCTAATTAAATCCTGCCCCCCTCTAGTTCTGATCCTGGATACGCCCTTGTATCAAAATAATATTTTAGTATCTTAATAAATAAATTGAATTTGTCATTTAAATCCTCCAATCGAAAAATATCTGCCCATGATTTCGTAAATAATTTTGATTTGCCAAGTTTTTTCACGAAAGGATCTGGTTTTTATTATTTTGTTGTTGCATTGTACATATTTTATTCCTTTACATCCATAGTTAATATCCAAGTGATCATTTAAACCAGGGTTGTATACTTCAACTGAGAAACTTTGTTTATTTTTTTTAATGAAAATTTGATCAAGATTTTTTTTTTCTGCTAAAAGTCTCTCTAACAGCGAGGTCTTTAGAGACGGGAAAGGATAGGGCGCAAGGAATGGGAAGGAATTCGGCCGTGGCATTTGAAGGAAGCATCCCGGCATTTGCCTGGAGTGATTTTGGAAACCATGGAAAACCCAAATCTGGATGCCCGGAAGGGGATTCGAACAATTTGATTTGATCAAGGATAAGGATTGTCTTACTGAATTCTGTGACTCTTGCTGGATTATTTACCATGTGGTGAAGACCTTATGAATTGAGAAGTTGTGTTAGCATGTCTCTATTTTTGTTGCTTAGATAGTCACACTGAAATCTACACATATTACTAAATAAACATTTTCTTTACTAATATTGTTTAAGAGTGATTCTAATCTTTGCATGATAAGTCAAAATTTCCATCAGGTTTCCATCAGGGAATCTGTACACACAAACTAATATCTTTTTAAATCTGGGAAGTTTAACTGCTGTGAATTCAAAGTTGTTTTCTGGATTATTATGTAACAAAGGTTCATATTCTACATTGTTTCTAAGAAAAATGCATGCTCCCCCTTGGCCCTTTATGGTTATCCACAAGACTTATTAGCCAACATAAAATTTGAAATATGAACATATCGAATCTGATCGCCTCCTGCCATATCCCGTATATCCCTTCCAAACCATTACCTTTCCTGACAGGTGCAATGCACCCTCCGCCAAACACTTTTGGTGAATCGCGGAGTAATTGTAATAGTAATAGTAATAGTTCTTAAGCGAATGTCCTGTATTACACAAGACTGAAATCTCTCTGATTTGACTATTAACCTAGTATCTCTAATCGGTTTTGTTTGAAAGGGACCGAACATTCTGAGGATAAATCTTAAACTTTTTTCATTAATGTGGTGAGGCATCTTTTTCTCTCATGTTACTGGTACTATTAAAATACTTGTCTTTTTGAACAGAACTCTTGTCAATGATCTGGCTTCTTTACAAGTTTCCCTGGTTCTGACTTTTTAATTCCTGATGCCAATGTAGTGGCATTGATTTAATTATTTTACTATATAGTAATACCCCGCTTTACGCGAGGGATACGTTCCGCAAAAAATCGCGTTAAGTGCAATTCGCATATATCGGGGTTTACGATTAAACATAGTCAAAAGTTAATGAAAAAAAAATACGAATCATTTGAATCAATCACTTTAATTCTAAAAACACTTTATGCAGTATTACATGTTTTTATTTAATTTGTTTACGGAAAAATACATTTATTGTCTTTTGGGTAGCGTTTCTTTTACGTTCTTGTAAAATACGTACACAACACCCAACGCAGTTTTTAATTGTTTGACACACGGTCATCATCACTATCTATGCTCTGCAATATGTCCACACCTGAATACATTTTTGAAACAGCATTTTGTATTTCGCTTGAAGATAAAACTCTCTCTTCTACTTGTTCTTCCTCATCGTTTATGGCATTATTCTGTAACTCGATCAGATCTTCATTGCTGAGAGGTTCGTCGTGAGTTGCTACAAGTTCTTCAAGATCTTCTACAGCGACATCTTCAAGTTCAGACCACTCATTCATTGCAGCAATGTCTTCAATGTCTGTGCATTTGGACAATTCTTCTAGGTGCTTCCATTACATCTGGCCAAAGATTACGCCACACCCCATTCATACAACTCTTTTTAACTTCGTTCCAAGACTCGTCTATGTTGTGAATAGCCTTCATGATGTTGTATGACTTCCACCACTCTCGCATAGACTATCTTCCTTCCCCGTCAGTTTCATGAATTAGTTGGCTGAAAGTGCGGCGATGGTAATAAGTTTTGAAGTTTGCTATTGCTCCCTGGTCCATAGGTTGTAATATTGACGTAGTGTTTGGTGGAAGAAACTTCACGTACACTTTTAAATCTCTAGGCGTATCAGGTGAGGTTGGATGTCCCGGGGCATGTCTAAGAGTAATATTTTTGGCACAGTAGGATTTGACTGACGGGCAAAAACTATTAG
The DNA here is from genome assembly GCA_031002005.1 of Vandiemenella viatica. Taxonomy (NCBI): domain Eukaryota; kingdom Metazoa; phylum Arthropoda; class Insecta; order Orthoptera; family Morabidae; genus Vandiemenella; species Vandiemenella viatica. The sequence goes on along the minus strand of JARYHS010008074.1, from coordinate 313,648,295 downwards.
AATACCGGTACCAATCTTGAAAAACTTCCCGTGTAACCCACGCCTTTCTGTTGAACCGCCACACGACTGGTAGGCTTTTTTTGTCTGTACCTCGCATTGCACGGGGTATTTCTGAATGGTAAACCAGTAAAGGATTCAGTTTGAAATCACCAGTGGCATTACCACCCAGCAGAAGTGTTAGTCGATCTTCCGCAGCTTTGAAATCGCTGGCTTGACGTTCTTCTTTAGAAATGAATGTTCGAGATGGCATTTTTTCCCCAGTAGAGCCCGGTCTCATCAACATTGAAGACGAGACAAGCAGGAATTTTTTATCTTGCTACGAAATCTTGAAACTGCTCTGGAAAGTCAGCTGTAGCTTGAGTGTCCGCGCTGGTGGCCTCACCTATTATTTGGATATTGTGAAGATTGGAACGCTGCTTGAACCGATGAAACCAGCCTCTGCTGGCAGCATAAGTCGGAATGGAACTCTCTTCACCTTCTTCTGTCTTTAACATCTCATGCAATGATTTTGCTTTTGTGCATATGAGATCTTGACTCAGTGGTGTGTTCTTCTTATTTAAATATTCGGTCCAGACTGCTAGCAACTTCTCCATTCTTTCTAGGCAGGGCCGGCGCTAGGAATTTCGGGCCCGGGGTAAAATAGGCGACCTTTTTTTTTTTTTTAGGTCTACAAATTGGTCGGGCGGATCCTTGGCTTCATGGCCTGACGGGCCCCTACAGTTAGTGATCGGGGCCCACCCATCAGCCATCGGGCCCGGGTACTTTTGACCCGCTTACCCCCCCCCCCCTAACCGGCCCTGTTTCTAGGATAGAAAATCTCGAACAGAAAGTTTTGTTGCACTTATAGGTGTTGAACTTTCGCTGGAAAGTTTAATTATTTCCCGATTTTTAAAAATCGTTCTCACAGTAGATTCGGTCAGACCAAAATCTCTGCCAACAATTGTTGCTTTGCCTCCATTTTCTATTCTTCTTATCACCTTCATCTTCAATTCCAAAGTTACGCTTTTACGCTCTTTTTTCTTCATATGTAGCTCGACAAAAGTTAAAACACGACTTCCAGCCGAGATAAACTAACGAAACAAAAGAGGGAATCCCCATAGAACAAAGTCGTAGTACGGGGAATCCCCAATTCTTCGATCAGAATGGTCAGAGAGTCCCGCGACCAAAGAGAAGCCAATGACTTCGTTATGTATATACATATTCTTAAGTAAGCAATTCGCGTAATTCGAGGCATTTTAACGCGAAATTTGAAATTCGCGCTAAAGCGAAACCGCGCATAACGGGATCGCGTTAAGCGGGGTATTACTGCATTTCAAATTTACAATTTTTGTGATTTTGGAACTTACATAATCCTTAACTAGCTAATTTAAGTGTAGGCCATGTGTGCAAATTCCTATTTAAATTACTTACGTCTGCTATATGGACATTTTGAAAATGATTACACAATTCGGCAATCTTGATATTTACAGAATCTATTTCTAAATTTACACATGATTTTTTCCTTAAATCGTGTCTGTGGAGAATATTTATAAGTACAACATTAGTGTGAGTTAGGGATGGCAATGTTCCTTTTAAACCTTTAGTAACATTTTCTCCTTCGTTTCTGTAGACATCATTCACGTCAGTAATAATCACAACAAAATCGTCAGGTTTCCATGATACACATTCTTCTCTGCGGACTGCTCAAAATGTAACTCCTGGTTTCGCTATCGAAGATACTTTCATGTTTTTGTTGTGGTGCAGTAACGATGATGCTAATGCCCGACCGTGGCTGTCCGAATATATATAAACTTTTCCTGGTTTAGCAGCATTTGATTTCTGCCTCAAAATTCTTTTCGCTTGTATTTCGTTTTTCTTCATGATCAACCCGAACTAGTGAAGAACACTAAACGCGTTTCTTATTGGAATTGTTGTTACAGCGATTTTTGGCCTAGACCTAACCAGGGGTGGCCAACCCGCGACCCGCGGGTCGCATGCGACCCGCCTTGAACAGTTTTCCGGCCCGCGAGATTCATCATACTTTTACAAAATATTTTTTAGATTTCACTTTTAGTGCTATATATTTCTTTACAGAGAGCGTTTAGTATCATTATTATTGTGTTATCTATATTTACACCTAAGAATAATGGTAAACACAATAATAACTCGTGTTACAAGTTTTCACTCCAAAAAAAGTCTCTAGTGGGGATATATAATTTTATACGCGGCCCGCGAAGTTATGATGCACTTCCAAAATGGCCAGCAATATCATTTGGGTTGGCCACCCCTGACCTAAACAATAATAATAATAATCGATAAAACTGCGATGGAACGCCCGCTCCGGTGGTAATCTCCCTACACCCCCTCCCTTTCCCCTTCCAACCTACTTTTTCCCTCAACTAATCTTTACGTTAAATTCTTTCAGTGTTTCCGGTAAGTTATTCATCACTTCTCTTGGAAATTTATTCCAGTCCCTCGCTCCCTTTCCTACGAAAGAAAATTTTCCCACACCCTTATGCCTGAAATCAAGTGCCAGCTTGTGGTCATGGTCAACCTTAACCTTCCAAGAACCTCTCTTAATTTTCTCACCAATATCTATCCATGCTTCATCACCAGTATAGGCTTTGTACTACCATGCTCATATTAATCCGAACGACCTGAATTGCACATCGCTACATTTCATCCTGGGACTTATTCAACCCATTATACACATCTACCAAGACAGTACTATACCCGGTAGGTGGTACATTCATGTTAATATCCAAAATTGAGACTCACCCACCTCACAAAAAAACGTGACATATTTTAACATATTCGTTATAGAAACGAAAATATGGATTGTATTTCGTTAATAAAAGAGTTGTGCAGACATTGAAAGCACTTCATTTTAGTTTTTTAAAACATTCAAGAGAAATTACGTGTCCATACAGAACATTAAAAGTTAACATTTTCAAACAAAAAGTTAATTTTGAAGAAACGCTAGCGTCAAAAGAAAGGAAGACGTTATACCGATCATCTTTCACTTAAAATAACTGACTATTAATGATAAAATCAATATTTGCCATGTAAAGATAGTTTTAGGTGAGTGCGTTGACAAATAATTGCAGATTTTTGAAGTTAGTTAATTTTGCGGTGTGCTATGAAGACATGTTGTTCCCTTACTACCACATTTAAAATTATTTTAGAAACATACGGAAAAAATTATAACTAAATGACTGTTGTCGGTGACATGAGATGTCGTCAACGCATTCTGAGTTGACAGTATTTTAGCGTAAAAAAAACTAATTTTCACCTACCATTAATAACGAAAGCTGCTTAAGGCGAAATGAACACTCTTTTCAAAACAAAAACAAAACATGATGAGGGGTCAGTAGTTGAAGGCACAATTTCACAAATTGTTGTCACCTTTGTGGTTTTAGTGGTGTTTCATAAACAGGCAAAGAACAAAAATCTAATACGCCTTTTTAGCTATAGCAATATTCTGTGGGTGGTGCTGTTAAAACTCAAACGACAGGTGAAACGTTGGTTTGATGTTCTTACCGAAAACGTTATTGGTAAGTATCCAAGGACGTGGATTTAAAACATTTGGTAATTAACGAACTGCTGCGATTGCTAGCGGACACGTTTGAAATCATTAGTTTATTTCGCGATTTATACGCTTTTTGCTACTTGAAGTTATTATAGTAGGCCAACTTTTCACTCCATTCTGATGTTAATACTATGGTGAACTCTTCCGACAGTAGTCCGTAAAGAACCTGCACTGATTTGAGGGGTGAAATTGTTACCAGTCAACTGGTAACCCAGAATACAACCAGAAGTTTAACAAGTGCGAAAATTTTAGAAGCTGATACTAATCAATAATGAATGACAATGAACGATTGTTTCTATATTTTGTAACTGTTGTTTATGAGACATATAGTTTCGAGGAATACACAGGAAACTGGGAACAAGGAAACGTAATGCTGGCCAATATGTGTATAACAGTAGTTGACCCCTCTGCTGCGGTCTTGGTAGGACTCATCCGCTGCTACTGTAGGCATCGCGCGTGCCGACCCGGAAGAATGGTGGTTAGCGCTCGGGTAGTTCCTGGAGCAGACGGTTCGATTCCAGCCTCGGACATAAGTGATTTTCATGAACTGTTACGTTCTTCTTGTGTTTAATGTACTGTGGATCACTAAAATCACAACATACACCAACTGAGAAGCTAAAATAATGGAGAGGCTGCACGTATCGATAAACTTACACAAATGCTTTCTTGGTTTATTTTTTACCAATTCAGTCTTTAAATGTTATATTTTTTAAATGTCACGGAAAAGATTATTTACCAAGGATTGTAAAGGAATCCGGCCACGGTATTCAAGTATGAACTAGTCCACTGTTAGCCTGAAATTATTTCGTTAATCCTCTGAAATCCAAAACATGGATTTTGTTGACCGTGACATACACAAAATTACTGACAAATATACTTGAAAGTGGACATCCAAAATGTCAGTGCCAACAGAACTGGTAAAAATTTCAATGATTTCATGAAAAGAAGTACAGCTTCCAAGGCTTACTTTTAACTTAGATAGAAAGGCAAGCCAAAGTTTCGATACGATAAAACTAGTTTTCGTAGCAGTTACTGATTCAAAATGCTATTCAGGCATCCTATCAGAAGAAATTGTTCTACTGTCATTGTTGTATACAACTAAGTAAGTGACGTTAAGAGCAAAGTTATAGTCAGAACGGATAAACTTCTTGATCATAAAAATCTAACAATTTCCGTCAAATCGCTTAAATCAGTTAATGGTGATCTGTTACTGTGATCTTAACTGTCTCCTGTAGCACGCTTATTACTGAAAGAAAATTATTGATTTATGTTCACCAATCTAATCTATGTATCAACTAATTTGCTGTCATCACAGCTATAGAAGGATGGAGTTCAATACTGTGAAGACGTAACAATGTTTTTAATTGGTTAGGGCTTTACTACTAGTCGATTTCAAGGTCATTAGGGCACGGAGAACGCTGGGGAAAGTAACGCCAATTATCGCAACCATGGTAAATCGGGAAACACGTCGCGGCATTCGCTTGGAGTAACTTCGGAAAACCAAGGAAAACCGAAGTCAGGACAATCGGACCGGTGATCCAACATGCGAATTTCCGAATTCCAGTCTCGAGCGTTAACCACTCACCCAACAAGTTCGGTAACACAACAACCCCAAAATACCTTCCCAAAGAAGAAACGGTTATACGTGGATCTCAAGTTTCATTAAGTCTGAGTAACGGTCTCCAGTAATTTATCGAATTACTGAAGCTGTTGAACCAAAAAATAGTGTCAAAATACTAAAATACAACAGCGATGAATGAGGACGAATTTTACGTAAGGATCTGAAATAATTTAATATTTCGAATATTGAAAATTATGAGTCAGCTGAAAAGGAGACCCTGCGATCAAGAGCTTCACTGCAAACTGTTCCAAATTTTTATAGTTTAGCGCTGTTATTCTCTGCAGTTGGTTTGTAGAATAGCTGTTATAGTTGAAGGAGGAAATTGTAACTTTACACAGAGCATTTGACCACTCCTACCTCCATGTTACTACTCGTGGTCGCCATCTTGGCCATACAGGGTGGTCAGAAATTCACAGAACGGCGGGTAAGGGCAGTGATGGTGACGTTGCACTAACGAAATAAATAATAATAAAAAAAAATCTAGGAAAAGTCGTACCGTTTCTGAATTATCCGCAGCTAAAGTTGGCCAATAAGAGCTCTGCGCGGGTGAATACAGGATTCCACAGGCGGTGTTGCCAAGCGTACTCGAGGCATGGGACCGCCAAAGAAAGCGAAAAGAAAAAACTCTCTTCGGAAGCGGGGATCGAACCCGCAACCTTCAGTTTGAGGTCTTACCGACTACGCTGCCAAGGCACTACAGTTTCTTTGTTTTTAGAAGCCAGTAGGGTTGAATGTTTGTTAGTAATCGGAATTAATCGGTAACCCGCGACATTTTTCGGGAAGTCAGTGGTGGGGCTAAAGGACCATGAAAGAAGAAGTCTAGCAGTCGAACGCATCTTACCGATAAAGACAGTGTCATCATTACAGATGTGCATTATTTGAAATACAAGTATTTCAAATTTAAATACAAAATACCTATTTTCATTTTGTATTTTAAATATCCCGATATAAAAAGAATTTTGTATTTTATTTGAAATGCTGTTTGAAACATTTTTTATTTGAAAAATGCAAAATACTTTTCTTAGTTTTTTATTAATTTTTATTTCATATTGATTCTCGTAAATGCTGATCTATCAGTAAATTCAAACTAGTGACAACAATGCCAGAAAATTCAAATGAAAATTCGGTCTGTTGTGCAAGTAACAATGATATTGGCAGTAATGACACGTTTACAGTCTGTCCGCGCCGACTTGCGTGTTGTGATGTTTGGTTTGTCGTTTGTATGCCAGTTTTGTTCATTTGTTATTTGAAAGTTATCAAAATCTAAGTAAAACATAAAAAATAAGTTTTTATTTACTACTGCTCACTACACAAAACACAGCGCACAATATACTAAACTAACTAAAAACAATATTTTATAAATTTTACGAATCAGCAAGAATTTTCCTAACACAAACATTAATTTCATAAAGGATTTAATTTTAATTTAGGAACAAGTGTTATATGTGGTGTAAACTAATGTAGTCCATAACCATAAGTTGGTTGGATCCTACCGTAGGAGGCATACTAAGCAATTGTGTCAGAGGTAAGATAAGTGTTGCCGGGTCCAGTTTGTTAAAAATCCGGAGGGAAAGTAAAAAAAAAAAAAAAAAAAAAATTGGGACAGCAAAAAAATATAGGTTTTTATATACCTCACGTTTATTTTTATAATTTTGGCAGGACAGAGGTAATTTCTATAGGTATCTTTCAGTCATATTATCAGAACTTATCATTCTATTACTCGACATTACAATAAGTCCTACTTGTTGAGTAGGATAAGTAACAAAATGTTATGGAGAAAGTTGTACTTTGTAGTTTAATTTTAAATAATTTTATGCTATTAATAAGTATGTAGTGTTTATTTTTTATTAACTGTTTTGTGTTTGATTTTACCTTTTTTTCATAGCTTTGTTTTTATAAAGTAGTTATAAGATTCACCACAAAACAAACTGAAGTTGGTTTTAATTTGTAACTCTGCTTTAATATGCTCGAGTGAAAATCGATTTCAAACCAAATTATAATAGCCTGGGAAATTTTACTTTCAGTTGCCTAGTTTTAAATTGGTATTGATGTTACGAAAGATTTTTTTTTGATTGATTTTGAAATATACTGTGCCATTTCTGTAACGGCGTTTTCTTTTTCTGCACTGTTTCCTTCACTACGTTTTTAATGTTACAAACATCTTCTCAAAACGTCTTAATTTTTAGTTTTTCTGTAATATCAACGATTGACGCCTGCGTAAAAAGAGTAATCTTGCTAACAAAATGGCTTGAATACGTTGAATTTGCTTTCTTTTCCTTTTTGATACTGGCTTTACGCCTCGACGACGCCGAGTTCGTAAGAGGCAGGAAAGCACTGAGGGCAAGGAATGGGAAGGAATTTTGCTATGGCCTTTTGCACGGACCATCCGGCAATGGCTTGTAGTGATTTGGGGGAAAAATATTGCTTTAATTGAATTAGTGCTAGGTTTCTACATCTTATAATTCAAAGCTTTTCCGCGACACGCACAACAATCTTTTTTTATTTATGAAACTGTTTCATCCGAATTTTTTTAATAAATCTTATATCTTCAAACGATCAATTCTTGTATATATATATATTAGAGAGTTTTTTGAACAAATAGTTGTATTAAAATCCATGAAATAAATAGCATACAGAGTAAATGAACACTAAAAGTATTTTATTTTAATAAAAGTATTTTGAAAATATCTATTTTGCATTTTGTATTTAAATACCTACATCTTAAACTATTTTGCATTTTACATTTGAAATACAAAAACAAGAAGATATTTGTAGTTTGTAATTAAATGTTTTTTTAAAACACTGTTTTGTACATCTCTGGTCATCATGCAACGTCATAAATTTTCGTTTGAGGAGTACGCCGATATGTATTTAGCGTATGGCGCTGCTGGACAAAACAGGGCTGAAGCAGTTAGGAATTACACTGCTCGATTTCAAAACCGTGTGATTCCATCGGCCAACACTTTTGTGTTGGTTGACAGAAGGTTGAGGGAGACGGCAAGTGTTGCTGTCCACAGGCCCGACGCCGGACGAAATTGGTTCGTGCGGAGAGTAGGATTTGAAGACAATGCCCTGGAAATGATTGTTGATAATCCTAGGACAATCTCTAGGGTCATTGCCAACGCACTGCAGTACGTCCAATCTAAGTAATCCCTCAAATTCTCCGTCGAAATGCAGCCTTTCAATAGGGTCATTTTTGTTGTTTTTAATTACCAGGTCTCACATGCCACTGTTCTGGACGTCCTTCACGACGAAAGGTTACATCCCTTTCGCTTTCAAAAGGTCCAAGATTTGGAGGAAGACGATCTTCCACTTCGAGTTCAGTTTTCACAGTGGTACCTGCAGCAATGTAACGATTATCCAAACTTTGAAAGGAAGGTGCTGTGGACAGATGAGGCGTGCTGTACCAGAGGGGAGTTTTAATAGCCGAAATAGCCACATCTGGGATGCCGAAAATCCGCATGCAATTTTTGTTAAGTCATACCAACACAAATTTAGTGTTAACATTTGGGCGGGTATTTTGGGCGAGTTATACTAGTAGGCCCTGTTCTCCTTGCGCAATGTTTGAATGGCGCTTCTTATTTAGCATTTCATGAAACGTCCTTCAGTTGTATTTTGAAGACGTCCCTTTGGCAATTCGTAATGACATGTGGTTTCAACATGACGGCGGGGCGCCGCATTTTGCAGTACCGGTACGTTAACACATACTTAGATGCAGGGGCGGCCCTAGGGCGGTGCGAGCGGTGCGACCGCACCGGGCGCCGTCATATGGGGGGCGCCGAAAAGGCAGAGATAGATCGTCTGCGCAAAAAATGAAAAATAAATTCTATTATAACCCAGCTTTTAACACACATCATCCAGAAGAGTTTATAAGAATAAGAGTCTCAGCTTAATGCATGGTCGTATGTTATCTTAGAATAGAGTCAATTCGAGTTGCTACTCGAGTCAGTTCAAGTTATTCGAATCATGGAAACCACAACTCGTTCCAAAGTTGGCACCCTCCCGTGCCGCGTCGCGCCTCCCGCACCTGTTTCCTGTCTTTTCAGCTGTAGTCTTGAAGTTCATGCAAGCGGGTACATGTGCATGGGACGAGATTCAACCTATTTATCTCTTTCTACCATATTAGATCCTCAGTAATTACTATTAACGTTGGTATCGTAAATATTTATAAAGCTTATCTGGCTTTTAGAGACAACACATGTCGCTAACCGAAAAAAAAAAAAAAATTATGGTGCACAGTACTTAAAAAGAAAACAAAACCAAGACGAAATTGAGAACGCTTCAAAATTGCTGGTAATTTTTTTTAGAAGTCATCTCAATCGTCTCCAGAACTAGTTCAACACGAGGCGGAAGGAAACTTTTAATGGAAGTTATTCAGACGAGGCTCATGATAAACAGCAACATGTGCGAGAAGATTTATCAATGGCTGGAACATCGTCTGCTGTTCAAAAGATTACACGTGGGTATACAAGACATACCACCACCGTCGCCTTTTCAAAGTACAAATTATGACGATATTTCAAAATTGTCGCTTATTGACTGTGCTGGCAGAGATGAAATAATTATACAAGCAACGAAAAAATCCCAAAAAAATCCTGGACTTCATTTTTCGAATAGGCTACATATTTTCACAGAGTAACACCAAATGAAGAAACTTATAGAAGTAGATAGCTTGTTTATTCTAAATCTGCGGATGAAGTATATTGTTTATATGTTACTTATTCAACAGAAGGTCTCATTTTTATTTGGGAAAAGAAGGATTCGATGACTGGAGTTACTAATCTGAGCGTTTCAAACTTCACGAAACTTCCTTAGATCATGATCACACCACGCTCAGTTTGATAGAAGCGTTGAATCCATTAAATAATTTCAATATACTAGACAAGCATTTGTAAATACAGACTGAAGACGAAAAATCACAGTGGGTTGCTATCCTCTAATGAATGATGTATTGTTCTGAACAAGCTTTGGATCTGAAATACTTCTAATGATGGTAACTTCCTGGGTATATGATCCCTGATGATGGAGCATCTCCGTCGTATTGCTAATAACGAGACTAATTTCTTATTATATTGGCAAATGTATTCAAAACGAATGAAGTTCGTAATAAAATTTTGACTATGGTTAGGTCATCTAAATATTTTCCCATCATACTGAATTGAGCTCCTGACATAAGTCACGTCGAACAATTATCTTTGAAATCATTTTCCTGACACCAGTGAAGACGAAGTCTAAGTGCGTGAGTATTTCGCTGTACTTATAATCCGGAAAGTGACTCTTTGGGACCTGGGAGCTGGACTCGCTGCCCTGTTTATCATTGATACTTTGCAAAAGTTCGATTTGGATATGAACGATTGTCGAGGCCAAAGATATGATAGTGGATCCAATTTGGTAGGAGGAAACAAATGTGTCCAAAGCAAAATTCTGAACCAGCATCTTCGAGCATTTTTTAATCAATGTAACTGTCATTAAATCTGGTAATAGCAAGTGCCGCCAAAACATCAGTTAAATCTGTTTCCTTGTACGGATTTCTTTGAAGAATATTTGTCTTATTCTCTCGATAAAAGAAGCGATGGGAAGTGGTATTCAAGCACTTAGAAGGTATATCGCCAAAAAAAATTTGCGAAATTCGTTTCAAGAATAGAGTTTCTAGCATCGCTACAGTTCGTTATCACTACAATTCAGTTCGTGACGCCCTTCTGAAACGAATTATTCAGTTGCAGCACCAGATGCCTTGTCACTTAGCCATATCATGGAGCAATTTGAGTTCATAATTACAGTGGTGACTTGGTATAATACATTGTTTCAAGTAAACGTTGTAAGCAAAAGCTATGCAGACTGAAAGTAGACTTATGAAACTCTTCACAGTTGCTGAAAAACAGCTTGGGAATGGAAGGGGATATTCTCCACCGCCCCGAAACTGGTACTAATCTGATGAAATATTTTTTTGATTGCTGCGTTATAATGTAGAGTTACCAGAATTTTTTCTTTAAATCCAGGGACGCTTCACAACTTTTTCACCAAAATCCGGCGACGCTTTCGACATTTGTCCTAATTACGCGTTTTACTTTTATAAGTTATATCATTAAAGGTTGGGTTAACTTAAAAGCCACATATTGTTTACATTTTGCATTTTAAATGAGGATCACAGGCAGCCATGTTGCACACAGCAAGGAGACTTGATTTTCCAAAGCTGTTGTGTCCAAGACGCGGTATCCTTGTAATTTTCTTTTAATCCTAGGCACGTACAAGGAATGAAGTGCTCTTCATATCTCTTGTTTTAAACGAATGCGTTAGCAAATCAGGGCTTTTAAAGAATTCTCGCTTGATTTAAAAAAATGCTGGGGACAACAGTAAAAATCCGGGGACGAAATCTGTCCGGGGACAGAGAGCTAAATACGGGGACTGTCCCCGTCAAACGGGGACGTCTGGTAACCCTATTATAATGTCCTCTTCAAGTTTTTTCACTCTCTTTTCTCTAAAAAGTCGCCACGAATAAGTTAAAAATACCGAAATGTGAGAATGACGCGCAGCTATTAGATGCCGCAGGAGCTCAAAACCAATTACAATCTTTTGAAATGAAGTCTTTTGTGTAATATTTTCTTGCTGTTTTAGATACATTTCGTTGTAAAACGTCACACGAAATTAACAGATAGAAAACTTTTATCCGCAGGCCCGCCATCTTAGAATCGATACAAGCAGTCAGAGATTGCTTACGTTTCTGAGATGGATACCGGAGAACGAATTTCCTGTAAACTTTTTATTCTTGGTCCAGGCCGAATTTCAATCTATCTACGATCACTATGACTAAACGAACCTGTTTAGGTTGATATGATCTCTGTACCGATAATTTTTGTTTCATTTTTGCGGTTGTGGAGCGTCTCACATTTCGGCATTTTTAATTTAATTCGTGGCGACTTCTCCGAGAAAGGAGAGTTCAAAACGTGAAGAGGACATTATAACGAAGCAGTTAAAACAAATTTCAACAGGTCAGTACCAGTTTCGGGGCGATGGAGAATATCCCCCTCCACCCCAGCTCGGAATTTGAGAAAGAGTGCCAGCTCTGATAACAGACAGGTAGAGAAGTTGATTCTCAGATTGAAAATTTCCTATTACTAACCCAGTCAGATGCCGAAGAATGTAAAGATTTTTTGAGTATGAACCTGTAAATTAGATACCAACAGATCCAGAAGAATTGTTTACAATGAACGTCTTTTAGCACATGGTCGATGCAAAAAAGAAATTCGTTGGTCACTCTATTAGCACAAATTTCCTAGTGCATAGCCAGAATTAGCTTCAGAATAAGGCAAAAACAATGAAAAATACTTGTTGAAAATAGTTTTACCTGGAAAAAAATACACGAATTTAACCTATTTAAGCATTAGTCTGCGAGGGTCCTGGAAAAAATTTTGGTAAAGTTTATTTTTCGGTATTAAAAGTGGAAATTTTTAATTTTCATATATTTTCAATTTTATATATTTTTAAAAAAATTATTAAAAACTGTGAATTTGACGTGTAAGTGAAATGAGCATTGTGTTAACCATAGTAGCTTAAATAACTTAAATAACTTTTCGAACATACAGTATTTCTTTTTACCGTTGTTTCTCATTCATACCACTGCTATCCTATACTAATTTTTCCGAGGTTTGAGTTACTATCATATATAAAATCTTTTGCTCGAGGATTTTCTCAAGTAGAATTCACAAGCATTCATATTCGAATCCCATGGGAAGTGCTATTTGGGATAAAAGTAGATGGATAATACATTATTCCAAATTTATCCCGAGCAGTTCAGTAGTTTCGACGTGAAACAGTAAAAACATCGAAGCAAACAAACTTTTACAATATTAGTAGGATGTAAAAACTGTGTTATCTTCAGTATATCTATATGGACACATTAATCACGAATAAGCGATTGCTCATTTGGGGCGCCACGATGAGATCTCCCACCACCTGAAAAAATTGCTAGGGCCGCCTCTTCTTAGATGCATTGTATTCTAACAGGTGGATTGGTCGAGGAGGCCCAATTCACTGGCCAGCTCGGTCACCAGTCTACAATTCATTGGAATTTTATCTCTGGGGTGCTATCAAGGTCATTGTTTATGAGACTGAAGTAGAAACAGAAGAACTTTTGGCTAGGATAATTCTAGCTTTTGATGAAATTAGAGAAAGTTATAATTTTGGAAGCAAATTCAGTAACTCAGCGTTGTCGTGCCGGTATTGCAGTTGAGGCAGGACACAATTTGAGCAGTTGCTGTAAAATGTAAAGGACCGTATTTTTTTGTTATTGTTGTTTCTTGGGATATATTTTTATTAAAACATGATTTTTCAGAGATTATTTATTTTACGGTTACTGTCGCGGGTTGACGCTTATCGTAAATAAATCCTTGTTGGGTTTCAATGTTGCGACAGATAACGTCAACTTGAAAATGAAATTACTGTACAGTAATTTTGTTTTGTATCAGTGACAAAAGGGCTTTCAATGAGTAATAGCTTGTTTACATTTTGGGGCTTGCCGAGCGTTAGCGAGTTACCCAACGCGGTGGTGTAACGGTTAGCGTTCTGGCCTCGCAATCGGGAGGACGGCGGTTTTGAATCCCCCGTCACGGGCATCCAGATTTGGGCTTTGCATGGTTTCCCAAATCACTCCAGGCAAATGACGCCGAAGCTTTCTTCAAAAGGCCATGGCACGAATTCCTTCCCATTCCTTGCCTCCCATCCTTTCCCGTCTCTAAAGACGTCGCTGTTAAGAGACGTTAAGCAGTTAAAAAAAAAAAGGGGTTAGCGAGTTGATGCACGTTACCAAATCCGAGTGTGGTTGGTGAACGCTTAACGTTCTGGCCTCGCATTCAGGAGGACGCGGGTTCGAATCCCGTGTCCGGGCATCGAGAGTTTGGGTTTTCCATGGTTTCCCCCAAATAACTCCAGCATGGATATTCACGTTAATTAATAAAAAAATTGTGATTTAAATCTAGTGAAATACGATTACATGGAATAAAAGAAACTTCTTTGCAACGAATAAGTTAAGTTTGCAGACTTTTTTTGTGCCAGTAACTAAACGATTTTTGTACAAAAATTAAAGATTAATCTAGCAAGCAGATCAACAATTCAAAACAAATTCCCATAAAAAATCCTTTAGCCCCACCACCGACTTCCAGAAAAATGTCGCGGATTACCGATTAATTCCGATTACTAACAAACAGTCCGCCCTAGTGGGTTCTAAAAACAAAGAAATTGTTGTGCCTTGGCAGCGTAGTCGGTAAGACGCCAAACTCTCAAACTGAAAGTTGCGGGTCCGCTCCCCGCTTCCGAAGAGACTTTTTCTTTTCGCTTTCTTTGAACGGTCCCATTCCTCGAAAACGCTTGGCAACACCGCCTGTAGAAGGCTGTGTGAATTCCTCCATTGTGTGGAATTCGCCCGCGCAGCACTCTTATTGGCCGACTATAGCTCCGGATAATTCAGAAACGGTACGACTTTTACTAGATTTTTTTTTTTTTTTTTTTTGTATTTATTTCGTTAATGCAACGTTCCCAACACTGCCCCTTACCCGTCGATCAGTGAATTTCTGACCACCCTGTTTATAACTGCAGCAAAAACGAACAAAATAAATGAAATTTCTTATTTATACCTTTAATTTCTTACATCTTTTCACTACAAATATTGATACAAAACACTTTAGATCCCTTTTTTGTGTTTTCTTTAATAATTCTGCAAACATTTGGATCTGATTGTTGCCATCATTCAATCTCCTTCTTGCCCACTTTTTCCAAACATTTTGTGCTCGTCTGCCCTCAATGAATTTTACTCATCGTTGGCTACATATGGTCACGTGGCTACGGTTTTACGGCCGCATTTCCTTGCTGATGCCAAACATCTGATACTTACTGTCATGTCGTACTAAGTACGAACGATGGAAGTGAACTTTTGCCACCTGAATGTGAAACATATAACTATGGTCAGCGTGTGATAAGATTAGTCTGTTGTACATCTGCGATCAAGTGTACGGTACCTCTGTGCACTGAGCCACACTGTCGAGTATATCATTCAATATTCAGTGTATTAACAACAAATATCAAGATTCTTAGTAAAGTACTAATCAAAGTATGTGATTTGTTGATGTATCATTTTAGAACTCAGGAACGTTAACAGTGTTACTAATAAAGCCCGATGAAAACCATGCTGGGTGTTAAGTAACTGAAGGAATAAGTGATAGAGTTGAAGAGATATAAAGGCAAAATAATAAAAAGACACAGATTTCGAAATTGAAGAGATATTTTAGGGAAAATTTCAGCAGATGGAAGGAAGACACATTTACAGTGGAGTCGAAATGGGAAGAGTTCAAAGGGATAATAAAAAAAGAGTGAGGAAACATATACTCCAAAACAGAAAACAAAGAGAAGTACAGAACCTATCTACTATAATGCCAGTACTTTCGTACATCCACTACGCTTTCTTCTTTTTTCTCTTCTTCTGCTACTTCTTACTGCATTCGCTATATTTTCTTCTTTTAATCCAACAGTATCTCATGTTCCTGGTAAATATAATAATCATCTTTATATTCTTTACTTAATTGCTCATTATTTTCCCGTTTCAGAATTCATTGGATTAAGATACAGATTCTTTGTACATCACATCTGCTCGTGTTTCGTTTTAGTTGATACTGCTGTGCCACCATGGCTTCAAACTATTTTCCTTCTTCACCTAGTCAATATTTTCTTTAGAAAATACCCACAATTTTTTCATATTCCTCATTACTTTATTTCATTGCTTATTCCGGCTTCGTTTCTTTCTATACTTCGTCGCCATTACTTATAAAAAATTCTACTTCATATATGCCGTTGCTCATTATTTACTCTTTTCTGATCCTTATTAAATTGGAATGGAGCGCACGCTCCGGTGGCAATTCCCATACACACCCATCTTCCCACTTTCCTGCACCCACCTACATTTGCCTTCTGCAAATTTTAGCTTTAGACTATTTCAACATTTTTGGTAAATTATTCGTCATTTCTCTTGGTAACTTTTCCCCATCCCTGGCACCCTTACCCAAAAAAGAGAATCTTCCTACAACCTTGTACCTGAAATTGAGTACCAGCTTGTGGTCATGGTCATCTTTTCCCTTCCATGCATTACTTTTAATTCTTACACGGTATCAGTTCCCCTTATTCATCATACTCTACATTGATCTGTTCTTCACTTTAACAAATAAACTGCTGTGAACCAATGTCTTCTGCAAATACGTTTATTCCGTCACTTTCGCCTACTTCATTTTCATCAAACATCCATTTATTGATGTTCCAATTTCATTTCCTTTTAGCTTCGACATGTCAAACATCCCGTCATTACATTCAAAAATCTTCTCGCCCCATAGTTGGCATGAATTCATAGTAGTATAGTTCTTAGCCGTACCTCCTGTCAGCCAAAATTGGTTAGTTCTTTTTGAAACACATGCTGTGCATCTGCTGAGTGATAAAATTTCCAGTTGACCTTAAAGACATTCCTTTATTCGTGGAATAAGTCCCATTTTCGTATCTCTCTTGTCCAATTGTACATTCTTCTTTCGAACTTTCCGTCCCCTTTCGAACATCCACTATGCCTTCTTTTTTTTCCCTCTTCTTCTGCTACATCTTACTGTATTCGCTAAATCTTCTTATTTTAATCCCACTGTATCTCGTATTGCCCATCTTCTTGCCACCTTATTTCTCAAAATCAACATTTTCTTGAATACGCTCTGCTCTTGTCTTCCAGAATTAATGTTGCTTACATCTTACCTGCTTTCAAACTGATTTTGGTTTGTTAAGGTGCTCAGGATTTATGCTCGGGGGAACACAGGATAATCAGCACACAAGCTGTTAATGGAGTCACTGGTGTAGGATTTGTAATGAATAAGATAGTAGGGAAACAGGTGAGTTATTATGAACTGTTTAGTGACAGGATTATTTTGATGAGGTTACGAGTAGAAACTAAGCCCGCCCCAACCGCTTTAGTACAAGTGTATATGCCAACGTCACAGGAAGATGACGAAGAAATAGAGAAAGTATACGCCGAAATTGAAGAATCCAATATGTGAACGGGGAGGAAAATTTAATAATCATAGGTGATTGGGATGCGATAGAGGGAGAAGGATATATACTCCTGGAAATTGAAATAAGAACACATTGACGCCGGTGTGTAAGACCCACCATACTTGCCCCGGACACTACGAGAGGGCTGTAGAAGCATTGATCAAACGCACGGCACAGCGGACACACCAGGAACAGCAGTGTAGGCCGTCGAAGGGCGCTAGCTGCGCAGCGGTTGGGCACCGCCGCAGTCAGTGTCAGCCAGTTTGCCGTGGCATACGGAGCTCCATCTCAGTCTTTAACACTGGTAGCATGCCGCGAAAGCGTGTACGTGAACCGTATGTGCAGTAGACGGACTTTGAGCGAGGGCGTATAGTGGGCATGCGGGAGGCCGGGTGGACGTACCGCCGAATTGCTCAACATGTGGGGCACGAGGTCTCCACAGTACATCGATGTTGTCGCCAGTGGTCGGCGGAAGGTGCACGTGCCCGTCGACCTGGGTCCGGACAGCAGCGACGCACGGACGCACGCCCAGACCGTCGCATCCTACGCAGTGCCGTAGGGGACCGCACCGCCACTTCCCGGCAAATTAAGGACACTGTTGCTCCTGGGGTATCAGAGAGGACCATTCGCAACCGTCTCCATGAAGCTGGGCTACGGTCCCGCGCACCGTTAGGTCGTCTTCCGCTCACGCCCCAACATCGTGCAGCCCGCCTCCAGTGGTGTCGCGACAGGCGTGTATGGAGGGACGAATGGAGACGTGTCGTCTTCAGTGATGAGAGTCGCTTCTGCCTTGGTGCCAATGATGGTCGTATGCGTGTTTGGCGCCGTGCAGGTGAGCGCCACAATCAGGACTGCATACGACCGAGGCATACAGGGCCAACACCCGGTATTAGGGTGTGGGGAGCGATCTCCTACACTGGCCGTACACCTCTGGTGATCGTCGAGGGGACACTGAACAGTGCACGGTACATTCAAACCGTCATCGAACCCATCGTTCTACCATTCCTAGACCGGCAAGGGAACATGCTGTTCCAACAGGACAATGCACGTCCACATGTATCCCGTGCCACCCAACGTGCTCTAGAAGGTGTAAGTCAACTACCCTGGCCAGCGAGATCTCCGGATCTGTCCCCCATTGAGCATGTTTGGGACTGGATGAAACGTCGTCTCACGCGGTCTGCACGTCCAGCACGAACGCTGGTCCAGCTGAGGCGCCAGGTGGAAATGGCTTGGCATGCCGTTCCACAGGACTACATCCAGCACCTCTACGATCGTCTCCATGGGAGAATTGCAGCCTGCATTGCTGCGAAAGGAGGATATACACGGTACTAGTGCCGACATTGTGCATGCTCTGTTGCCTGTGTCTATGTGCCTATGGTTCTGTCTGTGTGATCATGTGTTGTATCTGACCCCAGGAATGTGTATATAAAGTTTCCCATTCCTGGGACAATGAATTCACGGTGTTCTTATTTCAATTTCCAGGAGTGTAGAAGAATACTCTAGGAAGTTTTGGACTAGGAGAAAGAAATGAGCTAGGAAGCAGGTCGTTAGAATTTTGTGAAAGAAATAAGGTAGTTGTGGCAAACACACTGTTTAAGAACCATGCAAGAAGGTTATTATACATCTGGAAACTACCTGGAAAACACTGTTTAAGAACCATGCAAGAAGGTTATCACACACCTGGAAACTACCTAGGGATACAGGCAGATATCAGCTAGATTATATAATCGTCAAACAAAGATTCAGGAATCAAGTTCTAGACTGTAAAGGGTACCCAGGAGCAGTAGTAAAGAAGTACAGGCCGAAACTCAAGCGAATAAGGAAGCAATATAAGCAGAACAGACTGGAAGTGAACAATCTAGCACGAGAGAAAATTTGCGAAATGGTAGATGTCAGGCAAAGATGTTGTATGGGGGATTAACACTTTTGTCTGAACTCTGAACAGCTAAGTTCTTGACCATGTGTAGCCTTCTGGTACCTAAAACATGTAAGAAATTGGCCGCCACGCATTCGTATTAAACCCCAAATGCGAAGGGTAATTGAAATAAAGTCACTCGACACAATTTGAGGGTAACACAATACTTATATTCTTGATAATAGTTCACTCGTACATTGTCGGTACCAGATACGTCATAAAGCATCGGACAGCAGTTTCATTGAAGATTACAGATTAAGCACATTCATACGAGAAGACAAAAACTCACTAAGTCCCCCTAACATTAGTGAGTACATTACTACGGCATGTTGGGATTTGCAGAAACCGCTACCGCATGGAGCAATTTGCTCCGCTGACTAGCGCGGAATTGCACGATCACTTTCTGACGAAAGAATGAGACAAATCATGGTGGCTGCACGGTCTATTATAAGCTTGCTGTGGCCTATGAGGTCAGTAACTTTTTTCTTTAGTTAATATTTCCTAAAGCACAAAATAGTTTACCTTGCAATTTTTACAAGGGCTTCCTATGATCATGTTATATCTGTTTTTATTTAATTTAACATTCAAAAAGGTTTCTGTAGGCTTAAATTGAAATCTATCACATAACCAACTTGGCGGACTTTCTCGAACTCCAACAACAATTAACGACAATCTATCTTTTAAACCTTAATTACCAGACAAATACTTAAGCGTTTTACCAAACCATTATATATTCGTAATCATCTTAATTTAGGCGATCTACTGATATTAATTGTTGGAGTTCGAGAAAGTCCGCCAAGTTTGTCACAAGATAGATTTCAATTTTAAGTCTATAGAAACCTTTTTGATGTTAAATTAAATAAAAACAGATAGAACATGATCAGAGGAAGCCCTTGTAAAAATTGCAAGTTAAACTATTTTGTGCTTTAGGAAATATTAATTAAAGAAAAAAGTTACTGACCTCATAGGCCACGGCAAGCTTATAATAGACCGTGCAGCCACCATGATTTGTCTCATTCTTTCGTCGGAAAGTGATCGTGCAATTCCGCGCTAGTCAGCGGAGAAAATTGCTCCATGCGGTAGGGGTTTCTGCAAATCCCAACATGCCGTAGTAATGTACTCACTAATGTTAGGGGGACTTAGTGAGTTTTTGTCTTCTCGTATGAATTTGCTTAATCTGTAATCTTAAATGAAACTGCTGTCTGATGCTTTATCGACGTATCTGGTACCGATAATGTACGAGTGAACTATTATCAAGAATATAAGTATTGTGTTACCCTCAAACTGTGTCGAGTGACTTTATTTCAATTACCCTTCGCATTTGGGGTTTAATACGAAAGCGTGGCGGGTGATTTCTTAAATATTTTAGGTACCAGAACGCTACACATGGTCAAGAACTTAGCTATTCACACTTCAGGCAAAAGTGTTAATCCCCCATGCAACATCTTGGCCTGACATGGCGACCGTGACAGGACTTGGTGAAACCACCAAAATGGGTGGAATTTTAGTTCATTTTGTAACATTTGATAACAAGGATACTCTAGAAGTGAAATCATTTGGATATTGGCAAACAACAATGTAAACATTAATATTTGTCATTTTTTTGTATGAACTCCACATAATGACACATGCCATATTTTGAATTTATATGCTAAAACATTTTATATTGTAAGTTCCAATGTAAGGTTTTGTAAATGGTTCGGGATGGTACCAGAAGTTAGGGAATATTTATGTGTTTGTATTTTTTGTATTTCCATCTGAATTTTCAAATAATTTTCAATTTTTCAGTAATTTTCAATTATTTTCAATTTTTCAAGTAATTTTCAATTTTTATGATTCTATGAGTGAGAACAAGTGAATTTTGCTTTGTTATAAAGTGTATGAGGAGAAGACAAACGCTCATAACCTAAAAAAGTAGGCAATATTAGGCTTTCTTTTAGTGAAATTTCAACTCATTTACTGCTTTGCAGAAATTTGTTTAAGTTTGGAAGGACATGTAAGGTAGCCTTTAGTTCTCTAGAACAGTGGTTCCCAATTAGGGGTAAGCGTACCCCCAGGGGTACATGAGGTTTCTTCAGGGGGTACGCGCGGTAGTCTCTTGGCTAAGGTGATCACTAAAATAATTGAAAAAAAATCAACTTTTTCTTCAGTAAATAGCCTGCAAGGGAAAAAACTGATACTCGGGGGGACGTATCGGTTAGTTACCTTAACTAACTTCTGACTTGCTTTAAGGTCTGCTAATTTTCCATTAATAAAATTGAATGACCATGTTTGAGCCTGGATAATTCAACTGTAAAGCATAGCGGTCGCCACATAACTCATTTAAAACAAAAGCTAAGGAAAGGTCAATATTCACTACGAAATTATGTAAAAGTTCACTTGATGAAAATTTTTAAATTTATTCCAAAGTTACATTTGAAATTCACTATTACAGTTGAAACGGCAAAACTGGACTAAACGTCTCCAAAAATCACAAGTCATGAAGAGGAAGAACTACCAGACTAAACCCTTTTTAAAAAAGGTAAAGGTTCACAGTCACTGTCCAACGCGGGAAATTCAACGTGGCTATGAGTCGCTCATGTCGTTGCTAGCTCAAGGTCGGCCGGAAACCATCTTCGTTGCCTGATACCAACGCCTCCCAACGGATTTCTTAAAACACACTAATGCATGGTTTATTCCGCGACATGAAACAAAAGGCTCCAAGATACAAGACAAAAGGCTCCCCGATACAAGACAGCCCAGATGGTCACAGCACCTCAATATATACCCTTAGCTGTACACCCTCTGTGACACTTCGCTTTGCAAAAATAATCTGATAAAATTTTATTATACCCAGTGTAGCCTGGCTCTTGTAGGTTTGTTGAGTTTATGATGACCATAATTCTAAATTAACTCGTTTTGATGTAAATGATTAAAGTGTGCGGGTGTAATGGTGATTGACTTCCTGAAGACAGTTCGTAAATCCTCGGGCTGTTACTTGATTTGTGCAATTTTAGAAATTCCTGCTGGATTACAAATTATCGTGTTCAAACTTATCTCATTGTGTTCGGTGCCTGTTCCTGATTACAAAAATGTAACTTTTATTATTATCGGTGGTGTATTAGAGAAGAAAACCGAGGTTGAAACTGCTTGGATGGCATTTTTTTTTTAAACTAGACTCTTGTTAATAATTATTAAAGTGCTGCTTATATCGGAAAGGTGTTATTATCTGAATTTTTAATTTATTTTATTACATGTTTTAGAAGTTCTTTTATTTACGGAAATGGTCTTGTTTATTTACAGTTTAATTTCGAAAATTACTACGTTTTTGTTTACGACGTAATAACTTGAAAATTGATTTAATATTCTTTCTACTGCATGGAATGTTTTGAAATTATAATTTTTTATACCAGGTTCTTTACTCTTTCAGAAAATTTATTTTTCAACTCAGGAAATTATCGAAAACGTGTTGTTATTTAGTGTTGAAACTGCAAGTGTGTCTAATTATTTTATTTATACGGCCTGAAACTACTGAAATTTAATGAATTTAGCTTTATCTCTGATTCTCCTTATTATAAAATTACTTTACTGCATCGAAAAGTGTGGAAAATTAGTGATATTATCACGTAACCAAAATAGACTGTTTAAAAATTGGATAACACTGGTTCAGGTTAGTTTAAAGGTTATTTACTATTATAAATTGTTTATATAAGACTTGTATAATGTGTTAAGTGACTTAATTGTTTTTAAATCGGCTTATGTTCCAAGTTAGTTTGCAGTATCGGCTTCTGCATGAAACATGTCTCTCATTTCCTGTAATTACGAAATGAAAAATTTTGTGTTTACTGGAAGGCTTACCCCTACGGTCAAGGAAAATAGAATTTAACGAAATTCTAAGGTGCTTACATTAACTTAGGTCTAAGAAGAAAGGAGCTTAACCGGGGACGAATGGAATGCATTTAAGGCCAAAATAATGAAAGCTGGCAAAGACACAATAGGCTTTAGGGAACAAGCCGCCCGAAAACCTTGGATCACAGAAGACATTTTTGAGCTGATGGATGAAGCAGAAAGAAAGTAATACAGGCAATATAATAATAAGACAAACAGGAAATGCAAAAAAGCAAAAGGAAAATGGCTACAAGTAAAGTGTGAAGAATTAGAAAAGGAAACGGTCATAGGTAAATTAGATGTTACATAAAGGAATTTTGGAGAAATGTAGAAAAGAGGTGCCGATTGGAAACCTCTTAAGCTCAGACGATAGAGCTAAACGATGAAAGGAATAAATTTAGGAACTGAATGATAGGGATGACTTGAACATTAGCATAATGGAATAGGACATTGATGAATTAGGAGATCCTGTTTTGAGGGAAGAATTTAATAGAGCTCTGAATGACATGATAGCAAATAAGGCAGCTGGAATTGATGAGATCCCTGCAGAACTTCTAGGAGAAGAAGGAATCAAAAGATTATTCAAGCTGATCTCAAAAAGTTATGAAACAGGAGAAATTCCAACTGATTGTAATAAAAATATCAACTTCACACTTCCGAAGAAAGCACAAGCCGTCAAATGTGAGAATTATTGCACCATTAGTCTCACATCACATGCTTCAAAATTACTGACCTAGTGTTGCAAACTGAAAAAAAAAAGTTTTTTTTTCAGATTTGTGAAAAAAACCTAGCAACCTGTTTTTTTTCTAAATTTGTTTTTTTTTCAGAAAACAATATATTTGATAAATTATAGTTTTATTTACAGAAGTTACATTTTATATGTGTGCTTTAAATCTTACTAAATCATATAATGTCTTACATAATGATTCATAAATGTATCTATATAAGAAACATAATTTTTTATCCATCCTCTTGGTCAGTACCACATTCACTAGTATCAGTAACACCAACACTAGTGCGGTCGGAATCGGAATTTTCTGTTTTTTCTTCTGTCTCCTCTAGATCCATAACTTCAGAAGTAGTTACATTTTATTTTACTGGTTGTATTGTACACAAAAGATTTTGAGATTGCAATTTTAAATTGTGAGCAAAGTACGCAATGTGCATAAAGACTGCGCCGTTAGTTCCATATTACGGTGTTTTATGTTTGAATTTAAATCTATCATCATACAAAATAGAAGCTTTATTTCTTTTCAATCGTTGGTTTATGCCAACGGTTGCAAGGAAATGATTCATAATAACTGACAATTTAATGACTCAGTATCACTATATGCTGCGAGTTTAACAAGTATCCGAATATAAGGGAAGCACAATAAGTAATAAAAAGAGGCAAAAAACCGTTGATAAATTTAAAATTCCTAATTTTTTTGAAAAGATCCGTAGGTCTACAGATAAATTTGTAGGGCTGGCAGCACTAGTTCAAAGTGTGAGTATCAATCCAAACAACGGGGATTCCTTCTCGTGCAACCTAGCCTATTCCGGAAATCCCCGTTCGTAAATGTTGCCAATATTTTTGTAATTTTTTTTCTACTAATCCAGTAAAATATAGTAGATTTAAAAATTAAGATAAGTATTTAGTATAAACTCTAAAACAGTCAAATTAAACGATAAATGCCTTAAACATATGAAATTTAGTAGTTAAAACATGTTTTTCATCTGGGACATGTTTTTTTTCACAGTTTTTTTCATGTTTTTTTTTTTCAAGTCAGAAAAAAACCTTTTTTTTACACTATACTGACCCAAATAATATACAGAAGAATGGAAAGGGTTGTAGAAGACATAGTAGGTGAAGATTATTCTGGGTTTAGGAAAAATCGCGGTAGAAGGGAAACATTTCTGGTTTTAAGATTACCTGAAGGGCAGATCAAGAAAAACGAAGATACTTATATGGCGTTTGATGTTTTAGAAAAAGCTTTTGATAATGTTAGGAGGGACAATATGTTCAAAATTTTAAATAAATCAGGTCTAAAATATCGAGATAGAAGAATACTTTATAAACTATATGAGAATCAAATGGCTATAATGAAAGTAGAGAACCATGAGAGGCATGCATCAGTGAAAAAGGGTTTGAGACAAGGTTTTAGTCTATCCCCATTAATATTCAACTTGTACGTAGCAGAGGCAATAAAGAAAGCAAAAGAAAAATTTACATGTGGCAAAAGTGTTCAGGGAGAAATAAATCAGTTTGCTACGATTTGCTGATGACTATTGAGAATTTAATGAACGGCATGAACAAAATATTCAAGGAATATTTTGGCCTGAATATAAATCAAAGCAAGACACAAGTGATGAAATGTAGCAGAAATGATACCAATTATAGTAGATTAAATATAAAAGTAGGATCGGATGCAATAGAAGTAAGCGAATTCTATTACTTGTGAAGCTGAATTACAACCGATGGCCGAAGCAGGAATGATGTCAAAAGCAGAATAGAACCAGCAAAGAGAGACTTCATGAAAAGGAGAAATCTTTTTGTTTCAAACATTGATCTAGGAATTAGAAAGTTTTTTTGAAACTATGTGTGTGGAGCACAGCAATTAATGGTGGAAACATGGACTTTAGGAATACCAGAAAGAAGGAAAATTGAGGCATTTGAATTGTGCGGCTACAGAAGAATGCTGAAAATTTAGTGGAAAGACAAATTAAGAAATGAACGAGTGTTGGAAGTGATGGGTGGGGAAGGAAGTTTGTGGAAGAAGCTTTCAGAAAGAAGAGACAGGTTGGTAGGTCATATTTTGAGACATTTGATTAATTTGTTAGTGTAGGGAATAGTCGAAGGTAAGAACTGTAGAGGAAGACAGAGATTAGAATAATAGCAGATAATTGAGGACGTGGATTGTAAGGGATACGTAGAGAGGAGGAGGTTAGCTCAGGATTGGAACAGATGGAGGATTGCTTCAAATCAGTCGAAAGACTGACAGCAAAAAAAAAAAAAAAAGTCTCCCATCTCCCCTTGTGATTAATTTCAAATAGTCAGAAAAAACTAATTTCGTTATGAAGCAAACCGCTAAGAACCAACCATGATTTCCTCAAGGTCACGAACCCACAAAATAATGGTACGACATTAGTCAGCAACGCAGATAACTCATTCAATAGCATTCTGAAACCAAAACAGAAAACTTACAAGCAACTCACATGAAATGCAAAACCAAAAACAAAAATCCACTCAAAGCAGAACTTTAATTGATACAAACCATGCACATGTACAGATGAAATTACTAATTTATTCAATTAACTAATTAGAAGTAACTTCCCCCTTTTGAAACAAATTGTTTTTTGTTTTCTGCATAACTAAGAGTTTCCACACCTTTTAAATTTAGCCATATTACTATAGTACATAATTTTGAACATAACATTTTAGTTGTTAATTATCAAAATATTTCCTTAAATTTTTTTATTAAGTAATAATTTTTCTCAATTTAATTTACTTAGCGATTTGAATACTGAAAAAATTCTTTTAGAAATGTGAAATATCTTAAACGGTTGTAAACTTTTAACAAATTTTCAAAACAATTATTTTTCAGATTATTGTTTAAATATTATTTTTGAAAATTACTAATTGATTGAATTTATTGTCCAAACTGAACGCTATTTCTGTCGTATACCTAGGGTACGGTATATTGTTTAAAAATATAAATTCAATAACGATTCAGTAAATTGTATGAAGTAAAAGCATTGCGTAAAGTTAGAAGCAGCTGTGGGAGACGCGTATAGCTGACCCGAATGTCACGCGCCAGATAAAGACTAATTATCTTGAGTCGCCTACACGCACATTAATTACCAGATAGTAGTTGCTGGAATAACCTCAAAGATTCTTAGTGGTCGATCCACGTGGCAACTGAATGATTCTTTGAATCTGAGGAACCACAGAGTCAGAGTCCTCTTTAAAAATATCTAACCTCATATGGAAGCGTTGCTCAGCCCAGCAACGAACGCTACACGTGTCCACAAGGCGTGTCTATTCGAGCTGATTATAAAACCCAGCCACAGTAGATAGCTGATGTCCAGTTTTTCATCGACACCACTTGAAGTCACACGTGCACAGTAGCATCGCCGTGCGAGCTGGCTCAGGTATTGTCTTAGCTGATAGCTGTTGGATCCTGACTTGGGGAAGTAGCTTGTATGCTCTCCTAACCTAACCCTTTATTCTTGTGTTTCATTACTTGTCTTTTCTATTGTAAAACTGTACTCTGAACAGTCTAACATTAAAATCCTGCTGAGTGGGACTTGTTATATCAAGCTCTGATGTTAGTTGCTATTTAAGCCTACATTTTCCAACGATCCTTTGGCAAGATCCACTCCTTGTTCTAGAATCAAACCCGTGTCCTCAGTATCTCAGCCTATGCAATAACTGAGTAATCCTAGTTAGGATAGGATATAAATAAAAATTGGTGTCAGTGTGTGTGGTTAATTGTGTGTTTAAATCAGAGTAGACACACAAGGAATTATGCTTGCTTTAGCACATGTAGGTAATTTCTTTTAGCTACTTTTCGCCGCGTGTGGCGACAGCCGACGTTAGGTTATACAAGCTACAATTAAAGTACCCAGTCAGGTGGGACATCCAACCCTATAGCTACAGCTGCCAGCTGCTGAACAGCAACGTCGAGCCATATTCACCAAATAGTCACAGCCTTTGGGTGGCTGGCTGCAAAAGATCATAGCCGGAGTCTGGCTGCAATCATCCGAGAGCCAGGAGAGCCGTTCGCTGCCAATGACTAACAGAGCCGGACGCGGTCGCTGAGCCGGTTGCTGAACCGGTCGCAGTTTCGACTTCGGAAAAATCGCCTTCGGTCCTGAGGACAAGGTGACTACTGTAGAGAGGCACCGAAGAAGACTCCGCACACTCGACGTAACATCTGAAGTAAGTTTCGGTAAAGTGGAACTGTATTTTCTTGTATTTTTCTGTATGCTTGAATCTTGTGTGTTTGTATTTTCTAATTTTTGTTAGGGTTATAGTTGTGTGTTTGGTTATTGTTGATTGTTGTTTAAGCTCTTAAATTCAAAATGACTGTTGCTGGTAGTGTGGATGATGGAAATGCTGAACATGCGGACGATGGTCCTTGTGTTAGCGTTTCGCGAGCTTTAAAATTAATTTCAAATCCTTTTGATGGGGATAAAAGCAAACTAAGAGAATTCATTGAAAATGTGGATGTAACTTTTAAATCTGTAAGAGATGTGGATCAAGAATCGCTATTACGTTTTGTAAAGGCAAAAATAAAAGGAAATGCACGTTCGCGGTTAATGGTTATGGATGCTACTAACACTTGGCCTGAAGTTAAAGAAATTTTAGAGGAAAATTTTGCAAGCAAAAGGACAATAGATTTCTATGCTTGTAAGATGTTTGAGGCGAGGCAAGGTAAAGTGGAATATGTTGCTTCATAGTTCATGGGGTAGTAGTATTGATGAGATGCAGCGCGACTTCAGAGAAGCTGTTAGAAGAGAAAGTAAAGATTATGTGTTAGTGAGGGCATTGAAACTCGTGTATTTGCTGGGTAGGGTTGTTTCCAACAGGGACTTGTGAATGATAGAATTCAAACGATCGTTCGGAGTCGTAGTGACAGCATACCCCTGCCGGCAGCAGTAGATTTAGCGTTGCAGGATGAAAGCGCTACTTTGTCCATGAGCGAACGAAGATATCGTCGTGTTGAGGAACAAAGGAAAGTTATTAAATGTTTCACCTGTGGCAAAGTAGGTCACACTTCAAAATAAAGTAGAATGAGAGAAAATAAAAGTAGGAGAGTTCCTGTTGTTGATGATGTTTGTAAAAAGTGTCGCAAGCGTGGGCACACTGAAAGTAAATGTAGGGCACGAGAGGTGACCCAAGTTACATGTTTTAAATGCCAAGGAAAAGGGCATTATGCAAATGAATGTCATGGGAAGGCTGCAAGTAGTCTGGTGGGAAGCCGGCAGTTAAACTGTTAGCGGACGAAAATTGACGGTTTGTACACGTCGGTGTGGGTCTAGAAATGGCTGTAAACCACCAAACAAAGAATGATGCACTTATTTTACCCTGTCATGAATACAAACAGAATAAAATCAGATTATTAGTAGGTACAGGTGCCCAAATTAGTCATGTTCTTAAGGAATGCTTGAAAGACAATGTGTAGGTAAATAACCATTATAAAATTTGTATTAAAGGTATAGCGTAAGAAGCCGTTAGGACTTTTGGAACAGTAGAGCTAAATTTAATGGTAGGGAAAAGTAGGATCAAGCACATATTTCATGTATTAAGTATGGAATTAGATATCACATACAATGCATTAATTTGAAGATACTTTTTAAGAAAACAAAATGTAGTTCTAGATTATGAAAATAAGTCATTGAGTATTCGAAATGAAATTGTTACAATGGTCGCGGAAGAGGAACCTCCGTTAGACTGACTTACTAAAGTAAAGGTGGGTCCACGGGAAAAATGAATTGTCAGGTTGTTAGTTGAATGTAATCCCGAATTACAGGAAGTAACCATGTACAAAACAGAATTAATACCTAATGTTTGTATCCCAGACGCTCTTGTTAAAATAGAGAAAGGATCGTGTTTAATTAGTGTAACTAATACTTCAGAAGAGGAAGTTTGTCTTGATTCAAGTTAAAGTAGAAGCTATTCCGGACGGGTCAGTGGAAGACACATTCAAGGTCCGAACACTTAAAAAACAACCGAAGGAACAGTTTAGCTCTCGTGTCACTGAACTTAGGAAACAATTAACAACAGATCATTTAAATCCAAAGGAGAAATCAGTATTATTTAAGATTTGCTCAGAATTCAATGATATATTCTTTTTACGGGGAGATAAACGTACCCACACAGACGTAATTAAACATGAAATACCAATAGTACCAGAGGCACAAGGAAAAATTGTTAATACAAGACCATATAGGATACCAGAGGCAAAGCGTGCAATTTTAAAGGAACACATTGATAAAATATTAGAGGAAGACATAATAGTACCGAGTAAAAGCGCTTGGAATTCACGTTTATTGCTCATTCCAAAGAAGTTAGATGCTAGTGGAAAACAAAAATGTAGAGTTGTGGTAGATTATAGAAAACATAATGAAATCACAGTCAGGGGCGGTCGTAGGGCGGTGCGACCGCACCGGGCGCCGAAACTGCTGCGACAGATGGTCTACTCAAAAAATAAATTCTATAATAACCCAACTTGCATATTATTTTAACACACTAATCATCCAGAAGAGTTTATAAACGCAAGAGCTTCAGTCATATGTCATCATAGAAGAGAGTCAACTGGAGTTGCGACTCGAGTAAGCTCGACTTATTCGAATCAAGAAAATCACAACTCGTCCCATAATTGGCACTCTCCGGGTCCACGCGCCCCGCACCTGTTTATTGTCTTTTGGGATGTAGTCTTGAGTTCATGGAGCGAGATTCCATCTAGTTATCTGTTTATACCATTTCTAGACTTTAGGTGATTGCAATTAACGTTGATATCGTAAATATTTATAAATCATAATGCTTTTACAGACAAAACATGTGCTACATACAAAAAATAAAATAAAAAAATAAAAAAAATAAAAAAAAGTAAAAGAAATTAAAAAAACTATCTGGCGCACAAAACCAAGGCTAAACTAACAAGGTTTAAAAATTGCTTGCAAAATTTTTTCCACTTGAGAAGTAATCTGAAACGTCGTCACCAGAACTAGTTCAAAAGGCGGTGGAAGAAAACTTGTTTAATAGAAGTTCTTCAGACGAGGCTTACGATGATAAAGAGCAGCATGTACTTTAAGGTTTAGCTATGGCTGGAATGTTGTCTGCAGTTCAAAACATTACAGAATGAGGTATACCAGACATACCATCACAGTCGCATTTTCAAAGTATAAATTATAATGATATTTTAAAATGATCACTCATTGACTCTGCAACCAGAGATGAAATAATTATTCGAGCAACAAAAAAATGAAAAAAAACATTATGTATCTCATTTTTCAAATGTGTATTTTCAAAGAGTAATGCCAAATGGAAAAATATAAAAAAAAGATAGCTTGTTTACACTCAATCTGCAGATAAAGTATATTGTTTTTACTGAAGTTTATTCAACAGAAGGCCTCGTTCTTATTAGGGAAAAGAAGGATTTGATGACTGGAGCTACTTATCAGAGAGACTCAAAACTCACGAAACTTCCTCAAATCACCAGCACACCATAATCAATTGGCTAGAAGTGTTAATTCAATTAAACCATTTCAGTGTCATAGACAAGCATTTGTAAATACAGACTGAAGACGAAAAATCAAGGAAAGGATCATGTTCAAAGTATTCTCTTTAACATGCGGTAATTTCTTGTTCAGAGGAAGCTTTGGATCTAAAACACTATATACTTCTAATAGTGGTAACTTCCTGGGTATATTGCAACTGCTAGGAAAATATGACCCTGTAATGACGGAGCATCTACGCCGTGTTGCTAATAAGGAGATTAACGTCGGTTACTTAGCAAATGTATTCAAAACGAATGAAGTGTGTAATAAAATACTTTTCCATCACACTGAATTGAATTCCTGATGTCATTGCTTTCGTTGACACTAATGAAGACAAAGTACAAGTGCGTGGGTGTTTCGTTGATTAGGGACCGTGCATAAACTACATGGCTCGGTCCAGAGGGGGGGGGGGAGCGGTTGACTGGAAGGCTACGCTGGGCTACGTGGGGGGAGGGGGGGTTCCGAGTCAGGCCACGTAGCCTTCCTTTCATAGCATTTTTCATAGTTAAAATGAGTAACAGAACTCACAACAGCATGTGAATATTTATTTCCCTCCGTTAATTATCTCCGTATATAATTTACAATAGTCTGACAAGAGAAAACAGTGCAAAATGTCGTCTGGAATCAAAAGGGTAAAAAAGCTACGTGCTACGTGGGGGGGGGGGGGTGAGGCAGAAGCCACGTAGGGCTACGTGGGGGGAGGGGGGAGAGGGTAGGGGGATACACAGGAGGCCAAAATGGAGCTACGTGGTTTATGAATGCTCCCTTACAAGCCGGCAGTGACTCTTAGGGACCTGGAAGCCGGACTCACTGGCCTGTTTATCGATGATACTTTCCACAAGTTCTGTATTGTGGTATGACGGAGTCACCCCCCAATGAATATTAATATAGTCATAATTAATATTCAAATTTTTATTATATGTGTTTATTTAAAAATGTAAATTTAGGGTTAATTGATACGTAAATAATTATGTATTAAGACCGGGGCGGCCAAATTTATTATTATATAATTTAATTCAGTGCAAAATTGCTGTTAAGAAAGTATTAAATGTGGAAAATTGTTGGAACTGCAGTTTTGAGCATTCAGATAGCTGGACAATGCCTAGCGCTTGGCGACAACCAGGCGCCCGTACACAATAGACCGGGCAGTGGAGGACGCTTAAATCCCGTTAGGTTGTGAGGGCGATGGCCCCGACTCTCCGTTGAGGGAGGCAAGGTCAGGGAAAATGTGCGCGAAACGAGTGACGAATACTAGCTACGGCGCGAAACACGTGATTGTGGGGCTACGTCGTTTCACCAATCGTGCATGGCTACAGGGCACATTCTTAATCAAAGGCTTCTGTTCCGTGTACGGAGAGAGGGAAACTGGCTTTCCGTGGCGGGAGAAGAGGACGCCATGAGAGAGGACTTGCTGGTCAGAGGAGCTGAAGTATAGACGTGTCGTCCGACACACTCTCCTAGCTATTGGTCCGCGCTTTCTGGCTCAGATGTGGCCGGGAACAAGGTGTTTCATCTGGTAAAGGCCGTCAGCAGACGTACTAGCGCGAATGGGTTCGCGAATTGGCCTTCAACAATGACACAGAGCGTGTCACACCTCGTCGAACAGATGCGACAACGGTAAAGTACCAACGCAAAGGTCCATGGTTCCATAAGGTTTTAACGAGGCTTACAAATCCGTAATCGACTTCTGAGATTAGACTCTCTTCTCTCATCACGACAATATTTACTGAGCTAACCAACTATCCATGTTCATTAACTTCAAATTTTAAGCATCTTGCTCATTATAACTAATTCAAATGATGCTTTTCACTTTAAATGGCGCCCCTGGGATTTTTGTAAATGTTAACTTTAATTTGTTGGCCTGCGACGCCACTTTATTGTCTAGTAACTTTGCAAAATCTTTGAAATATTTAAAATCTGTTTATGTTTGCATTTATCCGGCAAATTGTAAACGCCGGGTATTGCTTGTTTATTTTCTTTGAATATATTGTGTTTAACGTAAGCCAGAAGAACGAATGAATTGAATTTTATTTTGTGTAACTTAAATTCTTGCAGCATTCAAGGTTCAAGTTCACCAATTAACAAATTAGTAAATTAATATTTATATTCACAATAAAAGTATAGGACGTGATGGTATCCGCCCCCCTCCTCGGCTCTCCGAAACAACCGTCTCAAAGATTGTAGAGGCCAAAGATATGACAATGGATCTAATGTAATAGGAGGAAATAAAGGTGACCAAAGCAGAATTCTGAACCTATATCTTCGAGCATTTCCTAATCCCTATAGCTGTCATTAAATTTGGTAATAGCAGGTGCTGCCAAAATATAAGTTAAATCAGTTCACTAGTCCGGATTTCTTTTTTAAAAAATTTGTTCTATTCTTCCGATCAACAAAGTGATAGGAAGTGGTATCCAAGCACTTAGATGGACTATCACCAAAAAATTGCGAAACTATTTTGGACAACAGAGTTTCTAACCTCGCCACAGTTCGTTATCACCAGCGGCGACCTTAGCCATTGCGAGGTTCGGGGCGGCAGATCTTTGCAAGGCCCTTGTCCTTTGTGCAAAGTATGAGAATCAAAAGAACGTATTTGTGATCATGGACGAGAAATTCAAAAGTCATAAATAAATAAATTTTTTAGTTTTAAAATATTGTATTAGAAGAGTTATTAAAAGTTATCAAACATAAAGATGACAAATTATTGAGGATAAACTGAGACACATAAATGTTTTAAAAGATATACACAGGGATTTAAAAATGATGTTTGCGGCTTTTCCGAAGACTAAAATATTTAACTAAAGCACAAAAATCTAACGAATGAGCTACTTCATTTTCAATTCAAAGAATAGAAAGGGCTGAATGTCGAACTTGACACATCGAATAATTTTTAACCACGAAAAACTTCTTTCTGCGGACGCTACTGTCTAAGGTATGGTGGAAAAAATTCTCAGGACTACTTCGATAGTGGGGTACACTTGAGTTAATATTTTTTTTTCTATTATTTATCTCATCACCGAGCTAACGCCGTGGATCACTTCTTATACACGGATAAACGTTTTCAGTTGTTCATACAATTCGTGTTCATCAATATCAGTTGTTTCTCTTACTATTATAGATATTTGCAAGTCATTGCATTGCTTCAGACGTTTTACAATCACTAGTTTCCTTAAATCTTTTTATGTTGTGCATGAAACCAAATGTGTTTCCATCATGTTTAAGTGCCTCAAATCTATGTAGGCAACTTGCGCGCACATTGTCAACAATAACATACTAATAGTTTATTTTGAAAATCTTCTCCGCATACAATTCAAGAGCTTCATTTTTTCTCCTACATAAGGAAACTTCGTTCTCTTACGTCTCCTTCTCATGATAATGAACATTGTCAATATCGTTTTCGTTACCTGTTTCTCTCGCAGTTACCAACGATAATGACTGGAATAATTTTCAAGTCAATGTATAAATTCAAGTGTTGTTTAGCCGCATCTAGGTGCACTTTCGCTCTGCAACATTTTTCTTATAACATTTATTTCTGTAAGAATGTCATACCATACGACGAGAGCAAC
Organism: Vandiemenella viatica; assembly: GCA_031002005.1. Taxonomy (NCBI): domain Eukaryota; kingdom Metazoa; phylum Arthropoda; class Insecta; order Orthoptera; family Morabidae; genus Vandiemenella; species Vandiemenella viatica. Next base: position 313,613,430 of record JARYHS010008074.1, on the reverse strand, counting down.
TAAAAATTCGTAGGTAGTTATTTTCTTTTTTATAGACTGGCATTCATTAACCCACTGACAATCTGTTGTATTTTCTACTAAATCTCTTAAAGCATCACATATATCTCTTGGTTGTAATCCAGTCAAATAAGGTGAAAAAGGGGCAAACCTCGGAATGAAAGATAACAAGCTGAAAATTTGCTCAAATCTTTGTTTTGATATTTTATAAGTTGGCTCAAAAGTCTCATAGAATCTCGTGTACGCTAGTCAAGATAATCAAGGTCAAAGGTCACAAAAAACTGTTTTTACAAATATCTCGCTTCCTCTACTCTAAATGTTATTTTGAGTTATTATAAAAATTGTGGAGCATAAAATTCTCTACAAATTTCGTCACAGACAATATTTCATAGATTTAACCCTTCTTGAGATACAGCGTGGAGAGTGTGGAGCGCTTAGCCGTATGGACGACTGCGCTACTTACGGTACGCTAACCGTAGAATCCAATATACAGTATGATTTATAATGTTAATTATTTATTAATAATGTTGTAATTATGAAAACTGTAATTATTTACTAAGTAATAAATTGTATTAATTGTAATAAAACCATTGAAACTCTCAGCTATGATTTTTTCGACAGCTAAAAACCAGTAAAATGTTCTTCAACGACAGCTGTATTTGAATTAGAAAATCTTGTAATAATTGACAATTGCTCAACACGAGAAACATCACGAGTACAATCAAAAATAATTGTATGATATTTATTCTTTACTATTTTGTCAACTATTTGAATCTTAAAGTGATCTGCCATTAATTGTACGAGGCGTATTTTTTAAGTAAGTACCGTTTTGTCACACCGTGGCTGCAGCGCTGCGGTCGGCGTTCCGCGCATGCGCACTGGGTACCTGCACCTGCATCTCTTGCCTACGCACTGACGCCATTACAGTCTAATTCTTCCTTGTTTACGTTGTTCACGGAGTGTTTAAGATGCCTCCGATAATCGTGAGTCCCGCCGACTGTGAAGTACGGGCTGTTATAAGATTTATTTTTGCTAAAGGCCTAAAACCGATCGATATTCATCGTGAGATCTGTGCAGTTTACGGACAAAACATTATGAGTGATGGAATGGTGAAAAAGTTGGTGAGAGCATTTAAAGATGGCAGCAAAAATGTGCATGATGAACAATGGAGTGGGCGTCCTTCGGTAGTTAATGAAAGTTTGGTGCAGAAAGTGGACAATAAGGTGAGAGAAAATAGACTCTTTACGATGTTCTCCTTGTGTGATTACTTTCCTAAAGTTTCTCGTAGTGTTTTGTATGACATTGTGACCGAGCACTTGAATTACCGAAAATTGTGCTCACGTTGGCTACCGAAAATGTTAACGGATGTGCACAAAACCAAACGTTTAGGCAGTGCATTGACTTTCCTTGAGCGGTACCACAATGATGATGATGATTTCTTAAGCCAAATTGTTACGGACGATGAGACGTAGGTGGCCTACGTCACGCCTGAATCAAAGCAACAGTCCATGGAATGGCGGCATTCAGATTCACTCAAAAAAGTGAACTTCAAGCAAACGATTTCTGCCTGGAAAATCATGTGCACAGTTTTTTGGGACAGAAAAGGAGTATTGCTTGTGGAATTTCTGCCTCGTAATGAGACAATCAATGCAGCAGCTTATTTTGAGACATTGAACAATCTGCGCCGTTCAATCCAGAACAAAAGACGTGGCAAGTTGAGCAAGGGCATCGTTTTGCTGCATGACAATGCCCGTCCACATGTGGCTAATCAGACCAAAGAACTCATCACATCTTTTCGATGGGAAACTCTACATCATCCTCCGTACAGCCCTGATCTGGCGCCATATGACTACCACCTGTTCCTGCACTTGAAGAAACACCTGGGCGGTCAGCGTCTTGAAGACGATAACGAAGTCAAAACAGTTGTGATGCAGTGGTTAACAAGTCAGGCGGCAGACTTCTATGAGGAGGGTTTTCAAAAACTGGTACTACGTTATGACAAGTGCCTCAATATTGAAGTGAATTATGTAGAAAAGTAGAGTAAGGTACAGGCTTTCGTGTAAAAATAAAATTATTGAGATATATTTGCACGTCTTTTTTTAAAAATTTCAAAACAGTACTTACTTAAAAAACATGCCTCGTATAAGTTCATTTTGAATTTTTTTGAGATAATAGTCATTAATCATCTTGTTTGTTACCCGTTATATGTGAAGTCGTAACATTGGATCAAATTGGGATATTAACAACACTAAATCTATAAAGTTGCTGTTAGTTTCACTTGCAACTGAGTCAGATATTAATTTCTCCTTATGATTGCTGAAGGCCAAATTGTATGATGTCAAGAAATTTACAATTACAAGCTGTCTTTTTAAACTATCTTTCCAACGCTCTCTATATTGCTCAGTTGGAGTTTCGGCTTTTGGTTTACTTTTCGGCCCGGTGTCGCGCTGGTGGATGTGGAGATGTATATGAAGGGAGTTCGGAAATTTCCGCTTCTTCACGACCAAATAATGTATCCGTGTTATTGATTGTCTTGAAAAAACTTTTCTCCATCCTCACTTGCATGTTCATCAGATGATCGTAATATGTATGCATATTGTGCCATTCTAAAACATTCGTAAAAATTCGTTTCATCGTTCATCAGATTCTGTGACATAGGTAACACCCTATTTTTGGTGTGGGTTTTGGGATAGCAAAAATAAAGTACGTTAAACAGAAAACATTAAATTGATTGTATTATGCTTGAATACATATTTTTCATTGCTTCTAGATTTGATCTAATGTCTCAGATGGTACAGAAGTTCCCTGGTTTAAACTCCAGGTCACGGATGCAATTTTTACATGCCTTAAAACAGACCTTTATTTCTGGAGAAGCTATGATTTGTTAATGCGAAGATGCTGGGATGCTTCGTGGTTGGAATTCTATGTTAAACTGTAGGTCTCTTATTCCTGATAGGATTACCAGCGTAAAATAAGAGGCTATGATAGATGTGCATTGCACAACTGGTAAGAAACTCTGTGACTAGGTCTTTGAGACTACAAACCATATAATTATCTCATTCTTTATTAACAAAAACTATCAAGTGAAGCGAAAGTAACCTGAAACAAAACAAACACCTCAAGTACGAAATGATTGACCTTTAACATTTCGTGGCAATTGCGTTCAGAAACGAAAGAATCTTCCAATCCAGTATAGCGTGTGAAAGACTTTTAATGATGGTTTTTTAAGACAGCATTTGGATACTATTTTTGTAAGTAGAATATCAACCATTTGTAACGAGTAAATGATTGTAGGTGGGATATGTAATGTTTTTTTAACTGGGTGTGCTTCCAGCCTTATACCTGTTGCTGCACCCCACACAAGTTGCCGTTACTCTGCCACAGTCTAGATCAGTGTTTCCCAACGTGGGGCCCACGCCCCAAGTAGTAGGGAATTGCGGGTGCATTCAGGCGTCACTAATTCGACCGAGGGGTGGGTTGCAGTCATGCGTCACTAATTAGGCCACTTGACTAGAAGGGAGGACTCAAGAGCCACTTGACTCAAGTGGCCACTTGACTCAAGTAGCCACTTGTCTCAAGAGCCACTTGTCTCAAGTAGCCACTTGTCTCAAGAGCCACTTGTCTCAAGTAGCCACTTGACTAACCTCAGCTTCCCAGACCACTTGAGTGACCAAGTCCTTCACTTGCTCAAGTGTCCTTCGCCAACGGATCCCTCTAACCGTCATCTGCCTTTCCCACAGGTGCATTCAAGCTTCACTAATTCGGCCAATTGACTAGAGGGGATGACTGGAGAGCCACTGGACTGCTCACACCCCTATCGGGCGGCCATTGTATGACGTCACGAGCTCTCTTCTCCAATTGTGTTGCAGCATTTGAAACCACGCCCCCCTTAGTCCACGTGGAGTACTCCACTTCTCCAATTGTGCTGCAGTATTTTAACCACACCCCATCACTCCACTGGTGTCCATTTTTTACCCAATCGGATCATGGTATTTTAACCACACCCCGTCACTCCACTGATTTCTTACCCAATAGGATCATAGTATGTGAAACGCTCAACCCCCACGGGCTATGCGACCCCAACCGCTCTGGTGGCTTCAGTGTTTAATCATGGCGCGTCCTTATAAGAAGCCTGTGTCAGCTATCCCAGAATCACTTCTGCTCCGCAGTTCGACGAGGAAGGTTGTTTCTCTCGCGCTCTTCGGAATTCCAGTAACCATGTCTGAAGAGCTCTTCAACTACGAAGGTAAGTTCAATCACACTTGTAAATTTTTTTCTTAAATAGCATACAATATATTATCATCTTAAATGTATACTATATATTATGTTTTCTTTCACAGATATGGCAGCACTTTTGGAGTTGGGCCAACTTGGTGATTATGGTATTAATTTAGTTTAGTGATTGCTCATTATACAATCAAGTGTTGCAAGTTTTGCCGCTATTTCATTGGATTATTTTCTTTTCGCAGGAATTGATGAACTTCAGAATATTTCATCCAATGAATTAATTGGTGGTGAGCATTTTATTTTTACCTTGTGCTTATTTTTTATAAAGTTATATTTTTTTTCTATTTCACTTTTTTCTGTCTGCAGAATTTGTCCGATATGAATTTTTTAGTGATTGCTCATTATACAGTCAAGTGTTGCTAGTTTTACCGCCATATCATTGGATTATTTTCTTTACGCAGGAATTGATGAACTTCGGAATATTTCATCCAATGAATTAATTGGTGGTGAGCATTTTATTTTTACCTTGTGCTTATTTTTTATAAAGTTATATTTTTTTTCTATTTCACTTTTTTCTGTCTGCAGAATTTGTCCGATATGAATTTTTTAGTGATTGCTCATTATACAGCCAAGTGTTGCTAGTTTTGCCGCTATTTCATTGGATTATTTTCTTTTCGCAGGAATTGATGAACTTCTGAATATTTCATCCAATGAACTAATTAGTGGTGAGCATTTTATTTTTAACTTGTTCTTATTTTTATAAAGTTATATTTTTTTCTATTTCATTTTTTTTTCTTTCTGCAGAATTTGCCGATTTCGAAATGTTCAGCTTTGAAGGTATGCCAGTCATAGAAGTTGTGTATTAATCTTTTTTTTCCCATGTTTATTTTGTTACTGATATACATTTTTTTTTTTATGTTTCAGAAATGGAAGCGGCTTCAAATCAGCAGCTGAATAAACGAGATGGGACTCCAATATTGACTAACCCCAAACGACAACGAACAACTTCTAATGGTAAGTGCAAATAAATAAATATATATATATATATATATATATATATATATATATATATATCATATTACATCATTTGTTTTCATTCATGTTACTAAATATTTTTTTTTCTTATTCTGTTTCAGATTCATCCCAGTGGAGCTTAGATGGTACTGTGCCATCAATCCAAAGCTTGCCATCATCATCCAGTATACCACCGACTCCATCATCACAGGGATGGATAATGCCGGTGCAATCTGTTTCTCTACCGCTGATACCAGCAGGAGATTCACCTACTCACCAGAACCATAGAGTTAATGGTAAGTCAATACTACTTCTTTAAATAATTATTTTTTGTTTACATATTTTTTTTAATTTTTTTTTTTCCATGTTACTAAAAATTTTCCTTTTTTTTTCTGTTTCAGGTTGCTGTATACAGGGGTCGGCCGCATACAGGAATGAGCCTGCCGCAGTCAACGTGAATGATCCTGCCCCACCGCCCATGTGGCGACCCTGGGAATCGCCAGCCACGGCAGCAGGTCCTGGCATGCGACCGACCCCGGCATCACTCCAGCCTGTCGCCAGCACATCATCGTGGCACACCACTTCGTCATCACGTCAGCCAGTCGCTAGCACATCATCATGGCGCCCAACTCCGGCATCACGCCAGCCAGTCGCTAGCAAATCATCATGGCGCCCAACTCCGGCATCACGCCAGCCAGTCGATAGCACATCATCATGGCGCCCAACTCCGGCATCATGCCGGCCAGTCGCTAGCACATCATCATGGCGCCCAACTCCGGCATCACGCCAGCCAGTCGCTAGCACATCGACATGGTGGCCGATCCCGGCATCACGCCAGCCTGTAGCTAGCACGTCGTCGTGGCGGCCGGCATCCAGCAGCAGCAGCAGTAGTCACCCAGCAGCTCTTAGTGTTAGTTCATTACCGTCTAGCAGCCACAACAATGCAGCAACAGGGGGTGAGTTGCCAGCAGCGCGCTTGATCCTTGAAGACGGGAAAGTGCTTTTGAAAGTAGAATTTATACCGGTACCATTCTAAATCATTAAATATATTGATCCTATTAAATACATTGATGCTTGCCATGATAACTGAAAAACTTCGCGAGAAATTGTTGATAGTCAGTCCTCCCCGTCCGTAAAAGTTCAGGTGGGGCTGATTACAACACAAAATTCAGAAGGAACCGCTTTCGAAACCGTCCGTATGTGTTTTTTTACTAAAATGCGTGAAGTCACGCGCAGCACATCCCTGTCTGATTGGTATAAAAACTATGTGAAGTCGGACTCAATGTAAAATTGTGTGAGTTTCAAGAAAGGGACAGCGGCAAAACTCTCGATAGAATCATATCCCTCGACATCAACATTTCTAAATTCAACCATTTTATCGGGGGTCATCCTATGTTGCTCTGCCAGCTGATATCCGTAGAAAGAATGCCGTTGTCAATGTGGAAAACACAGACGACTTATGCTTTCTATGGTCCCTTCTTGCTGCTCAAGTAGGTGTGATTAAGAAAAACGGTCACCGTGTTGAAAATTATAGACAAGCCTTTGAGAACCACAGTTTCGATTTTTCAGGTATTGAGTTTCCGGTAAAACTCTCAGACATTTCCAAATTCGAGAGGCAAAATCCAGACTATTCAGTAAATGTTTTCGGTCTGGATGTAGATAATGGTAAACATGTAGTTTCCGGGGCCCTCCATCACACTGCAGACAAACGCGGTAAACACATAAACATGTTGATGATTACTGACGGTACTGGAAAATTCCATTATTGTTGGATTCACAACTTGTCGGCATTAGTTAGTTCTTCATTATCCAAGCATAAGGTGCAATATTTATTTGTGACAGATGTCTGCAACATTTCAGTAGCAAAGATGTCTTGGAACGCCATGAATCGATTGCTCAAGGGTTAAACCAGTAAGAGTTGATTTACCCGGCGACGACGATAAACCTTAAAGTTTAAGGATTTTGTGCACCAACAGCGTACCCGTTGTCGTTTACGCGGACTTTGAAAGTTTATTAGAGCCTTATGATTCATGCAGTCCTCCACCCAACGCCTCTCACTCTACTAGAGTCCAGAAACATGTCCCTTTCGCTGCCGCATACCAGGTCGTTTGTCCAGACGTGCCTAGTCTGTCGCATTTCGACTCCTACTCGGGCGTAAATCCCGAGAAATGGCTTGTGGAACAACTTGTTGCGCTTGCCAAGGAAGTCGATAAAATTTACAAGAGGTGTATTCCTCTTGTAATGACAGATGAGCAAGAAGCAAAGTTTGTTTCTGCTACGGTGTGCCATATCTGTGAGAAAGACATTGAACCGGGGCTGTCAGGGTCCGCGATCATTGCCATATCACAGGTAAATTTAGGGGGGCTGCACATAATGACTGCAATTTGCAGTTTAAAAATCCAACGTACTTACCCATTTTCTTTCACAACCTTTCTGGGTATGACGCTCACTTTATAGTTATGGCTTTATCCGACCTCGACGGTGATGGGATGGATGTGCTTCCCATAAACACAGAACGATATATTTCTTTTTCTAAAAAGGTTGAAATACTTCAATCACTTTAAGATTTCTGGACTCGTACCGTTTCATGCAGGCCCCATTAGATAAACTGGTTGGAACCCTTGACGACGGTGACATGAGCATTACAAGTGCTCATTTCACCGATCCCGAGAAGTTCCAATTAGTTAAACGCAAGGGTGTCTTCCCCTACGAGTACATGGATTCGTGGGACAAGCTCACCGAGGCCACGCTTCCTCCAAAGTCAAAATTTTATAGTTCGTTGTCGGAGTCAGAAATTTCTGATGAAGATTACGAGCACGCGACACAAGTGTGGCGGACGTTCCAGATCAAGGATTTAGAAGAATATGCAAGTCTGTACATGGGCACAGATGTACGGCTACTTGCAGATCTGTTTGAGAAATTTAGGGATGTATGTTTGGGGAAATACACCCTGGACCCCGCCCACTATTTCACTTCCCCAGGCCTTTCGTGGCAGGCTATGTTAAGGATCACGCGTGTCGAACTGGACCTTCTGACAGATGTCGACATGCTGCTCCTTTTCGAACGAGGAATTCGCGGAGGTTATGCCAAGGCAAATAACAGGTACATGCCGGAGTACAACCGCGAGGCGCCAGAAGATTTTATAATGTACTTCGACGTAAACAATCTGTACGGCTGGGCCATGTCGGAGTATCTGCCCTCTGGTGGGTTTCAATGGCTAACAGCTAAGCAGATTGCTAGCATAGATTTTATGAACGTTGCAGATGACTCACCTAGGGGATTCGTGTTGGAGGTAGACCTTACGATTCCTCAGGATAAACACGACGTTCTAGCAGACCTACCGCCCTGTCCAGACCACAAAGCTCCTGTAGGTTCCACCCTCCCCAAGCTAATGACCACACTGGAAGATAAGGTACGGTATGTTCTCCATTACCGAGTCCTCCAGCAATGTGTAGGCTTGGGGTTGGAAGTGACTAAAATTCATCGCGTGATATCTTTCAACCAGTCACCGTGGTTGAAGGAGTACATATCTCTCAATACGTGTTCTCGCCGTGACGCCAAAACAGATTTCGAGAGAGATTTTTATAAATTAATGAACAATTCAATATTCGGCAAAACTATGGAGAACATTAGAAAACACCGCGACGTGAAATTGTGTACTAGCTGGGCGGGCCGCCGCGGTGCCCGCAAACATATCGCTTCACCACACTTCAAACGGGCAACTATTTTCAATGAGGACTTTGTGGCCGTGGAGAAGGCGAAAGTTAGGATTCTTTTCAATAAGCCAGTATATGTCGGGATGTGCATTCTTGACCTTTCTAAACTGAGGATGTACCGATTTCATTACGAATTCGCCATTCCTCAGTTTAGATGTCCTAAATTACTTTATATGGACACAGATAGCTTCATTTACTTAGTGAGGAACTGTGATCCATATGAAGTGATGCTTCGTAACAGAGAGGAATTCGACACGTCCGGATATAGCACCGGCAACCGTTTCAGGATAGAACCCTATAATGAAAAAGTTGTCGGTGTTATGAAGGACGAGGCGAATGGCACCCTGGTTTCGGAGTTTGCTGGGCTACGGTACGCATTCCGGCTTGAAACCGACCAAACCTGTAGACGGGCTAAAGGTTTGGCCGGTTCCGTCACCAGAAAACTCACAATTGAGGATTACATCAATTGCCTCCATGGAGAAACCCCTCGCTACCACATTCAACACCGAATTTCATCAGACCTCCATGTTGTAAATACCGTTCAAATCTCCAAACTGGGTCTGTCTAGAACGGATGATAAGCGGTATATTTTCCCCGACGGGGTAGAGACCCCCGTGGGGGCACAAATCTGTACCTAGGTGAATGTTTGTGTGTTAAAGTGTATATAGTGTGTGAGTGAAGAGGAAATATACCGTTTATCCGTGTATCTAGTTTGTAAAATATGTACACTAGTTAGGACTCTGTAAATATTTTGGTATCTACATAAAAAAAATCAATGTTGTAAATATGTAGATAAGTTAGGTCAGTGTATCAATGTTGTAAATATGTAGATAAGTTAGGACTGCAAATTTCTCTATCTACTTCTCAGTTTATTAATGTTGTAAAATATGTAGATAAGTTAGGACTGCAAATTTCTGTATCTACTTCTCAGTTTATTAATGTTGTAAAATATGTAGATAAGTTAGGACGCTGTAGATATGCTTGTATCTACTTCCCAGTTTATCAAATGTTATAAATATGTATATAAGTTAGGATGCTGCATAAAATATAAATAGGCTGCTGTTAATATTTTTGATTAGAGTTAATAAAATCTTTTTCTTTTTTTTTTTCATTGGCTGCTGGGGGGTGCTGCTGAATTGCTTTGTATGACATTTTGTTTGTTAAATATAGTGTACAGAAGAAATGCTGTACATAGATTGTAAGGTTGCTTAGCTGTATGCTCATTTGCTTTATATTAGAGTAATTGAAGAAAAAAACACCCAATTGTTATAAAAAAATAAGTTTATTGAGAAAAAAAATGTACTTTACATTTTAAATAAATTTTTTATGAATCCATGTGTTATGCGATTTATCAAAACCCATCCACTTCACCAAGATCATATTTTTCCTTCTCTTTATCACTCGTTCAACCAAAAATGTACTTGTAAGTTTTGTTAGTTGTAGTTCTTGCTGGTAAAATGCTCCTGCAATATCTTTACCTTGATAATCTTTAAGTAAATAAGTTACAGGATTTGTTAATTTTACTTTGCTGATGGTAAAAACTTCAGTTGACCAGTTAGGCAAGTAGCCTTTCTCAAACTTTTCTTTAAACCTACTAATTCTAACATTGTCACCAACTTTGAATTTTGCAGGAGTAGTCATCTTAATATGACTGTACACTGTTGAAAGTAGTGAGTTGTCTTTAACATCGCAAGGTTTCATCTTTATGGTGCTGTGCCACTTATTATTATAAGCAGACATTAACTGAGGAAGAAGTTCAATCCACCGATGTGAACCACGTCTACTGAATTCCTGCCACATTGCATTCTTTATTGTCCTGTTGAGACGCTCAACTATTGATGCTTTCAGATGGGTATATGTTGAGTAGTGTTAATGCCATAGTTAGTCATGAGCGTCTTAAACTTTGAATTGTAAAACTCACTCCCGTTGTCGGTCTGTAAATTTTTAGGAACACGATCACCAGTTAGTATCCTCTTCATAGCGTCGGTAACCACACTAGCCGTCTTGTTCTTGAGAGGTAGAGCCCATGCATACTTTGAATAAGTATCGATCACCATCAGTATATACTTGTAGCCACTGTTTTTACGTGAGTATGGGATCATTTCTACAATATCAGCTTGCCACAGATCGTCAAGTCCTTTGATTATCACACGCCGTCTTGGGAAATTCCTTCTTGCCGGTTTATGGAGTTCCGCCACAACTTGATCCATGTTACACGATGATGTCTCTCTCACGAAGTTCTTCAATCAAGGATAAAATTTCGTTGGAGTGCGCCGTATGTCCTGCTGATGCAGATGCGGTAAGTAATTTTAGTCTTTCGACGAGCTCGTTCGGATCGTCCCAATATACATATTCCTTCATGGGGAGAAGACCAGAACCCGACTGATGGTCAAGCTTAGAGATTATGTTTTTATACTTACTAGTCTTATTTTTGAAAACATTGTCGGATGGGTCAAAGTTTACTCTGTGGGCACTCGTGTTGTTCAATATTTCCAAATAGCTTTTCAAGTCTTTGTCAGTATACGGTATGGGGTTTTTTACAAACAACAACCTCATTAATCCTTGTGTTCGCTCATATTCATTACCATCGATTAGAATAACGTCTTCGCCAATAATCACAGGGGAGTTTCCAATCATTAGTGAATCATTCTTCTTTCTGACACCATACACTGAATCATAATCTCTCTCACGTCGACTGAGCGACTTCACGAAGTCATTGATCGTGCCAGAAGACTGCTGCTGCTGCTGATGTCGCGGAGGTAAGAAAACATTTTCTATTGTATCCGTCACAGGTCTTAAAGAATCTTTGAAAAATTTCTCAGAGTCGATCTGACCAGTCTTCAATTCAAGTAACTTGCGTCGAATAGCATTTCGGGCCTTTATGATGCCACGTTTAGTTGTTTTCGTATCCATGTTTAAGCATCGAATGAAGCTTATTACAGGTTACTGTATTATTTTATATGTTAAAGTCACATGTGCTGTAAACGGCTCGTGGGGCCATATGCGGGGAAAAAACTAAGTTTATCGCCTCGATTCACATGGAGTACTCCTCCTTGATAGTTAACGTATACCCAGTTCAATTTTACGTCAACCCTTTTTGGTTTGTCTACTGAGAGGATCATACCATTGACTTGGATTTCACGATAATTTCTACCTGTATCTAGTATGTAAGCATTATCTTGAAAGTCACCTGTTGCAATTATAGTTTCAACCATAGTCATTTCCATCGATTTTAAAAACATTAAACCATCATTAATAGCTTTGTTGGCATATCGTTTTGTTACCACATCGTCATCATCGATGGGGTCAGCTACATGTTTTAATATTCGACCCTGACAATCCAAACTACCTTCTTTTGTAAGAAGTATATATTGCGGTGGGTGCCAATATCCTCTTGCCCTGTATCGATGATGTTCTACCAAACTTGTCCATGGCTGTAATGATGATAGTACCTAGTGTGCTTGTCTATTTATTCAAAAACGAATCAAACCCATTGCGGTACCGTCCATGATACATATCACAGTCTTTGTCAATAACTGCAAATCCATGCTTGCTCGCATTCCAGCAAGTACCACATAAGTTCTTAAACTCGTTGAACGGCATATCTGTGTTCACGTGGTCATTGTAAATGTGTTTGAGATTCATGTCGTCCTGTTTAAAGAGTACAATGAAATTAGCGTTGTCTCTAACCAACTGTTTTGGTATGCGACTATAAGTCTGACACAAATAGAAAGAATCTACTGACCTATGTCTCCCCATACAAAAGTAATCACGTATGTTATTCTGCTTCTCACATGAAACATCGTCAAACACAAACACAGAATTTGGTAGCGCTTCACTAGGTGGAGGCACATTCTGATTATCGTTAAATGTCAAATACTTAATTCCGTTAATGGGTTTTAGTATTTCACCTAACAACTGGTACTTTGGTTGGTACAACGACTTGGAAAACACATACACATTTTCAAATCTAAGTCCGTTGGGTGTTCCAGCAGGGATAACACGAGATTGGTTTTGCCACAGTTTGATGGCCCACACACTATCGCCCTCACCGTATCGGGAAAGAGCGGTCCATTCTTCTTCTTCTGCTTGGTGTCGGCAATATCTGCATTACTCACTGGTAATGTTGCTTGCTGCTTGACGAATCGCATTTTGACAAGGTTTCTTTGCCGCACGGGGTATATATAGACGCGCGAATACGTAAAATCATTCAGTCGATTACAATGCCTCCTACACGGAAGGTGAAGAAGAAGGGCCGTGGCTTCTTAAACAAGATAATCGACAAAATGCCATTTGAAGCACACATCCCAACATACCAGTTCTGTGGACCTGGGACAAAACTGGAAAAGCGGTTGAAACTCGGTCAAACGGGGATCAATCCACTGGATGCTGCATGTAGGGAACATGACATTGCGTATGCGCAGGGTACTGACAGGCGCAATGCAGACCGCGTACTTGCGGAGAAAGCTTCAGTCAGAATGAAGGCCAAAGATGCAAAGTTCGGTGAACGGGCAGCTGCATTTCTAGTTAACGGTGCTATGCGTGCTAAGTTAAAGTTGGGTGCAGGCATTAAAAAGAAGAAGAAGAAAACGAAGAAGGGTGGCATCCTCCCTTAATCCCTATTTTTGCAGGATTGTCGGCTGCCGGAGCTCTTGCTGGAGGAGCCTCAGCCATCGCCAGAGCCGTCAAAGCTGCTAAGGAAGCAAAAAAGCAGTTGTCTGAACAGAAACGGCACAATGAAACCATGGAGGCAATTGCTATGAGGGGTAATGGTCTTTATCTGAAACCGTACCGGAAAGATGGATCGGGATTAAAGAAAAAAAAAAAGTCGGAGCAGCCGTTGACTGATGATGATATACGTAGACATGTAAGGCGTTTGCGTATACCTCATTTTCGTGGCGTCTTCATGCGCGATGCATTACCTAAAAAAATTAGTGAACGTGAATGTGGAATTGTGAACTTGGACAGTGCTGAAAATGCTGGAACACACTGGGTTGCGTACATCAAGTACAAGGATGGCATAGTGAAATATTTCGATAGTTTTGGCGACTTACCTCCGCCATTGGAATTGCAGCGATACTTTGCAGGTAACAGAATACTGTACAATGTGCAGAGACACCAGGAATTTGGTACACATATGTGGACATTTGTGTTTAAAATTCCTGCATCAAATGCATAGCATCAGTCTTGCATGAACCTTGGTCGGGGTAACACACATGTCTGTGACACTCTGCTTGTCCGGCAATAGTTCGGTCTTGAGCTGTGATTACTTTCCACCGATAGATTTGAGCGAAGGCGAGTATACAATCGGCTTAGTTGATTTTCAAACATACAATTCGATTCCGAACATTGATGAGACAAATAGTAAATTTCATTACTCGAAGAATAAAGTGATAGATATACCTACAGGATCGTACGACATTGACGATTTGGCAACTTATTTGGCTCGGCACGCAAATAACGAGAAACTAATTATTAGAGCAAACAACAATTCACTCAAGTGTGAGATACAAACACCTGTGGAAATAGACTTCACGAAACCAAACTCAATTGGTTCACTGCTCGGATTTTCGAGACGTATATTAAAGCCTGGATTTCATACCTCAGACTACACTGTGCAGATATTCAAAGTTAACGCGATACGTGTAGAATGTAGCATGTACTGGAAATTACGTCAACGATAAGCTGGGGCATACACTACACGAGTTTTTTCCAACAGTACCACCAGGGTACAAGATTGTAGAAGTACCTGCAAACGTCATCTATCTCCCATCACTGTGAAAACGCTTAGCAACATTCACATTAGAGTTGTAGACCAGGACGGCAATTTAGTGGATTTCAGAGGTGAAACTATTACTCTGAGACTACATATAAAGAATGGGCGCTCGTTATAATAAGAAGCGTCAGACTCCAACAGTTGTCAGTAGTGAACCGACAGTGAAACGGTTAACACCTGCTAACGTGCTCTTCCTACAGTCGTTAGGCTATACAGTGAATAAAAATGGATGAGGTGCTTGATATAACTTCCAGTGTGGAATTTGGTGAGTCGGACGCGTAAACAGTTTTTGAGTCATCAGCCGCATACGCCAACAACGTTTAATAATAATGATGAAATTCGGATACCTATTCAGAACCAAGATACATATACACTGCCAGGCGAAAGTTACTTGCATATTGAAGGAAGATTTGTCAAATCAGATGGATCAGGAGTTACAAATTCACTTCT
Organism: Vandiemenella viatica; assembly: GCA_031002005.1. Taxonomy (NCBI): domain Eukaryota; kingdom Metazoa; phylum Arthropoda; class Insecta; order Orthoptera; family Morabidae; genus Vandiemenella; species Vandiemenella viatica. The sequence goes on along the minus strand of JARYHS010008074.1, from coordinate 313,598,250 downwards.
CACATCCAATGCATTCGCGTTTCTATTTGAGGAAATTCGGTTAGAACTTAATGGAGTTGAAATAGACAGAAATAGAAATGTAGGTATCACAAGCACATTGAAGACTTTTATTTCTGCTGGTCCTCAACAAATTGGTATGTTGAAGAACGCAGGATGGGGGCAACGTGATCTTGGAAATGGCTACTTCGATGTATGTATCCCGTTGAGTATGCTTTTGGGTTTTTGTGAAGACTTTAAAAGGATACTGCAAATGTAAAACAAGAACTAATACTTATTCGATCTAGGGACGATACAAATTCATACGTGCAAGCCAATCCAAACCCTCAGAAAAGTAAATTTGCCATCAGTAAACTGGCATGGGTGGTGCCTCATCTGCAAGTTAGTGAAGAGAGAAAAACTGCGTTGCTTAAGATTGTAGACAGTGGGAAGCCACTTCGCATTAATTTCAGAAGCTGGGATCTTTTGGAGTACTGCTTCCTATAAGTAAGTCTCAAATTTGGTCTTTGAAAACATCAACGCAACTGGAAAAACCTAGGTTTGTAGTATTGGCATTTCAAACAAATAGGAAACGGAATGCCGAATTAAGTGCAGCTATCTTTGACCACTGTAATCTCGCCAATGTCAAAGTGTTCCTAAATGACGTTGCATACCCGTACGAGAACATGAATTTGGACTTTAAGAAAAACCGAACAACACTGTTGTATGACATGTATGCAAGATTCCAACAGGCTTACTACGAACGAGACCATCCCTCACCGCTACTAGAGCGAGAAGACTTTATTGCCACTGCTCCTATAGCTGTAATAGACTGTTCACATCAAAATGAGTCGATAAAAACAGGACCTGTGGATATTCGTATGGAGTTTGATAGCACTGACAATTTTCCAGCCTACACCGCCGCATATTGTCTAATCCTTCACGACCGTGTGTGGAATACGTACCGCTAACAAGTGTTGTGCGTAAACTCACATAAAACCAGATAGCGCCCATCATCACCACCCAGTATCATGCCGACCATCTTCCTGGACGTGCAAGGATTCAAGACGAGAGGAGCGTTTATCTTTAAAGAAGTTGCCGTGTGTGTAGTACAATCAGACACATTATTGCTACACATTGCATTCTGTAAAATCACCAAGACGTGGAGGTAACGACCCAACAGTGAGATGGTTGACACATAATTACCATGGAATACCTTGGAATGCTACTGGTGTTACATTCAGTAGACTATGTACTATTTTACATGCAATCACCAATACAGATGACTCAATCATATATGTTAAAGGACTGGAGAAGGCTCGATGGTTTCAGAAGATTATCAGGAAGAAAGTCTGCTACAATATAGAAGATTTAGGATGTCCACCTCTACGAGAACTCAGGAAGAATAATTTGATTAAACTTTGTAAAGGACATTTATTTTGTAATGCTATATGTGCTGTTGAAAATGTATATTTAATTGCCCAATGGTGGGTGAAATAAAAAGAAATCAAATCAAATACAATGCATTTTTTATTTATACTTTTTATACATGTATTTTATTAAAAATTTTTCTTTCATATGGATGTACACATCAGTTCTTGCACTTATTGTCCACGGCCATTATATACGGTCCACAAACATCATACCCAGGATTGTAATTCTTAATTACAATATTATTAACATCGGGTAATACAAGCAAATTTTTATATGCAATAAGTTCATATTTTAGTAGATTATAATCCAATGACGAACTTGGTGTCACTTGAGCCACACGAACATCGTTAATGTACATATCAACCAGTTTTTGCACTGTGGCCATATTAAAGTCTCGTAGCACTTTACTTGACAAAATGTCCACAAATTCTATGTAGTATCTTGCAACTAGATATCCCCACCTCTTCTTGACGGCCAAGGCGCTGGAAACTGCAGGCTGCGCGTCGATGATGTTCTTCCAAGTCGAATCTCCGAAGTAGACGCCGCTGGCAGGATCGGCATTTGGGCGAAGTATACTGTTTTCACCCCGGCAACCGTACGGCAGGAGACGGTATGCTCACCAAGAGGAATGTCGGCCTGGTCGCTCGCTGTGTTGAACAAATCTGACACAACGTCCAGTACTTGAGTCAGCACGACCCATTCTTCATACGTAGTATAACCTTGGTGCGGTATCCAACTTTTTCTAGCACTACTACTGGCTCAAATTCATGTTTGGACGATAAACCTATCGTCAAACGCTTTGAGTCACCGGCGTTGAGCTGATAAACTGCCGAGAACAACAGTACTGGGCGAGACATGTCTGGCAACTGAGGTCAGCAGGCCGGTTGGGTGGTAGTCATACTAGCTGGAGTGGTGGGGGGGTGAGTCTGTTCAAACCCTGCCGATGAAACGGTGCGGTACACCTGGCGGGGACGGTTAAGTGCTCTAGCAAAAGAAAAATTTTCATATTGACGTACACTTCACTTTTTACAATTATCATTCACAGGTGGTACAGACGGTTCCCAAAAATCATAACCAGGATTGTAATTCTTAGTTATAATGTTATTGACATGGGGTAATACAAGCAAATTCTTATATGCAATAAGTTCTTGCTTCAGTAGCACATAGTCGAGCGAAGAACTATAAGTCACTTGATCCACAGAAACATCGTTAATGTACATATCAATAAGTTTTTGCACAGTGCCCATATTGAGGTCTCGTAGCACATTAGCAGTTAAAATGTTCACAAATTCGGTATAATATTTTGAAACTAGGTATGCCCACCTCTTCCTGATGTCCAAGGCACCGGTCACTGCAGGCTGCGTGTCGACAAGGTTTTTCCACGTCGATTCGGCGAAGTAGACACCGTTGGTAGGATCAGCATTCGGGGCGAAATATATGGTTTTTACCCCGGCTATCATACGGCGGAAGACGGTGTGCTCGCCAAGGTAAATATCGTTGGCTGCTGGCCGTGTTGAACAAATCTGACACAACGTCGATACTTGCGTCAACACTATCCACTCTTCATATGCTAGTGTAACTCTCGTGCGGTGCCCCACTTTTTCGAGCAGTACCACTGGCTCAAAATCGTCCTTGGACGATAAACCTATCGTCAAACGCTTTGAGTCTGCAGCGTTGAGTTGATAGAACGAAGAGAACAACAGTATAGGACGAGCCATGATTAAACACTGAAGCCACCAGAGCGGTTAGGGCCGCATGGTCCGTGGGGGTTGAGCGTTTCACATACTATGATCCTATTGGGTAAGAAATCAGTGGAGTGACGGGGTGTGCTTAGAATACCGCGATCCGATTGGGTGAGAAATTGACTCCAGTGGAGTGACGGGGCGTGGTTAAAATACTGCAGCACAATTGGAGAAGTGGAGTACTCCACGTGGACTAAGGGGGCGTGGTTTCAAATGCTGCAACACAATTGGAGAAGAGAGATCGTGACGTCATACAATGGCCGCCCGATTGGGGTGTGAGCAGTCCAGTGGCTCTCCAGTCCTCCCCTCTAGTCAATTGGCCGAATTAGTGAAGCTTGAATGCACCTGTGGGAAAGGCAGATGACGGTTAGAGGGATCCGTTGGCGAAGGACACTTGAACAAGTGAAGGACTTGGTCACTCAAGTGGTCTGGGAAGCTGAGGTTAGTCAAGTGGCTACTTGAGACAAGTGGCTCTTGAGTCAAGTGGCCACTTGAGTCAAGTGAGTCAAGTGGCTCTTGAGTCCTCCCTTCCAGTCAAGTGGCCTAATTAGTGACGCATGACTGCACCCCACCCCTCGGTCGAATTAGTGACGCCTGAATGCACCCCAATTCCACACTACTTGTGTAAGGCGTGTCCGGACAAAACCGCGAGGACAAAACCGCGCAGACAGAACCGCGAACGGACAAAACCGCGAACGGACAAAACAGCGAAACGGACAAAACAGCGAAACGGACAAAACCGCGAAACGGACAAATCTACGAGTTATCCCCTCACTGTTTGATCTCTTATGCTCCAAAATATTATCCTAACGCAGTTTTTAAACGATTTGGGGATCGCAGCTAGGGTTACGTTATTATGGAGAATGGTAGTGTAATTTATTTTGTGTTTGCAGACGAGGAATTCTCTCCACTTTTGGATTACATTGATGTTACATGGATTGTACGTATTCTTCGAGGAAATCGACGACGAGAACCACTATTTCCAATCGAAATTTGGAACCAAAACCAGAATGTTAAAAATTCGTTAGAGAGAACCAACAACTCCGTCGAAAGTTGGCACAATGCTTTTCGGTTATTACTTGGATCAAGCCATCCTACAATTTGGAAACTCATAGAAGCTTTCAAGAAGCAGCAAAATCTGACGGAGGTTAAATTGGTGCAATATGGAAGGGGAGATAGAAAAATTACAGAAAATGACATATGCGAGAGTCACCAAGTCGATTTTCAATTTAGTTAGTGAATATGATTGTAGCGATGCACAGAAATTTCTTTCTGGTATAGTTCATAATTTCGATTATTAGATAATGTGCTTGTGTATTTTGTTACAATTTATATTAACTTATTTATGGTTTATTGATGATATTTCGTATAATCCATCTATATTGTATTTTTATTTTCCATAATGTTCATGCTCTTGTGTAATTTTTTTAAATAAAAAAAATAATGGGGTGTTACGTAGATCACCTCCTCGTGGTGTACCCTGGGTAACGCTAAGAATCTACGAACTCTTGTGGTTTAATGTATTCCTGGTTTTTCTGTATTCGCGGTTTTGTCCTTTCGCGGTTTTGTCCGTTCGCTGTTTTGTCCGTTCGCGGTTTTGTCCGTCGCGGTTTTGTCCGTCGCGGTTTTGCCCTAGAACCGTGTAAGGAGCTCAACCGAGGACGAATGGAATGCATTAAAGACCGAAATAATGAATCTGACAAAGAAACCTTAGGCTTTAGGGAACAAGCTGCCCGAAAACCTTGGATCACAGAAGAAATTTTGGAACTGATGGATCAGAGAAGAAGGTACAAACATGCTCAGGATGAAGCAGGAAGAGAGTAGTACAGGCAATTTAGAAATCAAATAAATAGGAAATGCAAAATAGCAAAAGAAAAATGGCTACAAGAAAAGTGTGAAGAAGTAGAAAAGGAAATGGTCGTAGGAAAAGTAGGTGTTGCATATAGAAAGATCAAACAGAATTTTGGAGAAATGAAGAAAAGAGGTATGAACATTGAAACTGCCGATGGGAAACCTCTTTTAAGTTCAGAAGATAGAGCTAACCGATGGAAGGAATACATTGAGAAACTGTATGATGGGCACGACTTGAACAATAGTCTATTGGAAAAGGAAGGCGATGTCGACATTAATGACTTACGAGATCCTGTTTTGAGGACAGAATTTAATAAAGCTCTGAATGACTTGAAAGCAAATAAGGCAGTTGGAATTGATGAGATCCCTGCAGAACTTCTTAAATCGCTAGGAGAGGAAGGAATCGAAAGATTATTCAAGCTGATATCAAAAAGTTATGAAACAGGAGAAATTCCAACTGATTTTAATAAAAATATCATCTTCACACTTCCAAAGAAAGCACAAGCCGAAAAATGTGAGAATTATCGCACCATTAGTCTAAGGTGAAGATCAGTTTGGGTTTGCAAGGGAAGCAATTCTGTCTTTAAGATTAATACTTGAGGGCGGATCAAGATAAACAAAGATACTTTTATGGCATTTGTTGATTTAGAAAAAGCTTTTGATAATGTTAGGTGGGAAAAGATGTTCAAAATTTTAAAGAAGTCAGGTCTAAAGTATCGAGATAAAAGAATACTCCAAAACTATATAAGAATCAAGTGGCTATAATGAAAGTAGAGAATCACGATAGACATGCATCAGTTATAAAGGGTGTGAGACAAGGCTGTAGTCTATCCCCCTTAATATTCAACTTGTACGTAGAAGATGCAATGAAGAAAGTCAAAGAAAAATTTCCATGTGGCATAAGTTTTCAGGGAGAAAAAATCAGTATTCTACGATTTGCTGATGACATTGTCTTGTTAGCAGAGATGGCTGAGGATATGAGAAGTTACTGAGTGGCATGAACAAAATACTGAAGGAAGATTTTGGACTGAATATAAATCAAAGCAAGACTAAAGTGATGAAATGTTGCAGAAATGATACCAATATTGGTAGATTAAACATAAAAATACGATCGGATACAATAGAAGAAGTAAGTGAGTTATGTTACTTGGGAAGCAAAATAACAACCGATGGCCGAAGCAAGAGCGATGTTAAAAGCAAAATAGCACTAGCAAAAAGAGCCTTCATGAAAAAGAGAAACCTTTTAGTTTCAAATATTGATCTAGGAATTAGAAAGAAGGTTTTAAAACTCTATGTGTTGAGCACAGCACTTTACGGTAGCGAAACATGGACTTTAGGAATACCGGAAAGAAAAAACTTGAAGCATTTGAAATGTGGTGCTACAGAAGAATGCTGAAAATTAGGTGGACAGACAAAGTAAGAAATGAACGAGTTTTGGAAATGATGGGTGAGTAAAGAAGTTTATGGAAGAAGCTTACAGGAAGAAGAGACAGGCTGGTAGGTCATATTTTGAGACATGCTGGATTGGTTAATTTGTTAGTGGAGGGAACAGTTGAAGGTAAGAACTGTAGAGGAAGACAGAGATTAGAATATATGAAGCAGATAATTGAGGACGTGGGTTGTAAGGGGTATGTAGAAATGAAGAGGTTAGCACAGGATAGGAAGGGATGGAGTATTGCATCAAACCAGTCTAAAGACTGACGACAACAAAATATATATATAACAAAAAGGGGTAAAACAATCAAAAAACTAAAAATTAAAATCTTATTGGAACAAAGCCGATGGAAGATTAATGTGTTGCGGATCTCTGGGATCTGAGTAACTGATTAGAGTTTGAAGACATAAATGAGTCCAAAGAAGAAGAAGCATGTGACATTGGTTGTAGTTTCCACAAAGTAAGCTCAGCTACCTCCGCTTTGAAACTCAAATTCTCATTCGAATTTAGTCTTTTAATTTGTGGCAGCAAACTTTTGAAAAAAATAAATCTGGATCATTATATCCTCAGCCGCGCACGATAGATTTTGTGACTGCAGCAAATATTGCTTGTCAATGTCATCTTCATAACAAATTGCTTCCTTTTTTCGCACGTGGAACGGTATTTGCAGCAGTAGAGTTTGAACTTCTTGGAGTGACTACTCCTTGTTGCAGTGGCTCACCTGTACCACAACTCGCGTGGTTTCCTAGTGGATCGATTGTTATAACCGCCCCCTCTGAATTTAGATGCGCGACTTCAACAGTCGTCAATTCTACACTTTCTTCTGAATGTTCCCTTTAGTTTTTCTCATTCTCAAGCTGTCGTCCAAAAACGTCATCATGTCAATGA